>BSBK01008239.1:0-107500 GCA_027943335.1 Chamaecyparis obtusa | reverse complement strand
GTGGAACTAAAGTCCCACATCCTCGTCGCCTAGCACCGACCCGCCTCCTCCCGCCCAGAGTGACTTCTTGTCACCATCTCGGCTTGCCGAGCTTCGACCCGAGCCCCACTTCTCTCAGCGGAAAGTCTCACCTCCCCACTGCATTCTCCTTCGTACTCGGACTCGGAAGTCTTCCCGAGCAATTGGCAGCAGCCTCCCATCCATAGTATCAAAACTTAGCTTGGTCAACTGCCTTGGGAACACAGTCAACTCCAACTCGGTAGACCTGAGCCACTAAAACATCGCCACATGTCACCCAACTCCTATCCAATATATCTCATCTCAATGAGCTACTCCCTGAGCCCGTGGGTGAGCCCAGTCTAGTGTTGCGCCACATAGACATAGACAAGCAGCTCAAGAAATAGACACGTAGACAGTCTAGCCCACCACGTGGCTAGAGCCGACATGTCACGCGCACAGTCAATAGCACGTCAGTGACTAGTATTTTAAAAAAAAAATTGCATTTTTTCCCCTTTTACACTATGTTAAAATTGACAGGTGGTCAGCCGTCATCGGGCTAGTTTCTTTTTTGATTTGATGGGCATTGGACCATCAATTTTAATCCATAGACTACATCATTATTTTATAGAGTAAAATTTGATGGCCTTGTGATCGTCAAAACTAGGCTTTTTTATTTTGATGTGATGGTCATTTGACCATCAAATTTAATTAGGAGGATAGCTAACATCATCAGGTTTTGAGGAATTCAGGCCCCTCACCATATGTAGTTTTGATTTGGCAGTCCGACTTTGGGAGGCCATAACTTTGCCATCCGGGCTCCAAATTGAGTGCAATTTTTTTTATTTTTTTTTTGGGGGGGGGGGAGTTTAGAATCTCCTGAATTTTTTAGTGGTGCAGCTATTTTATCATTTTGGTCCACGGATTTTTTAGAAATTAAAGTTTTTGGTTACTGTACCTATTTGATCCATGTGTTTGCAACTTCAGAGACTTCATTTAGGCTCATACGGACACATTTTCAAGTGCATTTTTTTTTAAAGTGCATGACTTTTTGTCTACTTTCCAGATTTGGTATCAGTTTGGAGAAATTTTGAGTGGACATGGTACTTTCAAAATTTGGTCTATTTTGGCACTTGTAATTGATTGGATCCTTGAGTGATCTTGTGTCTTATCATCTTGAGTTTTTGATAGCTTCATATTTTCTGTTGTAATCACCAACATTAGAAGTCCACTTTGGTCCATTTTGACAAGTGGCAATTGTACATGCACTATATATAAAGTGCCAAAATCATCTTTTTTTTATTTTTTATTTTTTTTTTAGGGGGGGGGTGTTCTTTGATTGAGTGATTTTTTTATTTTTTATTTTTATTTTTTTGGGGGGGGGTGTCTTGTGTGGTTGCGTCTCTTTCTCTCTAGTTATCTTTAAGTTTTTCATTATGGGTTCATATGTATTTCCACCATTAACTCCACATAACTATGCTACATGGGAAGAAAATGTATGGAGCAAGTTAATGGTGAAAGGCTTAAACCATTATGTGGATGGAACAATTAAAGAACCTAATGGTCTTAATGTGGATGATAAATAATTAAATGATTGGAGAACTAAAGCCTCTCAGGCTTTAAAAATTATAAGAACATATGTTACTCATGATCTCTTGTTTCACATTTCCTCCTTGGACAATGCCAATGATGCTTGGGATATACTTGAAGATTTGTATGGTAAAGTGGATGAGGCTAGGGGATTCACAATTCAAGAAAAAACTTTTCAAATTGGATCCTAAGAACTTTAATACAATTCAAGATTTCATCAACAAAGCTAATGACTTGAGAGAACAACTTAAGGATTATGGAATAACCATCAAGGATTCAAAATTGATTAATCATATGATGGGCAATATTCCCTCAGAATATGTAGCCTTTGTGTCAAGTTACAACACTCACAAGTTGACCATGGTAAGTGCCTTTACTACACCCTCATTTGAGTCATTTGGAGAAATGTTGATGATGGAACAAATCAAATTGATGAGTATGGGGATTCTCAAGTCTTCAAATTCTAAGGCCTTGGTGGCTAATCATGGGAATCAAGGAAATCAAAGTCAAAAGAAGAAGAAGAATTGGAAGCCTAAGCCTAAGTGGATTTTCAAAGAAGGAGAAGCGGTTTTGTGCATATTGCAAAAAGGATGGACATGAAGAACATTTTTGTTATAAGGACATTGATGAATTGAAGAATCTTCTTGTAAAGAACAAGATCAATTTACCTTCTAGGATGTCTACCTCAATTTCTTCTTCATGAGATTCAGAAAAATATACAAGAAAGGCTCACGCATTTATCACACAAAAAGGACAAGTTGTATATGCTTCTAGATTCAAGGGATTCTCATCATATGGCTTCTTCACAGTCCATGTTTTCATAATTTGAGCTATATATTCATGCATAAACGAACTGTTAGAGATGAAATTAGAAACTGATCCTTAAACTGCAAATTGTAATATGTACTTCAAAGAATGCCTTTGTAATCAATTCAAATACTAATACTATTTCCATCAATTGTGGTGTATGTAGACCTAAAGAAAGTATAATCTTCAGTGTTTGAAATATTTTTCTATTCATAAGGCAATGCACCTTATTAGTGACTTCACCATCGAGGGCAGTGAGTGCCTTGCCCTTTGGCCTAAAATGTTGTAATCAGTTATATCATATAGTGAGTGTGATTCTCACTGTGGTTTTTCCCACTTTGAGTTTTCCACATAAAAATATTGGTGTCATTTGGTGTGTTATTTTTGCTTTCAATTATTTACTTTTGCACTTGAAATAAATGGAACAAATGAATAATTTGGTTTTTTTTTAAGTTTATGTTGATTCACCCCATATCAACATCTAGAAGCATTCATTTGCAATCAAATGATGAAATTTTCAAATTCATATTTGGGGAAAAAGGGGTTTTGAAAAAGGAGATGTCACTTTTTGAAGGAAATACTGCCAAAATTTAAGGGAAATGAGCTCCCTCTACAAATCCATGGTCATTGGATTTCCACTATTACCAAATTTTAAAAATCAAAAATGTGTTTTTCTATTCCCCCTAGATATTAATGGTGGCACCCATCACCCAGAGCTCTTTTACCATGATTTCGTAATTGCCAAGTTGAAACTTTTTAACCTAAACAAAATGTGCTCGCAATCTTCCATATTCCATGATCCATTGTTCAAACATTCAACAATGGTTGCCACCTATCTCCCTACATCAAGGATTGCAAAAGAAAATAATAATTGGGGGTTTTCCTAACTTTGACAAAATTTATAGATGACTTGGACTCTATTCATACTACAAATAATTTGGGGTTTACTAATATTTTTTTATATACATATATAGTAATTTGAGGGTTTGAAAATGTTTGAAAAGGCTTATATGTAATTATCAACTTTGAATTATAATGTCAGCTCAAATTCTACGCGAGTCATGTCTAACTAAAAGATAGATTAGTGAGATATTTGGACAAGGTCACATTGTGCACCATTGTGACATGTGTCCTCTCACCACCAAACTAGAATTGATTATCGTGTCAAGTACAATCATCCATATACCTATCTTGGGAGATCTTTTTTCTCTAATGTATTAATTGATTTTTGTAAGAAATAGATAGGCGTACCTTGAAGCAATGTTGTTCAGTCAATTCCACTAAATTTTTTAGTACTGTCTATTGTACTCGCACATCTCCTCAGTGGCATATCGATGTAAATTTTCCCAATTTATGGCAAAAAATAAATTGCCAATATTGAGTTATTATGATCTTGATTAATTACTCCTCCAACTATTTATTCTTTCATCCTAGTTTATTCCAATTGAATTCCTAGTTAGAAATCTCATTTATCCCTTCTTTGTTTTTCTTTCTTAGTTCCAATGCTACGTTCAATGATGCTAAACTCCAAATCTAGGGTAATGAAGCTGACAGGGTCCCCATAGTATCTCCCGCATCACAACAGTAAAGTTACATCACATTTTCAACTTTAGTTGTTGTCATATGGTAGGAGCAATTCACCATGTGATAAGTACAGATGACCGTCTTGATTCCACCTATTTCTATATTGATTTAGACCTAGTAGCTACATTCCTCTCTAATGGCATGTGCATCATCAACAATAAATACTTGGTAAGGTATTTTCGCAATAAATATATTTGAGATGATTTTTATACTGACAAGAAAATAAACTGCACCCTTGAGATTTATGACCCTTTAGATGTAATTTATCCTCTGAGGAGTTTTTTTCCTACCATGCTCAACATGTCTCCAGGCTTATATTGTGTTTAATTTTTCATTTCTTCGAGTCTAGTGCACAATTAGAAATTGATCTTTAACACTAATATAGATTCTTACCATCAATTGTTCAATTTAGCTATGAATTGAAATCAAATATATATCTTTTGTTACTAGGATCTTCATCAGCCATGCTACCCTTTCTCTTATGTGATTACCTCAACTTATTGGCGTCCTTGGTCTCCACTATAAAATCCGCATGTACCATTTGTAAGTTTGTATGCATGAGACTTTGGGAGGATAAAATGTCCAACAAAATGGTAATGACAATGTTACTACTACAAAGGTTTCTAGATTTAGGAAAATGTTGGCGGTGTGGATAGGGTTCAGTACAATGCCTTTGCTAATATTGTTTCTCTAGACCTCCCTTCTCTTGCTATAAATAGTCATGATAATAATTGGATTTCTTCTCTTCTAAATTTTTTAAGGCCTCATCTTGTTTACTAGTTTCTAATTGTGTAATGTTTTGAATTTTGGGATCTTTAGCTAGCAGGTTATCAATATCTTATTAGGGTTGGTTGGTTACACGGTCTTTCATCTTCTTGCTTATATTGTAATTATTTGTTTGTTGTATCAAACTTTATAATTAATATAATCATAGATGCTCTACATCCTTTATTCTTTAAAAAATAACTATTAAAATATTTAAATAATCTATAGTAACATAAATTTAATCAGTATGAATTATAAAACATTTTTAAATGATCTAATATAAATTAAATATTTTATTTTCCTTATGATCAAAATCATTTATACAAGTGTGTATATTTGGAAGTGTTTATATGCTTGTATTAAAGTTTGAATGATATCTCCTTGTATAGTGTTTCCCATTTTTTATTATATTTTTATATTGAAGTTTAATTGGTGAGGTCCATCACCATGCAACATATATACAAAGAGAATGATTGATATTTTATTTTTAATTTTTTAGATAGCAATGATCAATAATATTAATATATAGTATAATATGTATTGATATAGAATATATTAGTAAATTATAAATGATAGGGTATATGTATGTAGATGTAGATCTCTCTCTCTCTCTCTCTTTGTGTGTGTGTGTGTGTGTGTGTTAATCAAGGAGAATAATTATAGTCAATTTAGGCATATATAGATAGATAGAGACATGCACACAAAAGTGATGGTTGTGGAAGTGACAATTAAACTAACACCACATTAGGAAATTAAATGTAACAAATTAGGATATTCAACTCGAGGTTGGAAGATATATTATTCAATATGCTTCTAAACCTCATTGTTATGAAATTAAAATTGGATCATATTATTCTATGTTTCACCCCATATTATGCGTAAATACTTACTTTTTCCAAGTTTATAGACTTAAGTAATTTACAGCTAGGGATCTAATCTTACAGCTTGTGGCCTTTCACTCTATGTTTCACCAAATCATTTGATGATTGCTTCAATGAAATAACTAGTGGTGTTTAGATATACCTTTAGAGGTATTCTAGATCAATAAGGGAAAAATTCTCTTAGGTCAAACCTTGGAATAGATTATCTTTACAATCATGCTAACAAACAAGGACTACAACCTTCAAGCATGTAAAAACTCTACATAATGCAACACAAAATTAGATTATTTTTAAGGTGCTCCAATTGAAGTGTTTCTACCATCATCCTTTCTTAAATGTGAATGCCATTCAATATTTTTCTAATATATTTGAATGAATATAATTGATCACTTTTAAATTAAAGGAAATAACAATTAATCATGTAATTGGGAGTTTAGTCAACGCATAAGGCTAGTAAAATGGGTGGGCATCAATTGATTTTGAATTTGAATTTTGGAACATTAATGGTCAAATTCACAACCAACGGATCTATCTCACACCTACAATATTAACTAAAGTTAAGGTAGTGAAAGGAAATAAATCAAAGTCTTCTCCATCCTCTTTTGACATGACTCTTCAATCCCACAAGGGAAGTACTAAAGGCCAATCTTGATGGGGCCTTGTTGTGGGTGATTGGGCTAGAGTTTCTCTGGTCCTATATGTGGTTCTTGGCTTCTTGTTGGTTTTTTGTGCAGCCTTTGTTTCATCTTGTAAGAGCCTTCTAGCAAAACCTTCATTATTGTCTTGGTTCTGATGTTCTTTGTTTTGATGGGCTTTCATGTAATATATTTAGCTTTCCGTCTGTATTGGGTTTCGAGTCCCCTTAAAACCTATTTTTTCCTTAATAAAAAACTAAAGTTAAGGTAGTACTAATTATTTTATACATAATGAATATTTGACCATGAAGAGTTTACTAAATGTGGACTATATGAATAAGTGTAGAAATTGTTAAGACGCGGTCAAATAGATTTAAGTGTATATAAATGAGCATACATAAGGGCTAACATAAAATATCAAACTTTATATCATAAGATTGTCATTTTTCATTGTGTACATTTAAATTAGGATGTTACTTCAAAATGGAGACAAAACTAAACAAAAGGGGCATGGAGTGATATGTATGTACACATATATTATGCAATTCTATTATGTATATGTGAATGTACATATATGCATATACAATGATTTTGGGGTTTCTAAATTTTGAATAATAATGTGAAAGGCCATGGGTAAAAATTGACTTGCAAGAAGAATGTCAATTTGATATTTGACATGTAGTTTCATTGAAAGATGGAACGATGGGAGATTTGTAACAAGGTCACAAAATACTTGGGAATTCAAATTTACAGTGAATTTTATACCAAAGAGGTTTTTCTCTTTCTCCCTCAAATTTAAGAATAATGAAGAGAGGGACTCCAATTTATAAAACGGGCCATGGAAATTAGCAATTCTACTCTTTATAATTAATGAAATAATACTATTCACCAACTATCTGATGAAATTTGACAAAAGTTTGGACTCTGTTGATTTAATTGATTCAAGATTTGAAACTTAGAAACTCTCATATCTACATCCAAATCTACGTAAACTCTCATATCTATAACCAGGAAAAGGTGGCCCTGATACATGAGATCCCAAAGAAAATTATTCTATGCACTTTCTTTAATGAGTGGTATTATCGTGTGGATGTCGAGGAGCCAAATTCATTTTTTTTTAATTTTATTTCATTACAGAGGTCAAGATTATTTGGAGAAACATTGTATTAGGAAGCAGCCCACACTAAGAGAGTTCCAACTTTGCATCCCAATGAACGAACCCCTTGATCTATATTTGGAATGTAAATAATTTCTAGTAAAATATCATTTGGATATATTATTTGATATTATTATTTTGAAAGAAGACAAGTTAAAATATTGGCACTCAAGAGAAACTAATTTTTGAGCTTAAATTTGGGCGGACAAGAAGCATAAGTAGTCTTCCACCTCAAATTGGCTTCCATTCTTTCGCACTTATTGTAACCTCTGCAATTTTTTATTGCTTCGACTGGGAATGACGCTGAAATTTTTTAGTTGTCCAGGAAATCCATGAAATATGACGTTGGGAATGACGAGCTTCAAATGCAGGATCAGCGCCTCCGTGAAGAATGATGCTGGGAATAACGAGCTGTCCAGGAATGTCAGATTTTCCTATGAATTAATTAATCTTGTGCATTATAATATACAGGGATGTGATGCATTTGTGTTGTTGGATTGGGATTTTCATCTGAGATAAAGCAAAGATTGGAAGCAGTCTGTCCTCAAAGAGTACAAGACATGTCATGGTTACGACATTGAATCTTGTTCTTTCTGATTTTAGTTCTTTCTCCATACAATCTTCAGCCCGACATTCAGATTGGAAGCAAAAATTCAGATTGAGGTTTTCATCCAAGATAAAGCAAGATTGGAAGACATGCCGTGGTTATGGTATTGAATCTTGTTCTTTCTGATTTTGGTTCTTTCTCCATACGATCTTGTATTACACAGACGAAAGGGGTTTACATTCCTGTGAAAACAGGGCAATTCGTAGGGATAGCACGACCTCATTTGCAGGGATAGGATGGATAGGCCGAATGATGAAATTCAGGGCAAAAGGGCTTTTTCAAGTAAAGAATGTCAAACTTTAAGGGCAATGAGCTCAATCTGCAGATCCATGGCCATTCGAACCCCACTATTACATAAATTTGAAAAGAAGAAAATGGTTTTTGTATGCCCACCAAGCATTAATGGTGGCACCCATCACTAGGAGCTCTTTTACCGTGAAAAGCAGAAAAGGGTTTCTGCATGCCCACCATGCTTTAATGGCGGCGCCCATCACTTGCCATGGTGAAACTTTTCAACCTGACCAAAGTGTGCTCCCAGAAAAACATGGGCATATAAGAAAACAACGTTCCAAGATTTTTTATCGGTAGCAGCAACAACAACAGGTCATATGACGGGGCTCCTTCCAACGATCCACAAGAATCAACAATCATTTCCCTTTTAATGTACATCTTCTCTTTCTACCCTATGGATTCTTGCATGTACAATTTCTGTGAAATCCATCTCTTGTTTTCACCATGCACAATTCAGCTTATAATATGTAATCAAGGCTTTTGAGTCACTTGAGCCTCAATCTTTTCTATAAACTACAGACATGCCAGCTAATAAATGTTTTTGTGTACACGTCAGTTTATGGATGTCTTTGTGTTTAACCTAGTTAGTTTAATCTACATTGATTTGATAAGAATATTTTTAGATAATTTGTACATTATTAAGAGATAATATTTTCACATGTCAATCTTAAAAAATATTATCTTCACAATCATACTTGTGCTTATTCTAGTTATGTTTAATTTAGATTGATTTAATAAGAATATTTTTAATGGTTTTCATATCATAAACAAATATATTTTCATACAACAATTTTTAATATAATTATCTATATTAAAAATTGAGGATCACAATCTTCAAACATCTATGTAATGATGTGATGTGAATAATGCTCAATGTTTTTCTCACATGTCTAAATAAATGTAATTGAGCACCTCTCAAACAAAATACTATAACAATAAATCATGCAAAAATGTGTTTAGTTGGCCTACAAAGGGGTTGTAAAATAGGTGGGCAATAGCTAAATTTGAATTTGAATTTTAGAATATTACAGATGAAACCCATACTAAGAGATCTCTCCATCGCCTATAGGAGGATTGATTGAGTTTGTTGTAATTTCTCTGTAGGGAAAGAATGAGATCATAAATGATGCACTAAATGCTTATTCTCATGTTTATTTTTTAATAGGAATAATCACTATGTGTAACTGGTATGGCATGATGTCACTATGCAGGCTGGGACAACCCCGGTAACAGAAGATAATCATTGTAGTTAAGATAATTTAATAAGATGCATATATATAATCATTTATATATGTAATTGATGGATGTGGAAGTGATAATCAATATTACATTACATTCATAAAAAATTTGTGATTGAGACTGAATGGCACTTTCTCATAATAGAGTGCACAGTGTATAATGACAGCTCAATATGAAATCGTCTTGAAAGCCAACAACATGCACAATTTATTTGAGGATAAGATCAACCTGACTTCTAGTTTGATTGTCAAGATCCATACCAAGAGATCAGACATAGAAAGGAATATGGAATTAGCTTAAGGCTATGATTTTGTGGTCCCTTAGATCAGTCTCATGGGCATCATTAAAATCCTTCACTCATTCATATAAGAGCAAGATTTGAACACATGTTAAGAAATGGGCAGTTTTTAACCTTCACAATATACACATTATAACTTTTGTAGCCTTTTGTCGCCTTGTTTGGTCTTTTGCAACAGTTCTCTCTAAGGGCATGGAACCAACATAACCCGTAATTGTTCTATCTATAAACGAACTAAAAAAGAAATCAATTAATCAAGCCATGTAATTGTAAGACCAAGGTTGTATAATAGAATGAACCACTCAATGTAGTTAAAAAATACATGTTTAATAAATAAATGGAGGTGCTATATCAGTTTCTGGATTCGATTGTGTAGAGTTTGATGGCAAAAAACTCTACACAAAAAAATCCAGAAACTGACATAGCATTTGTACGGACTGTGGAAATCTAATAGATTTGAAATAAATGTAGATATATAGAGTTTTCACCACCTAAAATCCAACATCTGATCATTGTGGCATGCCGCAAATCCAAAATAATAACGTTGAATTACAGTTCATAGTGATTATACCGTAACATTTTCTAGATAATTAATATGCAATAAAACATGACAATGAGTAGCTCCAAATTGAATACGTACCAAAATATTGAACTTCCAACTAGCTCCAATAATGCATCTTCCAGGTGTCAACGTAATATAGCTTCCAAGTAGTTCAAAATATTTCACTTCTAAAGAGCTCTGCATATTATAGCTTCCAAGTACCTCCTAATGGCATCGATTCTTGTGAGATTATTGCCACCGTCGAATGCTGATTTTCAAACGATACTGTGAAACGTTGTTGCAATAGTTGAAACCTTTAAATGGCAAATGGAGCAGGTACAGACAACTCTAACATCAACTTTGCAAATTCAAGTGGATTTGTAGTCCACAAATACTTGGGGATAGCATTTTATGGTGGTGAGGCAATCACCGTGTATATTGAACTACTTCACTTTATTCCTGGGAAACATGATATACATCACTTAGTGAATTGAGAATTGATACCCACAAGTTCGATATTAATTAAGCAGTGTACTAAGATTAAAAAGGGTTCTCCTTATTAACCACTTTTATTATAATGGGTGCAAGAAGGGAAATGGTCCCGTGAACTTCCCCCCTCTGCTCTAGGTTAATATATTTTCGCATTAATCCAATCATATATTAGGTAGGAACCCAATACTTACAAGGTTTGCAAAATCATAAGATTTTCTTGTATTTGTCATAATTTTAATATAGATTAAAACAAAACTAGCTAAAATAACACAAGATGTAAAACCTAAGGTATGCAAATTCAGCAAACACGTTTAGAGAGTGATATACAATTACAATCATTTTTATCCTTGAAACAATCAAGTAACAATATATTGCCTACTTTACAGTATCGTCACACAGAGTTATTAGACCAATTATTATCTCAAATATCAATCACTAAAACAAGAACCTTGCGTAAGAGGTGTTCACCAACTCCTAACAGTTAGTGTAAATAACGTGTGGGAGAAAACATCCCAGAATTATAAACACCAGCTCTCTATTTGAATTATAGATCTGTATCAAAGATAAAAAAAGTTATGAAACTGCTCAACATGGGAAAAATAAAAACTGGACTACGTAGACATACAACAAAAAGATTAAAACAATATCCTATTTGACATTTCAGTACACGATTCAGGGAGTATGATTATTTAATTCAAAATCAATCATCATAATCTCCAGCATGCTCCAGTAGATAGTTGGCTGCCAACTGCTCATTCTTGTCACATGCCAAGAATGCTTCTATAACAAGGGCACGCTCAAAACCCATGGCTTCCAGCTGTGCAAACAACACCACATTGTGAGCATATAACTATCTTCAAGCTCTTGAACCACCTAAACAATGTTTATAGTATATACACTTACTCTTTCAATAGCTTCTCTCTCTTCTGGCGTGACATTAATGGAATGAGGTATTGCACCCCCAAGCTGACCAAGTAAATCTCTGCGATAAAAAGCAGTGAAAAGCTTCATAAATGAATATACACTGTTAAACAATAAAACATGTTTCCTGGTGATGCATCATAGAGTGTGACCCAAAACTTCAAGGCAAAAAAGCTATAGCAGTTGTTACCAGAAGCTCTACAATTTATGCAATAAAACATCTGTCAACAAGTGCCCATATAAACAGTAAAGTTTCTATTAGAAAAAGTTAAAACATAACCTAGATAAAGAAAGAATAAACACAACCAGAAATAAAAATATAATTTGTGAAATAAACGGGCAACATTAATTCTATTGAGAAAACTGCAGGATAAATTTGTTTGGACATAACTTTAATATTATAATTGGATCCAGAACACCAACAAAGGAAAAACAATTCAGGCAGCTGTTGCGCATATGTTAAGATACAAAAACACTGAGATTCAAATCATCAAATACTAAACATGGAGGAAAGCAATCAGCTACAAAGTTTAAACCGCTAAAAAATCTGAATCAATATAAAATGTTAACTTGCATTCATATTGATGGCCACAATAAAACAAGACGAAGTATTCATGTTCATAAATCTAATATTTTTGAACTGTTCAAATAAATATAGTTTAGATCTTTCAAAATGGCTTAAAACGAAATCTCACTATATTGGGGGACTGTTTCTTCAGTATGCATTTGAAGTTTATATGTTGATTATTACGCATCCTAATAGCATCAGCAGAATGAGACCCTGATTGTATAAAATTGGAGAAGTTTTTAAGACAGGTTGAGACTTTTATTCTTGGTAACATAGTGTTAAGAACCCGACTAAAGAGTACTCCGTAAACGATTTTTGGATCCAACTCCACAGCCAAATTGTATTGTTCTTTAGACATACTATATGGGAATTATTTGATAATTTTTTCATATAATTTATTGCTTCCATTTATTTTTCCTTTTTTAAGCTATTATTTCTTGTTTTTTAGTTTCACTGAATGTTTTTTGCAAACCTGGCTAGATGCTGAAACTGTCAGGGCTCATAAACTGGCAAGCACACACTAGTAGTCACAGTCAAATTGCCATGATTAACACAGATACCCTTCTCAGTACCACTTTATTTGAAATTTTAAGAGTAAAGTGTACCAAAGATTAAATCCCCCAATTCTAAAAATGGCATCCCTGACCACAAAATCAAACTATGCAGACATTTGGACAATTGAGGTGATCCAAAAATCAAATTGTGCTTATGATCAAGAGATCAAATCCTCTCCACATCAGTCAAGGAACTCAATCAAGGTATTTCCAAGTGCAAGAGGATCTCAATTGCTCAGGAGGAACGTAGTTGCTATGCAACAAGAACCTAGTTATTATGAAAGGTCTTAGTTGGGAATTCTCTCTTGGCTATGCAACTGCTTTGGTTGCACAAGCTGTCAAGCAGTCTATTGTGGCAAAACAGAATATGGCATGGGTTCATGAGTGGAGAAAACCTCTACAAATGTCATTGGCAGTGACTGATCATTGACAGGCCATTATCAAATCACTGGCAGGCTATTTATCTTCCTGGGCCACAACCATAGAAGCATAAAATCATTTGGGAAAAAAATCAGCAAACCAGAGTAGGATTTTTGAAAAAATCAGCCAAAAATCAGGTTTACAAAAAAAGGTTAAAAAAAATGGAGAAAAACAGTCAAAATTTACCTTTTTTAAATTTGAAGGGTATTTCCACAGCATAGCTATATTGAGAGCAAATAAAATATAGAGTTCAACCCATTAATTGTAGAAAATGGATTTTCATCATTTATACTCGTATCGCTGATTAAATTGTACAAAACATAGCGCAATACCATAAAAAATAATTAGATGCAAACAGATGTCAAAATGTCAATCACAATATAGTTTGTGACTTTGTACAAAGTCAACCTATAAACTAAGTAAAAAGTTCAAAAAATCAAATGGAGCCAATGATATGCTAAGGGGTGGGAAGCCCTGATGAAGCTTCTCCTCGGAAAGTCCCTGCCCTAAGTCCTTCAAGAACACAACTCAAAAAGTTGGCCATTCCCATGACTTCCAAATCTTCATGGTCAAGAACATAATCATCAGCCTCATCATCTTGAGGCACAACAATCTGCTCAGAGATTGAATCAATCTCGTCAAGGTCAATTGGGGAGTCATCCTCAATAGTTCCTATTTTTTTCCAAAGAGAAATTAGTCTTTGCCTACAAGTGAAAAATACAATGAATACAACTTCAATTGAGTGCAAGTTATTGAAACTCCTACCTTGAGCTTTCTTCAGCTTCAAGCGAAGGTTGTGGTGGACAGTTGTGTTTCTTGGAATGCAGTTGTTCAAAAACACTCCAATTACGCTCACAAGCAAATAAGCTGCATGGCTGGGTCAAAATGTGCATCACCATCCACCTAAGATTTTTGCAATCGTGACCAAAACAATCCTACCATTGAGCTGAAAAACACATTATGAGGAGATGATATCATGTAAGAATATCTTCAAATCTTAACAAATTTACTAATCATGTCGACAAAATAAACGAGCTATCAAAAGTTTATAGAGTCTACCTAGTTGGAAGGTCTTTATGCCTTCCTCGACAGCCCTAGATGAGAGAATACCCCTTGCCTACTTATATATTTGCAACTCTCATATAGTGGCTTTCAATTGGTCTTTGCTTGGAAACATTTTTTCCATGCACTATAACAAGCCTTGTGTGATCTCAGCATCAATCTCTCAAAATTTTGTGTTGTAAAACAATGATGGATTGAGAAAGTATCTTGTAGCATGGAGAGGAGAGTGCATCTGTCCATCCCATCTCCTATAAATAATGTCCCATAACAAGCTCGTACCCCATCTTGTCATTTTCCAACCCACCCTTCATCACCTCCTTGGCCCTATCCATGGCCTCATACAAATATCCCATTGGGGATTAATCCCCATCCACTGGTCTCAAGACTTTTACTAGAGGTTCTGAAAATTATACCACTTGTTCAATTGACTCCCAAAAATTGTACTCTTGTGCCATCTATTTGATTTGAGAAGCCTGAGTCCATCCACTCAGCTGAAAAAAAACAAGCATCTCAAATTCAATTTTTGTTTAACTAGAGACTATAGTGCAAGGAAGTGTGTTGCAAGCTTTCGCATCCTTGGTCTAACTAGCTCCTTGTCCCTTGTGAAATTGTGTATCATACTCAAAACCTTCGTGTGATTGTAGATAAATTTGGTAACCGTGAAAGACTTTTGCAATGCCTCATTAACCCATTCAATTTTTCCAATGTCCTCTAAGGTTAGAACAAGGCAATGTGTTGCACATGGGGTTAAAAACATAAAGGGGTATTTCTCTATCAGCAGAAACCCAGCAGCAACATTGTCTATAATAAATTGAACCACATTTTGTAGCCCCGCATCCATGACTACTGCGTCATACATCTCGAACAATACAATTACAATTTTCATTCTATCTGATGAATTTATAGATTTTAGAAATCACAAGAGATAAGGAAGTTGATGAGAGTTTGGTTCCTTCAATCTGTCCATCCATCTGACATAATGGTGCACCCACTACTAGCCCACTCTAACCAATGCTCTTGAACAAAATGTTGAGCATCTTTTACTGCATTATTAAGCATACCAACCCTCATTGTATCATAAGACGGGTCTTTAAACCTAAGCCCTACAATTGCAACACCATCCATCATAGCTTGCCAATATGTAGATCTGCAAGCATCTTATGCCAAGGTAGAGGAGAGAAAAAATTGAAATTGACTTCATTGCCTGTTCACGGACAGTTTTCCTCCCCCCCACTCTCCAAAGTGATCTGTGATCTTGGTGTCATACGAGGTCCGAAGAATTCATTGATATTCCCTCCACCCGTATAATCGAGTATAATTGGTAGTTGGGTTGATCTTTTCCCCCCAAAAAATCGAGAAAAATCGATCAATCCCAGTCAATGATTTGTTGCAAAAAATTGTGTTTTAATCGGGAGTAAAGCATCAAAAAATCCAGATTAATCCAATTAAAAGACGGCACCAAAAAACACTGTCGAAAAGCTAATATGAGTGAAAGAAAACATCTCCATTTCTTATAAAAGCGGCGGAGGTAGCAATCGGAAAGCACATAGTAAGGTGCGGGTTGATTAAGGCAGAGGTAGCAGATGGAAAGCACAAAACAGTTGCAGAAGGAAGAATCGAGTTCGACATTTGAAGCAGATCCAAGTATTAGACAAAGCGTTATAATCCTCTACAAGGTCAAGTTTGATATGTTACAATTTTTTAAGCATATTTGAAGAGTTTTATTATTTTGCAATTTATAATTTATGGGTTCATACAGAAGTATTTTTGAAGCATACCACTAATATTTATACCTATACAACACACACCACCATTTGCATGTATTCACTATATATGTAATTTGATCAAAATGCATACATAGTAGGTAGGTCAAATATATATGCACATACATACCTAGGCAACGCACAAGGCCCTAACACATTTGTTGTACTGTAATGGTTGATTATTTTTCCATACATATCCAAAAACAATGTTTTAGGGGCAACGAATATTCATGGGCGACAGATCTAACATTGCACTATAGTAAATTTTATGTATAAAAAATTATGTATATTCTGCGTATTCTATATTATGTATATTTTGTATATATGTATATGCCTATATTCTATATTCTGCATATTATGTATTCTATATATATTTTGTATATGTATATATTTTTGTAATTCTATTTTTGTATATTTTGTATAAAAATTTCTGCATGTTCTATATTATGTATATTCTGGAATCTGTATAATTTTTCTCTATGTATTCTGTATATTTTCTACATATCCTGTAAATATTTTGTATATGTATTTTGTACTTTTTTGTACAAAATACAAAATATTTTTTATTTTTTGCATAAATTTATATTGAACACATATAAATTTATAAATTTAAATACAAACTAAATTAAAATGCTTTTGCAAATTCTTGATCACAATACCACGTGTGAAAGACTTTGTGTGGACCCATTGCACATCGGTTGCTGGTAGTTTAAATGCAATTGGTGTCTGAATGAAGTCAAAGGTGGAATTTACTGCTTCAAATGTCATTTGGCAAAAGAAGCAGGAAATTACACAAGATGCGCTAAATACCCTGCAAATGTCACAACATACCAGGCCAAAAAAGCTCTTGATCAAATTACTGAGAACAAGGCAAAAAAAGGTGAGAACCGAGATTGAAATAGGTTCCAGTACTATAGGTGTTAGAAGGCAAATGGATGAGGAAAATGGTAGAGGGGAGGGTTTTAGGGAATCTGAGACTAATGGGAGAACACATACTATAGCACGTGGTCCAAACACGGGTGGAGGGAACATCAATGAATTCTTCAGACCTCGTACTACACCATGATCATAGACCACTTTGGAGAGTACGAGGTGGAGGAAAATCATCCATGAACAAGCAATGAAGTCAATTTCTTCTTTTTTTCACCTCTATCTTAGCATTCGATTCTTGCAAATCTCCACATTGGCAAGCTATGATGGATGGTGTTGCTGCTGAAGGGCCTGGGTTTAAAGGCTTGTCTTACGATACAATGAGGGTCGGTATGCTCAATGATGCAGCAAAATATGTTCAACATGTTGTTCAAGAGCTTTGGTTAGAGTGGGCTAGTAGTGGGTACACCGTAATGTCAAATGGATGGACAGATAGAAGGAACTGAACCCTCATGAACTTCCTCGTCTCTTGTGATAGAGGCACTATATTTCTAAAATCTATGGATGCATCAGATTCAATGAAAATTGTAACTGTATTGTTAGAGATGTATAACTCAGTAGTTATGGATGTGGGGACACAAAATGTGGTTCAATTTATTACAGGCAATGTTGTTGCTTGTGTTGTTGTTGGGAGACTCCTCACAAAGAAATACCCATGCATGTCTTTTACCCCATGTGCAGCACATTTCCTTGATCCAAGCCTAGAGGATATTGGAAAAATTGAATGGGTTAAGAAGAGGCATTGTAGAAAGGTCACACAGTTACCAAATTTATCTACAATCACACAAGGGTTTTGAGGATGATGTGCAATTTCACAAGGGGCAAGGAGCTAGTTCGACCAAGGGTGACAAGGTTTGCAACACATTTCCTTGCACTACAAACTCTAACTCAATGAAAAATGAACTTGAGACACATATTTGTTTCAGCCGAGTGGATGGACTCGAGCTTCTCAAATCAAACAGATGGCATGAGAGTGGCAAAGCACATGTAGTCTACCAATTTTGGTAGAGCAATTGAGCAAGTACAATTTTCAAAGCCTCTAGTAAAAGTCTTGAAACTAGTGGATGGGGATAAATCCCCAATGGGATATTTGTATGAGGCCATGGATAGGGCCAAGGAGGTGATGAAGGGTAGGTTGGAAAATGACAGGATGAGGTATGAGCCATTATGGAACATAATTAACAGGAGATGAGAGGGACAAATGCACTCTCCTCTCCATGTTGCAAGATACTTTCTCAATCCATCATTGTTCAACAACCAATTAAAAGCCGCTATGTCAAAGTTACAAATATATAAGCAGGTAAAGGATATTCTCTCATCCAGGGTTGTCGAGGAAGGCAAAACAACCTTCCAACCAAGTAGACTCTATAAACTTTTGACTAAGTTACCGATTTGGGTGTGGATGCACATGTGGGTGAGGGAATCAGGTGCGAGGATGTGCAAAATTTTTTGGGGGGATTTTGGATGCATTTATATATATATATATATATATATATATATATATATATATATATATATATATATATATACAAAGAAATGCAAGAAATATACAAAATTAAATCATTTGATAGTATGATACTTCATCATTGATTGAGATAAATATTAAATGCCAATTGATACTTCACAAATATTCAAATTGAAATAACTAGTAAGCCATATTATATACATCTATGTTCACAATTCCAATGCAAATCAGAAAATCATTACAATTACAAAATCTAAATTTAGTTGATGATTTAATGTTAACAAAATGAGATGAAAAAACAATGAATGGCCTCTCTATTAGGGTCATTTTAGGGTTTAGAGCCAAGTTGTGATTCGGGTGCAGATGAGGATGCGAGAATCGGGTGCGCGAATGCACGATTTTTTAATTTTATTTTTTTTTTTTTTTTGGGGGGGGGGGGTTGGATGTGTTTATATATATATATATATATATATGCAAAGAAATGCAAGAAATATACAAAATTAAATCATTTGATAGTATGATACTTCACCATTGATCAAGATATCTAATAGTTCACAAATATTCAAATTGAAATAACTAATAAGTCATATCATATATGTCTATGTTCATGATTCCAATGCAAATCAAAAAATCATTACAATTACAAAATCAAAAAAAAATTCATGATTCAATGTTCATCAATCAAGATTCAAAATTCACTAATCTAAAGCAGAATATTTTTGAGTACTATCCACAGGGCATCCACAACCCTGTGACGCGCTTCCTAGGTGCATCCAAAGTAGACCAGCACCCACATCCGCCTCCAGGCCTGCCAAGAGAGAATCGATAACTAAGACTTTTGATAGTCCATTAATTTGTCGATGTGATCAGTAAATTTGTTGAGAATTGAAGATATTCTTACATGATATCATCTCCTCATAATGTGTTTGGCAGCTCTGTGCTGGGATTATTTTGGTCACGATTGCAAAAATCTTAGATGTATGCAAATACACATTTTGACCCAACTGTGCAGCTCATCCGCTAATGGGCATAATTGGAGTGTTTTTTAACACATAAATTCCAAGAAATGCAACCGTCTAACACAAAAACAAATGAATGACTTGGTGTTTGTTGTTCACCACAACCTTCACTTGAAGTTGAAGAAAACTCAAGGAAGGAGTTTCAATAACAACTCAATTGAAGTTGTATTCATTGTGAAGACTAATTTCTACATGGAAAAAAAAGCAGGACCTATTGAGGATGACTCCCCAATTGAACTTGACAAGATTGAATCAGTCTCTGGGTGGATTGTTGCGCCTCAAGATGATGATGTCGATTATTATGTTCTTGACCCTAAAGATTTGGAAGACATGGGAATGGCCAACTTTTCGAGTAGTGTTCTCAAAGGACTTGGGTCAGGGACTTTCCGAGAAGCATCATTAGGGCCTCCCACCCCCTAGCATGTCATTAGCTACATTTGATTTTTCGGAAATTTGTGCTTAGTTTATAGGTTGACTTTGTACAAAGTCAAACTATATTGTAATTGACATTTTGACATTTGTCTCCATCTAGTTTTTTATGATATTGTGGTATGTTTTGTGCAATGTAATCAGCAATATGAAAATAAATGATGAAAATATATTTTCTACAATTAATGGGTTGAACTCTATATTATATTTGTTCTATCTATGCTGTGGAAATGCCCTTTCATTTTATTTTATTTTAAAGTAATTTTTTACTTTTCTTCATTTTTACGCATTTATGTAAATCTGATTTTTTCCAGATTTTCTCAAAAAATCCTACTCTAGTTTGCCGATTTTTTTCCCCCAAACGTTCTATGCTTCTATGGTTTGAACTTTGAAGCATGTGGTATGAGCATGTGAGTTGTTGCAAGTGTGCATAAAGGTTGTTAGAGCAGTTTTCTATAAGTGGCCTAAAAAACTCCATCATTTCTACTAGTATTTCATATTAGACTTTTGGTTTTGGTGTAACACCATGCTAGGCTTATCTATTGTTGAGAAGCAACAATGTGGAGAATCCTCACCTGCTAACAGATTACAACAGCATATCACTTTTAAGTTCAATAAAGTTTAGATTGATATATTCCCACCATTATAAATTTCAGGAAATGCATATTCTAAATTTGAAGAACAGAATTAAGTGTAGAAGGGCATTGTATGCATGGTCTTGAAAGTATTTCTTTTTGAAGCATGCCCTTTTTATGAAGCAGAATCATAACTGAATTCTAATCTCCCAGCTTCTCTACAAACAAAAATTTCAAAGAAACCTTAACCATACAATTTCCAATGCCACAAGTGTAAGCGACCTTAATGGTTTTTTATCTTGCACTTGTTCCCAACCCCCCGGCAGTTCCCTTGGAGTACAAGACAAGTTTCCTCACCTGGCTATCACCATCGAGGAGTTCTCGGACTTGGCCAACTGGTGTGTAGGACTTGCAATCACAACAAGTACGAGGAGAGAAAAGACAACAGTTACACTTGAGCAACCTGTATTATTTTTTATCTTGCACTTGTTCCCAACCCCCTGGCAGTTCCCTTGGAGTGCAAGACAAGTTCCCTCACGTGTCTATCACCATTGAGTTCTCAGACTCAGCCAACTGGTGTGTAGGATTCGCAAATGCAAGAAGTGCCTGAGAAGGGAAAAGTCAATACTTGCCAGTTGAAACCTGTGAATGACGGAAAGGACTTGCCTAATTGAGGGTGAAATAACCCTAATGAATAGAAGCCCCCTATGAGAACAGACTTTGTAGGATCAACTTCTTAAAGCCTGGTTTTCATCATGAACTTTGATCATGTAATAATGTGATCAGCTGTTTCCTTTTCAGAGCCATGCTAATAATTGTTGTGGATTCCTCTTTGTGATATTTGATTTCCTGGCTCCACTTATATGCATTTCTTTGGGACGTGATGCCATTCTGTCCTTTCTTTTTTTAGGAAAGGCTTTATCTAAATATTTTGGTTAATATATATGAATCTATTTCAATCCTAAAAAGATGGCATGTGACCTCCAGATTCAAGAAGACGTGCAAAATTCAGCCAAAGCCTATCAATTTTTGCTATCACTACAAACCTTTTTTTGGCAGCTCCTTTTGATATAGAGCATTTATTTCACAAGATCACTGCATTTCATCGCTATGGATATGTGCAATTTATTTAATAATTGCCTGTTTGAATTTACACCCTCTAGTTTTTATTTCTCAATTACTCATTCTAACTAGTTTATTTTCAGTAGTCCATTTTTGCACTCCCAATCAGCTGATGTACCTTGCTATAATTTAAGTGTCATTGACATACTTTGGTCACTTGTGGACATTAATAAAATTTCTGTGTTACTATGTCAGCTTTCAAGGAAAAAACATGGTAAGCTATATTTACATGGCTTTGGAATCATCATTAGATTTTGATGGAGGAGAAATGTTATAGAAGTGATGATGATACGAAAGTAGTCAGAAGTTCCACCTGTCTTGCTTGATATATAATAGACTTAACACAAGGAATATTTAAGGACCTACATCTATCTATCTCAGTATCTATATCAATATGGAATGTTAATTGAAAGAGCTATAAATTACATCTGAAGATCACAGTATCTATAAATAGAAATCAATATCCTTTAGAAGTCAGATGGATAGCTCATAGATTAACAGATATAACTGCTTAAAAACCTAAATGTGTGTAAAAGAATAACTCATAATTGAGAAGAAATCATGTAAATATATTGTCCTTATTTTACATGAGCTCAAACAGAACACTAAACTGTCAACAAAAGTGGCACATTACTCCTTCCATGGTCACAAACACAAACCTTTCCTCAATCTTAAAAGTTAAAACTACTAATGGAATGGGCACTTGCAACAAATTTAGACCAAAAAGATACACTTTTACATACCCTTCAGCACCTTCAACAGGTTCATTGATAAGTCGAAGAAAATCAGCCTGGTGGTCTTGTATAAGCCTCATTAGCTGGGGATTTTGTTTGCTAAGTTCTTGAAGCATTGGCTGGCAACCAAAAAATAGTCATATCAATAATATGTAGATAAAGCACTTGTGGAACTCAAGCATGACATGGTCGATTAAACAAACCTGTAAAATTTGGGGATTCGCTTGGACCATTGTGCGGAGGGCTTGAAACTGGACGGTGTAAAATATAATCAATAACAAAATTGAGAAAAAAACCAATATTGGACATCCCGTAAGCATTGAAAACTACTTGGAAACAGATTCTCAAACAATTTCATTCTCAATAAAATAAACATTCAAGCTGTGAAGAGAAACAAAAGTCGTTCTGTGAGTGTTCGTTAAAAACTGCATTGAAAAATTAAACCTGTTGGTTATTGCGAAGAAAGTCCAGTGCTCCACCATCAGCTCCGGCCCCAGCACCCATGCTTGGCAAACCCTAAAGACACAAAGAAACAAGGTGAATATAGGATTGATGCACAACCATATTGCACAAACCCATAACCATCTTTTCCAAGGCCCAAAAGTATACCTGTGGAAAAAGATTTAGTGGTGCAGCATTTGGTCCTCCTGAGGGAGGTGCAGCTTGTGATGGTGCAGTTGTTGGAACTTGTCCAGTTGTTAATGGATTTGACGATGGTGGTCGTGCAACTGGTGCAGGCACTTCAGATGCCTCGGGGATACCCTGCAATAGAAGAAAAATTGGGAGTGCATTATAGCCAAATATGCTACAAATAATTGAAAAGAGGTTCATCTTAACCAATACCAAAATTGCATAGCGTGTAGGTACCATTTCCTTGTTTCTTTCCCGTTCAATTTCAAGTTCAAACAAATAAAGTTTTTTAGAACAGAATTACATTACCATTTTTTATAATATTATGTTCATTGATTTTATTCCCCACTTTGGAATGTCTCATGTCAAATGCATGGATTTCAAATATTCTTGCTTCACATTGTTAAGCACCAAATTTTATTGAAATTGACATCAAACAAACTACATTTACTCAAGAAGTACTTAAAATTGTATTATTTTACTGATATTTATTGTGCAAATTCTATGAGAAATTATCTCCTTTTTGTCATTCTCTGCATTTAGTGCCTTAAGATTAATCTGTTTGTACAAAATGTTTCCTAAAAATTTGCATGCACTGTTGCCCCCTATAATTAATTTCAGAGTTTGGGCAAAGCTAAAAAAAGCAGCGAAGGTTTTACACAGAATAATAGGCTTCTTTTCTTCATGTTGTTCAATCATATACATAACCATTTTATATTAGTCTCATCTCCTAGTATATAGGAGAGTTCCTATAACCACTCCTATTCTAGTGATAAATGATTCATAACAAATGCTCACAACTACAAACAAATTTTATAACAAACTAACAAATAGCTATTATACGTATCCTAACGACACTAATAAAACCTAAAAGTAAATATATGGGAATGATATAATATTTCCAACACCCCTCCTTAATGACAAACCTAATAGGTTTTGTCATTACATCATTTTGAACACGCACAGTCACTTCTTTGATCAACTTGGCCATACAAATAGTACACTTCTATGAATCCATCATGAAACTCATAGATAGTTTGCCTCTATAGATACATCTTGAAATCTACACAGTTTACTAAGCAACCTCTTCTTATTGACCTATCCTGAAATCCACATGTTGCACCATGTGTCAAAGAGCTTTATATAATAGATCCATTCTGAAATCTAAGCTTGTCAAGGACCCCTTAACCTCTGTGTCAAATCAAGACAACTCACAAACTACACATGTCCTATCTCAGCATCAAGCTACAATACAACTACACCTGCCACCCTCATACCTTCCTAGTGGTTTATCCCAAAACTCAATGTCTGGACTGAGATTCGCTACACCACCTCTTTTGTCCTACATTGTCCATCAAGACTTCAACAATAGACTTTAACTAACACATTTTTTTAAAAACTTTTACAAATAACACTCACACTCAACAATAACATTTTAAAATGCAAATTCCTCATCAAATGTTAGAGGAACATCATCGCCACCTTCATTGGTGTCACACACTTCAATGTTTTCAGATTCCCATTCAGCAAGTCCTAAGCCCTTTGAAACAGTTGATTTCAATATGACCATTTTATTACAATAGTAACATATACAATGACCTTTGGATGAGGATTCTACCTTACTATTGATGGGTTTCTATTGAACTAGTGTCCCTTGAATCGAGCTACAAAAACACTTTGTGTCTTGTGAATAAAAACCTTCAGCTTGCATTTGTCTTCTTTCCTTTTGCAGAAGTAAAGATGACACTTCGTCAAAGTCAAGTGTCTGAGTTTTTGCAATCAAATACAATGATTCAACAAAAACTCCATAAGATGCTAGCAACCCTCTTAGTACTATGCTAACCATATCTTCGTTATCTACCTTTTTCTTCATAGACAATAATTGATCATGCACATCCTTAAGACTCATGGGATAGTTTGAAACTGAACCTCCTCCTTGCAACTGAGAGGAGTATGCTTAATTGTTCCACTAGAACATGTAATGAAATTAAGAGAAAGAATCATCCACACTCGTCAATCATTAGACGAAGGAATCGGAATGTCCTGAAGCAGGATGACCCGAATATCATCTGATATCAGCCCTGGAGAAGATATGTCCTGGAGATATGAATACTCACGCAGGAGGATTCATCATTCAGAAATTGAGAGAAACACTGGAGAACTTTGCAAAAAAATACTCCTTAAGCAAGTATGACACTTAGATAAAGGCTTCTAAGCTTTCTCCAAGCTTCACATGCTACAGGTGTGTTCACACCTTGACAGAAATAGCAGAGATATAATCCAAGGCTATCGGCAAGAATAAGTCCCTCTCTGTAATTTGGATCTCCACACAACATGCTTGATGCCTCCTAGTCTAGTCAGTCCAAGGTTGCCTTAATAATACAGCAGAAAAAAAATCTTAATGGTTTTTGGTAGCAGCAAACTTTTCAAAAATATTGCCTTGTTTTAGACGATTGCAGCAGAGAAAATCTAGAACCGTGGTTTCAGATAATATTGACATTACAGAAAATTCACAAGTCTAATACTGGATCTATTACTTGAGCAGACTAAAAGCAAGAACAAAAAGTTATAGTGGCATCAAATTTTTGATGGTAGAAGACAAAATGAAAATCCTTAAGTCATGCAGCTGTGCTAGAAACCAAGCATTGAATGTGATTACATAATAAAATGTGAGGTAGAGCTAGAAACCAGGAATGCCATTGGATTTCAAATATAGATCCTTCCTTATTGATTCATGCTGCAGTGGAATAGTCATTGAAACTCCCAAAACAGTGTGTATCTACCTAACGCTCAATCCCGTGTGGATTGAACCACAAGCCATAAATCAATATGAAGAGGGCAGATGCTAGCGATAAAATCCTAGAACAGATCTATGACATTTTCAGCCATTCTTTGGACATTGAGCACCCAACCTACACAAATCTGAATTGTCTCAATTGAATTTGATGGCTACAGATCAGGCTCTAATGCCATGTAATTAATTTCATAATTTGGACAGAGCAAAAAAAGCAGAGAAGATTTTACACACAGGATAATAGGCTTCTTTTCTTCCTGTTGTTCAATCATATGCATTACCATTTTAAACTAATTTCATCTCTTAGTTTATAGGAGAGCTCCTATAACCACTCCTATTCTATTGATAAATGATTCCTAACAAATCATTACAAATGCTCAGCTATTATACATATCCTAAAGACACAATAATAAACCTAAAATATATGGGAATGATGTAATAATGTTCCCAATACCCCCCAACCCATATTTGCTCTCTATTGAGCATCTGCAGAGCTGTTTGAAGTTTATGCGGGTATGCATTGTTGTTTGAGGAGGTAAATTATTGTCAAAAGAAGCAAACTAATTGCTCAAATCATAGAAGCAAAAATCTGAAAAAAATTGTGATTAATCGGGAATTTGGGGTTGGTGCCGATTTTTCCCCCAAAAAACAGCTAAAATCAGTCAACTGTGGTCAACTGTTTATTGGGAAAAATCAGGAGTAATCGGGTGAAAAAATGGGAATAATCAGACAAAAAAAATTGGTAAAACTCACCCCCCCAAAAAACACCGAAAACTAAAACCTAAAACGCGGCAAATGGAAAGCAGTTTTTTGTTATAAAAGCTAACGCAGCTTGAACACAATCACACAGTTGCCAACGAAAATCTGAAGTCCGCCATTGCTTGTAGTTTATTTTGGCGCTCTCACTTGAAGCTGTGTGTACAGTGTGTTGGAGTTTAAGTCTTGGGATAGTACTGAACTGTGTTGGAGATCTCGGCAGAAGAGGACGAGAGGTTCTGTTTGGAGAGGTGTTGAACTGCAATGGAGTTCTCGGCAGAAGAGGTCGAAGATTTTCAGTGTGTATTGAACTGTGTTTTTGAGGGCCAGGTTCTGTTTTTCGTCGTAGCAGCCAGGTGTTGAACCGTGTTTTTCATCACAGCAGACGTGTTGAACTGTGTTTTTCGTCACAGCAGACGTGTTGAACTGTGTTTTGAGTCGCAGCAGAGGACGGATTTCCACTGTGAGGCCAAGGCGAGGCACTTTGAAACGTTGACGGAGCCAGTTATTTTCAGTTCATAGCTTACATTACAAAAATATTTCAAAAGCCAGTAAATATATTTGTTTATTACTAAGTTTATTTATGTGTTTATTAAGTTCATTTATATATTTGAATTTTGTATATTTTATATAAATTTTGTAATTTCTGCAAATATATTTTGTATAAATTCTGTAATGATCTATTTTTACAAAAAGAATAAATTTGTTCCTCTAGTTGCAGTTGTCCAATTGCCCAAAATAAATTAGGAGCTCAAGTTCTTTCTATTGCATAGCATGATCCCAATCTCTTTGTGTAGCATATCAGAGAGAGAGAGATAAAAAGCTTCTTTATTTTACCATTGATCAGAAACTTTGCTAAAAGAGAAAACTTCTGTGTCTCATCTGAATCTGAAAATGCACTTTAAATGACAAATTTAAGCATTGATGAGCAACTTTGCTAAAATGGAAAATGGTTGAATTTCTCAAAATGCATTTTAAATGACAAATTTAAGCATTGATCAGAAACTTTGCTAAAAGGGAAAATGGATAAATTTGAATTTCTTATCTAAAATCAATTACATGTATTTTAATATTGATATTGTACATTACATTTTATTAAATTTGTATAAGAAAATTTCAACAGTGAATGATAAAATGAATTCATTTTCTTCTATGAGCTCTGTTTTTGGCATTTTGTAATGTTTTATAAATATAAACTTACGCTTAATTAGAATCTTAGAATTATATCTTTGTAATTCTTTTCAGTGCATATGTATTTGTGTATATTTTGAATATATTTCAGTGCATATTAGAATGTTTTATATTTCTGTATTTTTTTAATATAAAATCTGCATATATTAATGTTTTTTAAATCTACATATAAGTTTATGAAATTTTGCCCACATTTTTTATTGCAAATGTCAAAACTTTGTGCAAAACTTTAAAATCTAGTAAAACTTAAAAGACTGAATTAAAAAACTCTTGCAGGTTTTTAATCACAATGCTGCGTACAAAAGAGTTTGCGTGGACACATTACACAGCGATTGTTGGTACAACTAAGGTTAAATGCAATTGGTGTTTGAATGATGTTAGTGGTGGAATTCACCGCTTCAAATGGCATTTCGCAAAAGTACCGGAAAATAACACCACGATATGCGGAAAATGCCCTACAGATGTCACATACCAGGCCCAAAGAGCTCTTGATGGAATCAGTGAGAATAAGGAAAAAGGCGAGAACCGGGAATGAAATAGGTTCCAGTTCTACAGGTGTTAAGAGGAAACAATTGGCTGAGGAAAATGGTGGAGTGGGGGAGGGTTTCAGGGAATCTAAGACTGAGACTATAGCATGTGGCCCAAACATGGGTGGAGGAAACATCAACCATTTCTTTGCACCTTGAACTATGCCAGGATCACAAACCACTTTGGAGAGTACGGGGTGGAGGAAAGTTGTCCATGAACAAGCAATGAAGGGGATTTCAAATTTTTATTTCTCCTCTATCTTGGCATTCCATGCTTCTAGATCTCCATATTGGCAAGCTATGATGAATGGCATTGTAGTTGCAGGGCCTAGGTTTAAGGCCCTATCTTACGATATGAAGAGGGTTGGTATGCTTGATATGATGCAGTAAAAGATGTTCAACATGTTGTTGACAAGCATCGATTAGAGTGGACTAGTACTGGGTGCACCATTATGCCAGATGGATGGACAGATAGGAGGAACTAATCCCTCATCAACCTCCTCATCTCTTGTGATAGAGGCACTATACTTCTGAGATTTGTGGATGCATCACATGTAATAAAAACTGCAACTGTGTTATTCGAGATGTATGACTCAATAGTCATGGATGTGGGGCCACAGAATGTGGTTCAATTTATTACAAACAATGTTCCTACTTGTGTTGTTGTTGGGAAACTTTTGACAGACAAATACCCCTCTATGTTTTTTACCCCATGTTTAGCACATTGTCTTGATATAACCCTAGAGGACATTGGAAAAATTGCATGGGTTAAGGAGGCATTTCAAAAGGCTCACACAATTACCAAATTTATCTACAATCACACGAGGGTTTTGAGTTTGATGCACCAATTCACAGATGGCAAGGAGCTGGTTCAACCAAGGGTGACAAGCTTTGCAACACACTTTCTTGCACTACAGACTCTAGTTCAACAAAAAATGAACTTGAAACGCATGTTTGTTTCAGCCAAGTGGATGGAATTAGACTTCTCAAGTTGAACTAATGGCATCAGAGTGGCAGGGTACATGTATTCTCCCTATTTTTGGGACGCAATTGTGCAGGTGGTACAAGTCTCAGAGCCTCTCGTAAAAGTTTTGAGAGTAGTAAATGGGGATAAATCCCCAATGGGATATTTGTACGAGGCCATGGATAGGGCCAAGGAGGTGATGAAGGGTAGGTTGGAAAATGACAAGATGAGATATCAACCATTATGGGACATAAATGATAGGAGATGGGATAAACAGATGCACTCTACTCTTCATGTTCCAGGATACTTTTTGAATCCACCATTGTTCACAGAGATTGATGATGAGATCACACAAGGCTTGTTCATGTGCATGTAAAAAATGTTTCAAAGCACAAAGAAATTGAAAGGCACTATGTCAAAGCTGCAAATGTATAAGGGAAAGGGTTCTCTCTCATCTAGAGTTGTCGAGGAAGGTAGAACGACCTTCCAACAAGGTAGACTATGTTTGAACTTTTCATAGTCCATTTATTTCATTGACATGATCAACAAATTTTTTAAGATTTGAAGATATTCGTACATGATATCATCTCCCCATATTTTTTGACACAGCCATTCAACTCATCCACTAGTGAGCATAATTGGAGTGTTTTGAACACATACATTCCAAGAAATGCAACTGTCTAACACAAAAAAGGATGAATGACTTGGTCTATATTCACCACAACCTTTGCTTGAAGCTAAAGAAAGCTCGAGGTAGGAGTTTTATTATCTTGCACTCAATTGAAGTTGTTTTCATTGTGTTACTCATTTGTAGGCAAAGTCTAATTTCTGCATGGAAAAAAAAAGTTAAGTGTTGAGGATGACTCCCCAATTGAGCTTGACTAGATAGATCCAAAGTCTGAGTGGATTGTTGCGCCTCACAGTGATGATGATGACGTTGATTATGATGATGATGTTGTTGATGATGATCATGTTATTCAGCCTAAAGATCTTGAAATCATGGAAGAGGCCAGCTTTTCTAAAAGTGTTATTGAAGGAATTAGGTCAGGGACTTTCCAAGGAGAAGCATCAGCAGGGCCTCCTGCCCCCTAGCATGCCATTGGCTACATTTGAGTTTTTGGAACTTAGTACTTAGTTTATAGGTTGACTTTGTATATAGTCACAAACTATATTGTAATTGACATTTTGACAACTGTCTCCATCTAGTTATCTTTTATGCTATTGGGGTATGTTTTGAACGATGAAATCAGCAATATCTATATAAATGATAAAAATCTATTCTCTACAATCTACTAGTTGAACTCTATATTTTATTTGCTCTCAATATATCTATGATGTGGAAATGCCCGTTAATTTTATCTTTTAAAGTAATTTTTTACTGTTTTTCTTCAAGTTTTTACATTTTTTTGTAAATCCGATTTTTCCCAATTCTTTCAAAAAATCTACTCCTCTGGTTTGCCGATTTTTTCCCAAAATGATTTATGCTTCTATGGCTCAACTAATTGACCTCGCATCAAGGGCACCAGTTATATTTTCCAGTCCTGATAAGAGGAGTGAATGAGACTGCTGATTCTGGAGCATTATCTTGTATGGTATCCTTCATCAAATGAATGCATGCCTTTATAGATCAAAACAAAGAAAGGATAAATGTCAGAAAAGAGTGTTTGAGAATGTCTGCTGCCAGGTGTATCAAGAGGTCTCCAAGATGTCTCTATTCAAAGAATAATTTTGCATGTATATAGTTCTTGATTTTTTCTTTAAAATAAGTCATGTGAAGTCAAGTATGGACTGATGAGCACACACTTTACTGAGAGGGAAAAACAAAATTTGGGTGAAAACCCTTTCAAGATAAAACCACAATAATTGCTTGGATCTACTGCCCAAATCCAGCCAAAAAATGAAGTTCTCTTACAAATATTTGTAGGCACCCACCCACTAGAGACACCAATCCCCGCTACTCAGCACCAACTAGCAAAAGAATTAAGAAGCACCAACGTCCAACTGTAAAAAAAAGCCTTCTTGAATATAGCTTATTTAATGGATAATGATCAGTTGATGGCAACCTCATAAAATCTTCTTGCAAGTTCTTCACAAATACTTTCTTCATAAAAAAATCTGCTGCAGTAAGTCTGCTCTGCTCTAAATCTGAATGATATTGCATTTAATTACTTGCTTTCTAACGTCAATTTCAACCTCTATTTATACCTAATCATGTTTTTTCAACCAATAGGGCCGGCCTTCTCAAGGGGGGTCGGCCATACAAAAAAAAATAATCATTTTACTTTAATTTCCAAGATGGGTGACAACATTAAGGCAGTCAGCCCATTTCAAGGAGGTCTTATTTGACATTAAATCAAATTTTCCCAAAAGAGGATCGACCCAAGTTTGGTCTTAATAATGGCTTTAAAAGATACAATTAGTGGCATCTGGCCTTCACAGATTTAAACCCTCAAAGTTACATGTTAGGGCATAAAATTTTCTTCTTTGACAACAGCAATATGATGACAGTGATTTGCTCTTCTCTCCTTTGACATCAATGACAACAATATTTCAAACATGGGCAAGGCCTATATGGTAGAATATAGTAAATAATATTAACTAACATATCTTAAATGTAATAGTTGAATAAACTTACGGTATCTTATTTATGCTAGATGAATTTTGATGATAATACTCCATTATTTTAATAGTAGAAATTTGGGGATTTATTTGTTTCTCACCTTTGTATTCATCTGAAAAACTGGAACCCCCAATTTTAATAGTCAGGGAAGCAAAATTTGCATTAATATAGAGTGGATATGTTCCAAATATTTTGCAGAGCTACAGCTACTACAAATGAAGGTTACATCAATATCATATGCACAGTGACAATTTATTACGCAAGCAATTCAATATTAACTTGTTGGACTCTCATGTGAACTCTATTGTTGTGCATTAAAGATTCTATGATGCATATGTCGATATTATGAATGTCTTATCATTGCTATGAATGTTCTTATATGACTATTTGAAATTTCCCTATTTTTAATTTTTTTGCATTTACTGTTTTTTATATTGTCATACCCTTTGCCGTCCCCTGCTGTCCTAAGAAATGACCTCAAATAAATCCATCCCTGAAATGTATTCCGCTATAACATCTCCATTCCGAAAACTTGGCAGAACACAGCATATCTATCAGATAAATTACATGATATCTGAAACAGAGCATGAATATGCGTGAAGGCCAAAGATACTGTAGAAAAAAAATCAGCTTCTTCGCAAGCAATGCTGCATAGAGCAGCACAAATCATAAAGAATGTTAAAAAAGTTATTACATCAAGATCAAGGGAATCGTGAACCGTCAAATTTTCAGAAATATACAAAATGCCAAAACAAAAATATATCTAATGCAGACAAAACTTAGAAGAAGATGAAAAGTTGAGTTTCAGCTTATCAAGAGTGATTGTCAGCCAGAAAGGGCCTTTGCCTTGTCAAAAGATCCTCCTTTGTCCACCCAAGTGATGACATCGGTAGCATTTCAGTTGGGAGGAGGCTGTGGTTTGTCCAATGGATAGATTGATGGGATTGGAGGATCCTGCTATGAAACTACTCAAAATGAAGTCAAACTGACTGGAAGAACAAGAAATGGCATCACTGGTGGTAGCTATAACCAGTAACATGTTTTGAAGAGAGGTATAATAATTGTAGGTAAGATCATTGAATGCAGGAATCCCTATGTAGAGTAAGCCTGAGTGAGGACCAGTAGGAATGAGGCTCTGGAAGATTTGCCAAGTAACGACTAAGGATTGTGTAAAGAATTCATCACAGAGCTAAGGTACACTTAAAAGGACCAACTGAAAGGCTGAACGTGTCCAAGGACATACGCATCATGATGTCTTGCTCTGTTAAGGCAGAGGGGACAAGGAGGACAGAGACTGTCATGCCCCACCTAAATCGCAGCCCTCATAAATTAAATCACAGCCTTAATAGCAAATAAGTGAAGAGGGCCGACTAGGGTTAGGGCCAACTAATTATTAAGGGAAAAATAGATTAAACTAATATCACGACTGGCCGACCAAGTAAATTAATTGAAAATGGGAAAGGCCATTATCATTATGTGAAGAGTTGTGTCCCTAGAGTTGCCCTCCATCAGAAAATATAAACTGGGGGATGTTTCATTTGAAAAAAGGACACAGAATAAGGAATATCTTTATATTCATTAGCTGATTTATAACCAGATTTAAGTTATAAAATCAGATTTTGTGAACAGATTTTTAGTTAGTGTATAAGCAGATCTTGACAAGATATATATGCAGATCTAAAAGATGGTAGCAGACCTATATGATGAATAAGAGAAGATCTACTGCAGTCTAGAGCAGATTTTGTGTCGGGGAGCAATGAAAGAAGATATACAGAGTCTAGAACAGATTGTGTCGGGAAGCAATGAAAGAAATATTTGAAATTTAAGAAGAGACCTAGAACAGAAAATAGGAAAAGTATTGGAGAATGGAATATGCAGAGAAATGCAGAGATAAAACTCAGGGTCAGCGAATTATCAAACGGCAGCAATTATTAATACAACAGTGATTTACTTTGAAGAGCAGCAATAGACATTGAAGGAAGCAATGATTATCTTTACAAGTCAGCGATGAATGTAATTAAGCATAGACAGTGATTAAGGTCAGCAATTAATATGCTTAATTTGCAGTGAATATGGGAGAGCAACAATTATAATAAGAAGGAGTTATTAACAAAGGATATGATCATTCAAGGAGTTATCTCCATTCACAGAGACATCTTTCTTAAAACATAGATAAAGATATATAAAGGAAAAGGTCCCCTCAAAGGGAGGTATTGAAACAAGGATCACAAGCACTGATCCATAAGAGCAGATTAGTTTTTCAGACATCAGCAATCAGGCACATAGGTGTATCAGACCAGAGATTACTATTTACTGCACACTATAGCATTCCTCTTCAACAGTGGTATGCATGATGGAGATGTCATCTAAAATAAAATTTCTTATGTGAATTGCTAACCTTTCTAGATTCTTAATTTAGTCATTTATTCTCCTAATGATACCTCACTAGGTACACCCCCTCATGGATGGCAAGAGCTACATGAGCCAAGAGGGATGGTAACCACTTTTGGGCCTAGGGTAGAGGGTTGATCATTTATGGATTCCTCACTAGGTATGCCCACTCGTATGGATGGAAAGAGCCAAATGAGGCCAAAAGGGATGGTATCAGCTCTTGGGCCTGGGGTAGAGGATTAATGGATTATGGACTCCACACTAGGTGCACCCCTCATATGGATGGCAAGAGCCACATGAGGCCAAGAGGGAGGATTAATGGATTATGGACTCCTCACTAAGTAGATCCCCTCATATGGATCGCAAGAGCCTCATGAGGCCAAGAGGGATGGTACCTGCTTTTGGGTCTAGGGTAGAGGATTAATGGATTATGGACTCCTCACTAGGTACACCCCATCATATGGATCGCAAGAGCCACATGAGGCCAAGAGAGGTGTCATTCCCTCTTGGACCTAGAGCAGAGGATTAATGGGTTATGGACTCCTCACTAGGTACACCCCCTCATATGGATGGCGAGAGCCACATGAGGCCAAGAGGAATGGTATCCGCTCTTGGGCCTAAGGTAGAGGATCAATGGATTATGGACTCCTCACTAGGTACACCCCCCATACGAATGGAAAGAACCACATGAGGCCAAGAGGCCACTCTTGAGCCAAGGATAGAGAGTTAATGGACTATGGATTCCTCACACCCCCTCATATGGATTGCAAGGGCCACATGAGGCAAAGAGAGATGGCATCCACCCTTGGGCAAAAGGTAGACGACTCCATCAATATACACCTTATCCTACCTCCCTATGGTTGGACTCCATTAATAAACTAAATATACCATAAGGTTAATTTAATGTTCTTAACCCTAGTTGAAATGATCTATATCTCTAATAAGGAAGATATATTTTGTAGATTATATTTCAATGATTTCCTAACATGTCGCAAGATCTCAATCAGGTACACATTGTTACTAATTCTATTCTACTTCTTGTTCTGCTTGGAAATTGTGATTTAGGGCAAAAACTAGTGCATCTATGAAAAGGGGCATTACATAGACTAAGGAGCTTGGGGCTAGGGTTGACATGATTAGCAAACTGGCAATCAATAAAGAGGGGGTAGTAGCCAAAATTAGGGTTAGGGAGGATAGGACATGAGTGAGGTTGAATAAGACACTGGACAATAGCTAAGAGGAAGTTGATGGAGGAAAAATATTTGGAAACAATTGTTAGGAAAAAATAAGATGCTTTTTAAATAAGTCAGGTGAGTTTTTAGTGGGGGTAAATCATCATTATGTTTTAATGTGAAGTTAAATATGGGTATAGGGGTAGGTGGGAATGAGTTTCAGTGAGTCCACCTTTATCACCAGCAGTTGATTGCCATCCAAGTAAAGCACTAATATGGAGTGGTCTATGTTGAGTCATCCTTTGGCTTGGAGTTCAGCCACTTCACTCTGATGACTTTTTCTGTTTCATTTGGAGCACAGTTACTTTGAGTATACTCTAATTTGCTGCAATGTTGATGCCATTTTTTATTTATTCCTCGCCAATTGTGTGACTAGTCTTGTAAATATTCACAGTGTGTCCAAGTAAACCCTCATAAGGCTCAGATCAGCCCTTGTAGGTGATTTGGATGCCCATTAGTGAGGCTTCTACTTCTGCTATGTCAGTCTTGAATGTCCAGACAAAAAGCTGTCAAGTAAGTTTCTGATTATTTCTTCACTCTCTACTTCACCATGAACTAAAGGTTCAAGGGCCTCCAGTATTCTGTGAAACAGGGCTAAATGTCCAAGTTGCTTGTTAAAACAGTGTCATTTGATTTGATGGCCTGTATTGTGTTGATATGTTTATTCATGGCTGATGCATGAAAAACCTTTTTTGTGGGTATTCCCTTGAAGAAATCGGCTTTGCCTCAAATGTTGTTGCATTTCTTCTCAAGTTAGTTTGTACTTAGCTCCTGGCTTTACTTCTGTTCGTGTGTAGATAACTATAAAAAGAAACACAAATCTCTGATTTTTTGGTGATGACCAAGTGTTCCATGATAGATTTTGACTTGAGAAAATAAGAACCTCCAACTTCCAAGGTTTCAGTCTCAACTTAATGTGGGAATACTTTCCCATAAGTTCGCACATTTCATGTCCTGTGATTCAAGTAACTACTATTGAAAGAAACCCATATCTCTGATTTTGTTTCGATGATGGCCAGTTGTACATTGCAGATTTTGACTTGTGAGGGATATTTATAACAACCTCCAACATCCAAGCTTCCAATCTCAAATCAATTGTCGGAGTATTTTCCCATATGGGAAGCTTCTCAAATTAATTATGGGAAGCTTACAATCTCAAATTAATTATGGGAATATTTTCCCATAATTTGTAAATTTCATGTAATTCAACTTTTTTCTACTATTTTGCAACTTTGGAGGCAGAAGTCCAGTACGAGAACAGCATTGTCAAATCTGGAATGTATTTTTGTTTTTTCTTCTAGGAGATTCATATATTTCCAACTTTAATATCACAAAGTGTAAGAACCCCTGCAGGTTCTAACTTCACCAACCCACTGAATTACTATGCAATGATATATTTGATTGATTGTTTTGGAATAAATATGCAATTTCTTGAACTTTTAAATAGATTGCCAGGCAAGAATTAACTTATGTAATTTTCTTAAACTTTTAAAAGTGTTGCCAGGCAAGAATATAAACTTCAATCCAGATTGTTGTTATCCCCTGTTCTCTGATGGCAGTCTTTTTCTGGGGAAGGTCTGTTCTGAGATACTGGAGGCTCGTTTCTTCCTGTATTGGTTTTTCGGTGTCCTCCTGTGGGGATTCATGTTTGGTTTCCAAGAGGGATTTCAGTTTTTTTGAGCCTGGGGATTGTTTCCTGCTCTATTCTTGTGGCCTTGATGGCTATGTTCTCTCTCGGGGATCATAAGTCTATATTTTTTGGAAGGGAGAGAGTTTTTTTTGTGGCTGTTGGTGTTGGGCTTCATGGCAATGATTTCTTCTTTATGGAGGTGTTGGAGGTTTTGGGGGTTGGCTTTCTTTCGAGGATGTGCTTAGATGATTTCAACCTTCTTTTCCTGCCCTCTCTATTCTAGGGTTATGTTGCCTTGATCCTCTTGGTCACCAATGCTGGTGTTGGTTATGGAAAGTCTTTGGGAGTTTTCTTATCTTGGGTTATTGATCTCTTTGTTTGGATGGAGAAGGTGGTAGGCGCTGATTTGTTTATGAAGGGGGGCTTTGATGATTTTGGCCCTTCTGCCTCTCTCCTTCTATTCAAGGTTTTGTTATTTTGTGATATGACAACTCTGGATGTTGTTGGTTGGATGTCGCTTAGCATTGTGCAATGGGTGCTGCTGGTAATAAGCATCTCAAGAGCAACGGTTTTATTTGTTTTATCACTTATCTGCTGTTTGGAATCAGAAGGAAACCCTCATCCTAGATGCTGTCCAATTCTTATTATGTTTATGGTTAAGGAGGGGTTGCAGTTTTCTTGGGAGGGCGGATGGTCTTCTACTCTGGTTCTGTGACCTTGAAGGTTTTGGTCTCTCTCTGGGCTTTTCAGATCAATTCTTTTGGGTGGGAGAGATGCTCCTTTTTAGTTGTTGTTGTTGGGCCTCCTAGTGGTGGACTCTTCATTCCAGAGTTGTTGGAGAATGAGGAAGTTGGTTTTCTTTTTGGTATGAGCATTGATGATCCCAACCCTCTTTTCCTCCCCTCTTTGTTGTGGGAGTTTGCTGCCTTGAGGCTCTTTTGTTCCAGTGCTTTCTTGGCTGTGGTCTCTCTCAGCGTTTTACAAAATATCTCTTTTGGACGGGAGAGTTGTTTCTTCTTAGAGGCTAGTATTGGGTCTACTGATGATGGACTTTTCTTCTCTTGGAGGGATGTTTTCTTTGGTTGGAGTATGAAGGCGGTTGGTGCTGATTTTCTGAAGATAGGGGGCTTTGATAATCTTGGTCCTTTTGCCTCCTTCCTTCTGATCAAGACTTCTTTTCTGGAGATGTGTTCTCTTGGTAGTTTTCATTCTTTTGGTGCTGGTGTTGAGTTTCTTGGTGGAGATTTCTTGATCTCAGAGTTGTTTGAGTTTGGGGCAGTTGGTATTCTTTCGAAAGGGCACTTTGATGATCTCAACCCCCTCATCCTCCCCTCTTTGTTTTGGGAATTTTCTACCATGTGCTTCTTTTCCAATGCTAGCTCCACTTTGGAGTTGCCTTTGGGAGATTTCCTCTCAAGGCTTATTGGTTTCCTTTCTAGTTGGTGGGTGGTGGTGGAAGGTGCTGACATTCTTAAGATAGGGTGCCTTTGACAATTTTGGCCCTTTTTTTGCCTCCCTTCTCCTCAAGGTTCCTTTCACTCTTGAGCTGATTTCTCTAGGTGATGTTGTTTGGAGGTTGTTTTTCCAAGTGTGGGTGGGGGCGGTTGGTTGTAAGTTTTTTAAGAGATGGTGCTTTATTGTGCATATGGTCATCTGCTCCTTCTACATGTGGTTAGCGTCTTCCAACTTTCAGTGTTTCTTGGCTTCAGATGGTGGGTTTATGGCTGGGTAGGCTTTGGTTGTGTTCAAGGAAGTGTTTTGAGAAGTTGGGCTTGATGTGTCTCCCCCCTTTCTTTCCTTGCCCCTTCATTGGTTCCATTGTCTGCTGCCCCGTTGTTTGGAGACAGGTGAGAAGCATTTGATTGTTGGATTGTTTGAGGAGGTTGGTTGTAACAATCTTTTGAGTGGGGGCTCTGTTGTGTTCACGGCTTTCCTTCTCTCCTCTCTGCATTGGGTGCTCCTTTTCCTATCAGTGTTTTTAGGTGCAGTTGGTGATGGCTCTTTTGTTGCAGCGATTGTGGCAGTTTTAATTTGTGAGCGTTTTAAGTGGAGGTGCGTTAATGTGCTTACTTCTTTATCTTCCCTTTTGTTGGGTGGAAGCTTTCATCTTCTGCAGTTGGTGTCTACTTGGCTACCTTGTTGTGGGAGGTGATGGGTATTCCTATCGAGGTGGAATCCCGTGTGACCTTTATGATCTCGTGCTCCTTTGTGTCCTTTCTTTGATACCTTCTATTGAGGTGCAGTACAGTATTGCTTTTGATGGTTCCATTGAAAGCTCAAGTATGGTTTTGGGCCATGTAAAAACCTAGTTATTATGGCTTGGGGAGCCATCAAATCCCTTTAGATCTCTTTGTTTTTGAGGTATGCTTTTTGATGTTAGGTGTTGGCCTTTTGTTGGGTTCTATTGGGCAACCAGTACTTTGGATGACTTGTTTTTCTTGGCTGTCAACTTTTTGTTGGCTCTCGGTTGGCTCTGGGCTGTTGTTCTCTAAATGCTTTCTATGTTGCAACATCTTGTCTTAGTGGGGTTCCAAATCCCCCTCAAAATCTAATTGTATTGGATTTCAAGGCCCCATCAAAACTTGCTTTTTCCTTAATCAAAAACTATATGAGTGCTGCAATTGAATTTTATTATTTATATCTTCATATACAATGATAAAAGACACTCTATTCATACCTGCAATTTGCACCAACTCTTTTATAGTGAAAGCTGAAATTAATAGCAGCAAGGTAAAAAGCTTGAAATCTGATCAACAATGATTGCAATAATGAAACTATAGGCCTGCAATAGATAAGTCTTCAAATTTGCTTCAAACCCTTGAACAAATATTCTCTTTATGCTCATATTGGGCTCCTAGATGAAGCCCCCACTATGACAATGATTCAGCTGATCTCTCACAGCCTCAAGATTGGAATTACAATGAAGAGTTTTTGTTCTTCAAAGTATAAAAATGGCCGAAACTTTTGGTTTCTCTTCCACAGTCACAAACCCCAAAAAGCATAGTCAAAATGGTCAACAATAATGAATCTATTTGCTTTTTGAGACCTTTTTATAACCCCAATCTCCTTGATAGCATTTAAATCAGCTTTCAAATCCACTCTCGAGTTTTTAATAAAAACTTTACATTATCTCTTTAACTTGGGTGTTCCCTTTAAGTGGCATTTACTTGAGGGTCATGGCCCCATTGTGCATAAAGTGAACTTAAAACATTATAATTTCACTTTATAAACAATTATTAATAAAGTAATCATTTTATTAATAATTAAAATAGCATAAATCCAAAAATAATCATTATTTTTCATTTCTGTTTGAACCTGGGCATTACTAATCCATTGTGCACGCAATTGCCTTACTAAAAATAGTAAAGTCCCCTCTCTATCAACCAGTGACTTACTATAATTAGTAAATCCCTGAATACCTAATCAAATCAATGGTGTCAAGGGTCGTCACTGCAACTGAGGCCGGTCCAGGTGCCCCGGCCAAATGTAGAAATGTTGGATAAATGACTTACTATAAATAGTAAGTGTACCAAACTGACCCAAACGAAGAGCAATCTTGAACACTTTCTAACCTCCGAAAGAGAAAAAGTCTCCTAGTTCTACCAACTGGGACCCTCTAACCAACTGACTTAGCCTACGAGGGCCAATAATCGGCTAATCCAATCATAAACCATATCATCTCATAAAGGGGACATTACACAAAGCTTGGCCTTTAGAATTACATTGGGGATGTCACGTTGTCAAAAATTACAAGTCTAAAGTCCATGTGCATGCACCATGTAAAGTTCATGTAATAAAATGGAAAAGCAAGATTAATTTAATTGTGCATTGACAGAGATTTTATTGAAACTAACGCACCTGGATTTTCTTCCACTGATTTTATCGTGAAACAGCCACCCATTAGAATTATCTCATTGTCCTGCTTATTGTTTATCCAAATCAAACCATTGCTTGAGGTATAACATGAGATTGTAGTTCCAGTGAGTAAATTGCGATCATGGTATTTTTGGGGTATATCATATACCTATAATTTTGATATTCTACGAGAGAAACTGCATCTCAAAGACACTCAAGTTTGCAGAGTTGTTTCTCTTTGAGGTGCCTTTTTGCTTAATCAAGTGTGTTATTTTCCAGTTTCACGTATGCATGTTTCAGTGTTTCCAGAGATGCTTTTCTTTTCTTTTTGAGGGTTAAGAAGTGTGCTTAGATTTACAAATCTTCAAATATTCAGAAATTATATTTGCTTGAGATTTCTCCCTTGTCTTTTTCTTATTCCTAGCTGCAGTTCCTGAACCAGCAATAGAGGTGAATCTTACTAATTCTTTCGGCTAATCTTGATGAGGCAGTTTTCTTTGTGTGATCCTCTCTGCTGCTCATGGAAGATTTGTTTGAACGTTCATTAAATCCTGTCCTAAATCTGTTTCTTTGGTGTCTGGATTAGCAAGGGCTCCAATAGGATTCACTATATTTAGAGATTCAACGGTTAAGGATTGCATTTAAATTTTCCTACATAGGCCCATTGAATTTTTCTAGTATCTTGATGATCTTTATTGTTTCGTGTCTGTCGGGCTGCAATTGGGTGGCTTTGAAAATTTCTCTTAATGTAGAGTTTCTCATTGTGTTGTTGATTGTAGGTAAATGTGGCAACCTTGTCACATCTTGAGTGCCCCTGTTCTGTTATGTGTGGCATATCCTGGCTGGCTAGCCATGTTCAGGGCAAAACGAAATCTATGCAGGATGTTCTTGTAATCAGTCAGTTGTTCCTATTCTACCCCTCATGTTTCAAGAACATCAATCAAAGAAGAGCTCTGTTCAAATCAACTTTGTCATAGGTCAAGTTCAGGTCTAACAGGTTTTTAGTTAATTCAAACCTGTTTCCCCTATAGCATCTCTGATTCTTCTTAAAAATGGAATTCTCCGAGTATTTTCTCAGAAGGAAATGTCTGGTGTGAAGTTTAAAGCAATAAAAAAGAAATAATATTAAGGTCCATGAATGAACTAAAAAGATCAAAGCTGCAAAACACAGCAGGCAAAATAGCAAAGGACCAGGGCAAAAAGTGCCCTGGGCATGAAGCAAAGATGGAAATAGTTGAAACACAAGATAGAGTAAAAAGAGTAACCCACAAACTAATACAATTAGAATTTATAGATAAAGATGTGGGTGAGAATTCTGGAAACCAGTTAAAATAAAGAAAACCACACATGGAGAACCAAAATCCTTTAAGTGCTAGTGCTATGCGACCTGTCGGAGGACCCACTAACATTATTGTCTATCACTATAGAAGTACCAATGCCAGAGCCGAGACATCTTATTGGGAAAAGCCAAAGGCCAAGGGTGTCAAGCTGGACAATCCTAGGAGGCATGAAAGAAACTGGCATTGTGAGCTTACCCCTGAGGCCTATGCAGAACATCATGATGATATGGTTGCCTGGACCTGGTGCCCTCATGAAGAAAGAGGTCCAAGCACCTCTAATCAGGTTAAGAGAAGAAAATGTAAAGTGTCTTGCCATTCTATGTATAAACAATAGCACTTGCACAGATTTAATAGTAGACCAGACACTGTAAAATAAAATGCTCCTCAAACTCCATCTTTGAAGAGAACAAAGGCACCACAGTCTTTTACTCTGTAAAATATGGTGTTTTGTCTCAACCTACGTTGTCAGTTCAAGTATGGGTTCAGGGTTCCAGTATGCCTGTACAACACATCTTTTTCCCAAATTAGGTGCGACTTGATTCAGCCATATAATATATGAATAGAGTACAATTTGTAGTTTGGGTTCACTGATATGGCAATTATTTTCCCCATTAGAGGTATGTATGGGTTTGGAGGTACAATATATAATGTACCATATATATAATATAAATAAATAAGCTTGTAATTTTATAATTTGTTGTATTACAAAAGAAGGTATCATACTTGTTGATAATATAATATTGATTTTATATGTAATAATACATAAAATATATTTAGATGTGGCTGGAAATCTGGAAATCTACAGTTGAGAGGTGGGATGGGGAATAAAAGTACGAGGGACCTTCAACATATGTGTCTAGCCAAAAAAAATAGTAAATTTACCTTCGCCATTTCACCATGAGCAAGATTTCAAGGTGGGAAAAGTATTTGACTTCATTGGAGATGTGGATTTTGTAAATGATGCTTCCAAGGTGCTCATTGATTCCTTGTGTGCATAGTTGTTTTACACCTGAGTATGCTCTCAATGGAGAACTTACAGATCACAATGATTTCTACAGCTTTGCCATTTTGTTTGTGGGTATCATGAGCAGCACAAAACCTCTGGATATTTTTGTAACTTGAGCATCTAATTAATGTATCACTGATTAGGCATGGAATCTTTTAAAAGCAAATAAAACAATTTTTGGGGTTTATCTAGGTTCAGAACCATAGGAACCCTATGTATACCAATCTTGAACCTGGTACAATTCAGAACTCAGACCCGTTTGGTCCAGGAACAGACCCTCTTATGGGCAAATCCAATAAACTAATGGAAGCACATCTGCAACTGACCAAAGGGAATCTTCAAAAGACCAAACATACTAAAGAGAGGTGGACCAAACAATTATCCCATCAAAAATATGCAATAAATACTCAGCATAGAAAGCTAGTTTGGGGCTTAGAGAGTCCAAGTAACCTAGATGTAGCAACAGTAAATGTCCTCTCTGACAAGTCTATTTTGCGAATCTTTCCCTGTAAGGTGACAAGGAACACATAAGAAGTAATTGAATGGACAAAGTTGTACCAAAGAAATGCATATCACCTAGAACAATTGACAGACCTCAAAGAACTAGCAACACCGACATTTGGGGTCACCTAAAGAGACAATCTCTTTTGAGAAACAAAGTGCTAAAAGAAAAGATATCTACCACAAGACAAAGCAAAACCACAAACAGATCCAGCCAGACCTCAGAGCAACATAGACATTTCTAGGGACCCATAGATGAACCAAGGGAGCCTGAAGATACTCTCAAGAACAAGAGATTGGATGCAAACTCCACCAGGATAATACTCTAAGGAACCATACATTTGGACCAGAACATATGCTGAAGCATAATAGTACTTTGCACACGGTAGCATGAAAAAGTATAGTTTCTCATTTTTTAGACAAGTAGGATCCTGTGAGACAGCTTTAATAAAATTTGGTTGGAACCTTAGACAAGTAAGATCAGTGAGAAGCCAATAAGCTCCCTTGAGCAGAGAAAGCATGGATCACTAAACTGGTGGCTGTCGGGGATCCCAGCCTGCTTCAAGGAATGTGGTAAGAATTCAGGTGACGAAGAGCATGTACAGCATGAGAGATTTCAAGCTGCATTACCATGATAATTTTAGAAGCTAAAACTAAATAGCCATAGAAATCAAGGAATTTCAGCATGTTTGTTTCCTATATACTTGAATCATATAACCATAAAATAGATAATGGTACTAGAATGTGCCCCGCATCAAACAACTAGCAATAATGAATATTCTTACAGAATATAAATATTCTACAGCTCGCTCGGGATTGTTAAAAGCTGCTCGAAGTGCACGAATGACTGTCTCCCTGTCCCAACTACCCCCGCCCATATCCAGAATCTGCTGGATAGTCTGTTCAAGGTTATTTCCAGAAACAAGATTTGATGCTGCATCACCATAATTATCTGCATTTTCTCTGCAACATTCCAAACAAGTATAACGTATTTAGACAAAAAAAATATTATTTAAACAAAACCATCAATAGAAAAACAGCACGCAAATAAATAAAACAAACAAATGCATGATCAAGAACTAAAAAACAACCATAGTTGCCATGAGCTTATTTTACCTGATCAAGTATCTTGAGAAAAAATGTTTATAGTTCACATGCTTCTATTCAATCAACTACACAAAAAGCTATCTTAAGTATTACGCTTTGTTTCCAGGATGGTGGGCAGGGGGGCATGATGATGTTATTCTGATGACATAAAAAGGTACCTGTTTGGGGGATGGTGGGGCGACATCTATATTTTGTTATCAATAATCAGCTGTGTAGCGTGTTCTCAATTATCAGCTTTATGTTTGTACAAAATAAAATGAACAACAATTAAATACAGAATTAAGAACAAGCAATACAGCTGATAAGTGATAACAAAGTCAATTGACAGATCATAAATGTTAATGATAGTTGATGAATGCTAAAAATGGTTCATAATAAGTGATGAATGCTAAAAATAGTTCATAACTTTATGAATATCATAATTAGTAGCTGCCAGCATTACAAAGTCAAAGATACAACGCCAGTGAGCAAACTGTGTCAAAGGGTTTCATAAGCCCCAGTTGTTCCACTTGTTTTTATTATTTCTGCATTGACAATCAAGATTCAGTTAGGTATTAGCTGTAAATTCTAGATCAGTTTGACTCGTCAGCAAAGCCATCCATGCAAACAAGGGGAAAGTCCCAGTCAAGAAAAGGGACCATGATAAATTCTTGAAACAAAGAAAACTAAATCCAAAATTTCCCCACAAAAAGATAGAGTCTTGAAGGCTTGGATCCTCAACACCATTAAAAAATAGTCTTAAAAAAGTAAACAAGTCGAGTATTTTAGATTTGAATGTCCAAAGTTTTTAAATGGTCCTAAGTATTCACATTTCCATCTCCCACAGTCATAAATCCTCCTCCATTTACACTCCTATGTACATGAACGTACCCACTTTTACAGTCTTTGTTATTCTAAAACTAAACAAATAATTGACAAAAAAGCAAATGATGGGACCCATCACAGACCTCTCCGGGGAATCTCCCCCATATTGGGGAGATCTTGCAGAAAATCAGGAAGAATGCACTCTTTTCCACACCCCCCATTCTTAGTAACTTTGAAAAACTTCAGACACAAATCACTAGAGAACGCCCCTTGTCTATGCTTTAATGCAAATACTAAACAATTAAAAGATGTGCAACATTTAATAAATCACATTATTAGTTCAAAAACTCTAAATGCATGTATAAACAACAACATTTCTATAAAAGATTAGTCAGCTTACACAAACACTGCTTGCCACTTGGATCACATTACATCAGCCATGGGTCAGAGATTTCTAGAGTTCAGTTTATTTCTATTATTAGATTTCTATTTTTAGATTATTCATCATGCATTGTTTTTATCTTCACTCTATTTCATTCCATGTATCATCAATGTAATAAATTATAATATATCGAATCTAACAGAATTTATTGTGTTCTATTTCGTTTCACAATGTATGGGAGCAAGGGGTCACAAAAATTTATCAGTTGCAGAGAAGAGCTGCTAATAATGAGCAGGAATCATGGGTTTTTGTGTTGATGTTTCTAGTATAATTCACAGCCTATTTCTTTTGCATAGAATGGTGAATTATTTTTTACATCACAGTTATTTTGTATCAGAAAACCACATACACTTTCGAGGAAGAATTGCACCATTTTTTATGGTGAAGAGCACTGTGCTTGTTCCAAAAAATCAATGAAGAAATTTATCAAAAAATCACAGCATTTTTTTCAATCAGCATTTCCCCCGACAGCTATCGTTAGCAGATGTCAGTTGTGAAAATCGAGACTTTTTTCAATCTAACAAAGGTTCTTGGAGATGCCAAGCATCCATACAAAATAACCAGAAATGCAGCAAGATTTATCAAATAATCACAAGCTATGATATTTTTTAAGATAATTTCTTTTGCAGGATTTTTTTTTTTTAAAAACAATATTCAAGGTCGTTGTTTTATGCTCGGACAAGTAGTTGATAGATAGGATTTACATGTTTTCATGAACTACTTTTGTAGCTAAGTTTTCTTAGCAGCGGCTAGGTTTTAGATAAAGTATCCTTGGTTTCGGAGAACACATATAATCCCAATAGTCAAAAGAGTGTGTTTCAGTGAAGGGCTTTGGTCTATTATGCCCTAATACATCATTTTCAGAGCTGCAATTCTTTATTGAGCTTGGAGGCCATTTTTGGAGGTGAGATTCAAGCATTCATGTTCAGATTAGATAAACTACAGAAAGGTCTTTTAATGTTTTTGAGCATAATTGAAGATAGCAAAAAAAGGGACAAGTGGAACAAACCTAGCACTATTTTTTTGGAAGTTTTGGCAAAGGCAGCTAAGGTTTGAAGCAGTGTTACCCAGGGACTCGCCCACAGAAAAGACATATGGCAGTCCAAAAAAAAATTTAAAACTATATAAAACATGGCCTATTTATAATTGAAATGTGGGCCCCTCCTCCCTATTTGCCCTAAAAGACTAAAAATGGCACTAAAAAGTCTTTACTTGCATTTTATTTCTCATTTCTCTCATTCTGTCTGAGCTCTCACATCAACAAAGGGAGTTTTAATGCGCAGCAGCAAGGGGTTTGAAAGAAGAGGAGAGTGCAAGTGTGCAAGTGATAGAAGGAAGCAAGAGCTTGGAAGAGGTAAGTTGCATCCTTCTATGCTTTTATTTTTCAAGTTTTTTCAAAGCTTGAAGCTTGAAAAAGTCTGATTTTTTTTTCATTTTTTGCATTGTTTCAGTATTACTATTCATTCTTCAATCTCAAAGAAAATCAAAATGAGCAACAGTGAGGGTAGTGGTAGTGAGGATGAATAGGGAATGGGTAGTAAAAATAGAGGTCAAACTCAAGTGTTGAAGTTAGCAGTGGGCAGCAACCCAACTTGTTTAAGTGCCCTTCAAAAATCATGAGTAAATATGCAAAGGGCCCTTTCAACAAGAAAAAACTTCTTCTCCAATTTGTTACACCTAGGGATCAAAAGGAAAAAAAATCAAGGGGGACTAGGGTGTGGAATTGTCATGTTTGTATGGATGACTCTAGGGATAGCTATACAAGGGTGAAGTCTCATTTTTTGGGTATTGCATGTCATGGAGTTATAGCTTGTCTAGATTTAACTAAAGAGGAGAGAATAGAGTGCCATAGATTGCACATGGAGGCTGAAATGGGGAAACAAGATTCGGCAATGTTGTCAACTTCTTTATGAAGTGCACAATCATCTAGGCCTATGTCATCCAATATTGGTACTAGTCATATTGAGACAAGAGGAGAGAGGAAGGTGAGTGGTGGTGAGAAGAGAAGAATAGTTGAAAGTATGTTTCATGCACAAGCACAGAAAGTTACAGAGTCATCCATTACTAAATTCATTTTTGCTAATGCTATCCCATTTCATGTGGTTCGTTCCTCTTATTTCAACAAATGGTGAAAGATATAGCCACTTTGGGTCCCTCATTCACACCCCCTAGTGATCGTAAGCTATGAACTACCCTCCTAAACAAAGATTACTCCAAGGTTAATGTGTTGTTGGAGGATATGAGACGGACTTGGGTGAGAACAAGCTACTCTATTGTGATGAATGAGTGGACTAATATTAGACATCTGTCACCCATCAATATCATTGTCACATCCCCTATTGGATCTTAATTTCTAAAAGTTGTAGATTGTCCGAAGAAGTGTAAGGATAAAGAGTTCCAGTTCACCATTTTGAGAGATGTCATAGAGGAGATTGGGATTGCTAATGTTGTATAGGTAATAAACACAGATTTAGCACGTGTGTGCAAATCAGTTGGTTTGATGGTGGAGGGTGCTTACACGCACATCTTTTGGATCCCTTGTTTTGTTAGAAGGGGTGTCAAAAGCTAGAGAGGTTCAAGTGTGTGCAAAAAATGAAGTAATTGGAATACCTTCATGACAATCAAGCAAAAGATCCTTGATGACAATCGTTCACTGTAGCATTCAAATTTCATACTACCATAAACATTTGCATTTGCTAGTGCCTGGATGATACAATCAAAAAAGATGCTATCCATTCATGAAAATTCCCCAAGTTTTAATCAGGAATTCGGGACAAATTCATCGCACATACTCATGCTTATAGTTTTTTAATGAAGATCTAGTCACATTACTACTCAGGCGTTGTATAATTGTGACAAATTCTTCTTTGTGCTCTCAGTTTCCTTTCCACCCATGTGTCTTAATCAAGTTTGGCAATTCTCATGATGACACTGTGGCCCTAAATAATAGAAATACTATCAGAGTCAGTGATAACTTTCCACCTAGCTTCAAATTTATGACGTAGTGTTGGCTCAAAATCAGAAGAGTTCTCTTAGACAATTTGCTGAAATTGGATAGGATCATATGAGGTGCTTCAACTTTACTTCTGTCTCTCCGTGAAACTCTATGCTACATAGATATTATTAACAGATTGTGGGACACTTCATAAACAAGGAACAACATTTGACAAGTTTTGACAAATGTCACTAAAGTTTAGCAATGAAAACAAGATGACAGAACAAGCGAAACATGCTTACTGTGCAGTAGTGGCTGCAGACGGCACAGTTGAAGGAGTCCTGCCACCATTAACATACCAAAAGAAATTAATAACAGAGATTAGAATTTAAAATTACCAAAACAAATTAATTGAAAAGACTGGCCATTTTTCATAAAACAAATTAACCAATGAGACTTTGAAATTACCTGCTCTCAGCTTTAACACACAAAAATAGTAACAACTACTGGCCAGGTAGCATATGAAGTAAAAGAGAATAGGAGTAAGGTTTATTAACATTGCAATCCCTGGGGCCTGTCCTAATCATACTTAATCCCAAGTACCCATTAAACACAGCAAGCAAATTAGAACTGCCTGTTAGCAGGACAATCACAGAAAAACATTTTTACCATGTATGACAATTCCAAGCACAGTATGTGCATTCCCTTTTGGAAGTTGAGTAGTTTGCCATTATTCAGAAAGCTTCCAAAGACATTCTTTCAAGAATTTTTTGTGTTTTCTAACAAGAAGACTTGACAAATGCTCAAAGCTCTGGACCAGTTCATTAAGTCATGACTGCTTCAACCATCCTCAAGCATAAAGTACCTTCTGGACAATGGATTATCCTCAGACCTGTGACTACCTATAAATCTGAAATCTCACATTCTAACTTGTAAAGTTAAAATGAAGGCGGATGTGAAGTTGAAAAAAAATTCTAAACTGATGCAAGATAGAAGCCACCAAGTCTGCATAACCCATGTTACTAGTTCAGGTTCAGTTTTGCTAGTAAAGCAAATCTTTCCCTGTTCAGTACAGCCAGGTTTTGGCATACAAAATATATAATACTAAAAAATATAAAGATATCCATAATTTGCAAATTAAGATATACTGGATTGAAAACACAAATGATAGCAATAGACGGAAATGATAACTCAATGTCAAATGTCAAAGCAATAAAGTATTACATTTAACAATCTTCATATTGCTTAGCAATCAAAATATCAATGCCATCACTTGTTCCTCTTCAACCAGAAGTGGGCCTGGCATGATGTGAAGCTAGTCACATGGTAGACTTCTACCCCTCATCCACCATAGATAATGTGGAAAATCAAAGATATACTGGATTGAAAACACAAATGATAGCAATAAAGGGAATTGATAACTCAATGTCAAATGTCAAAGCAATAAAGTATTACATTTAACAATCTTGATATTGCTCATCAATGAAAGTATCAATGCCATCACTTGTTCCTCTTCAACCAGAAGTAAGGCTGGCATGATGTGAAGCTAGTCACATGGTAGACTTCCACCGTTCATCCTCCGTAGATAATGTAGAAAATCATGCAACAAAAGCATCCAAGTCAGCACTCTCAAGAGCTACATCCTGATTCCTCATCACCCAATCCTTCCACTCAACTTGCTTATGTGAAAGGAGGCATCAATTGCAATGCACGACCAACTCTACCATTTTTGCAGCATTAGTTGTGCTTAACTAAGACAAAGGAGTGTGTACTCCAGTTCCACTCAGCTGAACAACTTGCAAGCTATCGAGATAAGAGACCAAGGCAATACATTATTTACAATTATATATATAATATATATAGTTGCCAGAGATAATTAAAAATGTATATCTGTGATATAACATTGATGGCAAGAGGCTGTAGGTAAAACAACATCTTGGCCATGTAAGTACCATCAAGTATGAATGTCTTTGCACCCATAGAAGCATAAATCCTCAAAATATCCTGACTTTCGCAATTTGTTAAAAATTCCTAGTTGAAATGATTTTTCCCCAAAAAATCACAACTTAATCAGCCAAATTTCAATGATGTTCAATGATTTTTAAGGTTTAAGTTAGGCAAAATATCACCAAAAAAATGCCCAAGAAACTCATTTACTGGCCAACAACCCATCACGAAACCCTAACCACACAATTTTATCTCAGTATTCCACACTACTATCATTTGCCTTATGCTCGTAGCAATGTTTTCCATGCCTTTTACTAAGTAAGGCTTATATTTAATTTTTTCAACACATCTGAATCTTATAGGAGTACTTGCCAAAAGTAAATATAGGAAAGACTAAACTGAAAGGAAATTGTGTTGGCGTGATATCATACAAAAGAGGTTTGTTTTATTGGAATTCTTGTGGTCATGACTATTACCAAAAGAGGAGATTGTCAACAATAATGCCTAGGTAGTTGATTCAATTATCAAGTTTAGGTTGGGACAAATCTCCTTTTCAGATGCTAACAAAGTATGATAATTTGGCACTTCAAAATCTCCTTTTCAGATGCTAACAAAGTATGATAATTTGGCACTTCAATTAAAGTATAATCAAGTGGGAAGCAAAAAAATATACACAACAATATATAGACATTGTGGAACCAGAAGCATAATGGCTCCTATTTTTAAACTCCCTATATATTTTGCAGGCTTAATGCTTTGTTAATTGGTGACTCACAGCTACATGCATGCTCAGCACTTGTTAGGGAACTACAATCCATTTAGGCTCATCATATGCATGGAGGTTCCCAAGACTTGCAAAGAGTACAATAGCAGTACATGAATGCTTTAGACACATATACCATAGCATTCAATGCATGTTAAATAGGTCAAACGAATACATGCCTTAAGAGATGTCATGCCCTAGTCTTAAGGGCTTATCTTGATTCCTCCCCAGGCAAGCATCATATATTTTCTCTTTAACGATCCAGATAGATTTCAGCAGCAACTATCCCATTGAAAGGGAATGTTACTCGTGCTTTAATTTTCTTGGGATCTTGGACCTATATTCTCCCAAATTTTCAACTCAATATCCATCAAATGCTTTCATCCACTTAATGCAAAATCATGGAAAAATTACTTGACTAATAATAGCAAAAATTGTGGCTCAAACACTTGCTTTCTTCTTTTGTACTAGCATATATTTATATCTAATAGAAAAATAGTTATCAATAAGATAATTTCAACATCATTATGGTCTTTCAAGATGTAAGATTCTATTTCAAAAGCATTTTCTAGTACTCTATCCTAAGTTGTTTAATTCAAAACATATTAAGTTGAACTTTGCAATTGCTTGCTTTGTCATATAATTTCCCTCCCATTCTCCTAATATAATACTCTTTCACACTATTCTAGAAATTACAAGTATTGTTAAATCACAAATACGAACCAATTGATTCCCATTTATAATTTATGATGTCTGCTCGAAAAAAGAAAATTGTCTTTTTAAAGACTTTCTTGAGCCCGAGGATCTTGAGGTCATGTAAGCCAACTTGGATAGTCATGAGGTTGAATGATTTAGAAGAGGCTCTAAACCAGGAGCTTCATCATCAAGATTTGCAGCCATAGCTCTATTTGTAGTATCAAGAGTCATTGGCTATGTTTGATTTTTTGAAACTTAGTTTATTGGTTGACTTTGTACAAACTAAATTGTCATTGAAATTTCGTCAATTGTAACCATCTAGCTATTATTTATGCACTATGAAGTATGCTTTGTGCAATGCAATGTACTCTTTGATATGACTATAAACTATAAAATCTTATTTTTTACATTTCATGGGTTAAACTCAAGGGTGCACGGAGACGGGGTGGACTTCAAAGTTGAGTATGGGTATTGTTATTTTTTCAAAATAGGAGACGGGTGCTTTGAGTATGCCAAATCTTTTATATATATATATATATATATATATATATATAATTATATAATTTAATATTTTATAGAAAATATAATGACATTGAGCTTTCAAAACAAGAACAGTGATAAAGTTTACTGCCAAACATTAACTTTGAAGATTAAGTTCAAACTGATTAGTGATTATATATTGAAATATGCTTGATAAACAGCAAGTTGATACACAAACAAAAAACTGAAACAAAAATTAGAAATCTTAATCAAGGTCCTTAGCTATGATGCTCTCTACTGAGTACCCGGTACTTGCGTACATGTACCAGTACTGGTACGTGTCCCAAGGGTATGGGTACGAGTACCCATGCAACATAGGTTAAACGCTTTATTTTATTTCCTCTATGTATCTCTATGCTACAGAAATACCCTTAAATTTTTTTTAAAAGTAGTTTTGCCATCTCTTCTACAATTTTTTATGCTATTTTTAAATCTGCTTTTTCCTCACTTTTTCAAAAAACTCATGCTTCCAGTTTGCCAAATATTTTCCCAAACAAATTTTGCTGCTATGTAGTTGCACCCATCTCAAAGACCACCAAGACTCTGTGATTCATTGAAGCTATAAAATTACCAAATTCACCCATAATTTTGTCCTCGACATCCAGATCTGCAAAGAGTCTCGTGAACTTTGTCTTGTACACATTCCTAACTTCAAACTCTCTATATCGTGGAACTCTCTTCAACAAAGAAGATATCTCTATGCTGTAATATTCAGGGGCCAAAGAAAATGCTAGAACTTGCATGAATGTGGTATCCTATTCCACTATTCAATTTTCAATGTTTGCACTCATTTGTAAAATGTTGCTGAGAGGTTTTCTTTTGTTGCTACCATTAAGCCCCCTGTTTTTTAATCATAAGTTAATGTTGTCATATATCTCACCCAAACACATCTAATCCATATCAACAAAACTAATCATGCTCATGGTGGGCTCAATGAAACTCAACAGATAATCCACACAAACCCACCAATCCTCATCCAAGACCAATTAAAAACTGTAGAAGATATAAATACAAAGATGAAAAAATTCAAGTTTAAAAAATAACAAATGTAGATTTGAACTTTATACTAATTTAAAGAAAATCTGACGGGAAGATTATTTTAATCCACTTGATTTGGCATGCAAAGCTTTTGCATCATTAAGTTGAGTGAGTGAACAGTACATGAGTCCAAAATATTTGCATGTATCTTGTCTCCACTAGGAAACCTCACTACTCAACAATTTTCAATTGTTGTTATGAATTATAACATGTTTCAAGAACCTGTCATCTTTATCGACTATGAGGATGTTAGCAATGTAATTTGCATCTTTCACTTTCCTCTCACAAGCAACTCAAAAACATCACCCTTTTAAGAATACATTACGGACAGTGTTACTCGGTGTTACCTAGGGATGCGCCTCTGGCCTAAAAACCCTCATCCCCGTACTGGAGACGTTTCTGGGAAAGGGGACGGCTGGGAGATGTCTCCACCCCGTTCCCTTCTTTCAAAATTTTGCATGGGGCATCCCAAAAACTCGGGGACGTCAAGAATTATTTTGGGGGACGGTCGTAAGTCCCAGGGAAGGCCAAATATGCCTCAAGAACAACTTGGAAGTCCCCGAGACCAATGGACATACCCAATGGGATTAGCAACATCAACACTTACAAAACACACTTTTCTTTTATAAAACTCTTTCTTTTGTAATTTTAAAGTGGGCCCCTCCTTCCAAGTTTTCCCTAACATGCTTATTATTGTTTGGTAGTTAATTCTTACTATTTGGGGTCCTTTGATTAGTATTTGGCAACATTACATTAAGAATTGTCAAATTAAGAATGTTGTTACAATCATGATACACACTCAAAATCATATAGCAGACTGTTTGCAAGGTGTTGGGAAAGTCTGAAAAGATCATTACAGACCTAGAACATGCATCTTTACGTCATTTTGTGGCAATACATCAGCGCTGGGTTGGTTTTGGGTTGATTTGGCTCCTTTGTGAAAGATTTGGTGAATATTGGAGGTTGCATCAAGGTTCCATCTTGCTATAACAGACCCATATCATGATCAAAACTGCATAACAGACCTATTCGTGTTAATATCAGTCCACTTACAATGAGTTGAAGGTGTAGTTTCAGAATTAAATGATAGTAGGGAAGAGGATCCAGTACCTAAACACGTTATAATAATTGTGATAACAGTTGTTAATTTAATACCTACACTTACTGATTTAATATCCAATATTTTTGTCAACATTGTACCAATAGTTGTGACTTTATAGTTGTTTTCGCTAATGACTATCCATAATTGAATGAAATGTGTCCCTTATTCTAAAAAGCAACCAACCGTGCGATCCCACATCAGCTACACAAGTATGGGCGTCCCTAATGCACTAAAATTGGTCTCACTTTTTTTGGGCTGTTTTAGACACCTTGGCAAAAAGCATGCTAATGTGGCATCGTATTTGATGATGGGCCATGAAGCCTTAGTTATAAGCAAGGGACTTGCCAAGTAAGCTGTTATAAAAAAATGGGAGTTATTTAAAATTTCCATGTAGGATTTTGAGAGGCACGAAGTTAGGGTGCTCAACTACTAGGTCCTATTGATGTGAGTTTTGTTCCACCACAACATTCAAAATCAAACACTCAATGTTTCGAGATGAAACACTGCCTATGCTAAGACTGCAAAGAAAGATCATAAGGTGACTTCAAGGTTCCTTCTATTGTGGATAGTCACTCAGTTTAAATGATGTGATTTGTTGGACCACTAAGGGGACTTACCCTATTTTCCAAGACTTGTCAACTTGATTCTAAAGATTTGGCTTCAAATGTGCAATGAAAATATATTTTTATTTTCCAACTCTTGAACTTCAACTCAAACTTAAACTAACTTAAACTACTTCTACTTATGGATGCAAGGAAGTATGAATGTACTTGGACTCTACTATATGCAATCTTGTTAACGACTTCACCCACCTAGTGCAAGCTTCTAAGGTGCACTCAAATGATTTTCAAATCAATACCTTCTCTCCAATCTCATCAATGGATGTAAACTGGAGATTGAGTATAAAATTGAAGTTAAGTGCATTCAAATGTCATTTGACCACACATGGCTTGACTCACAATCCGTAAGTAGCTAGTGGTTTGGTCTAAGATCAAGTCAAGCAAGTATGCATTCACAATTTCTTTCATCCAACTAGATTACTTAAAGCAAATTCTAACTTAACAACTTGAAATCAAATCTATTTTAAATGAGGATGTAGATTACCATGCAATTATTCAAACTTGATCACAACAATTCACCATGTAAAACACAACAATGAATAGTAGAGCAACTTTGGCATTATTTTAGCAACAATTCTCCAACATCTTTTTTTACAAATGAGGAGAGCAAGCCTTATATAGGGGGCTCAATTACAATGAATGACAAAGATTAAACAAAATCAATGGTTCTGATTAACTCCTACAAACCCTAATTAGGGTTGCCACCCTATCAACCAATGAGATTGAAGCACCTCAAAATGAGCCAATAGCAAAATTACAAAGTTTTGACAACTAATCAAATGGCACCAAAACGTGGGCCAATCAGAATTAAGCATCTAATCTAACAACCAATTAGAAAATTACTTACCACTTAGGCTTACATCACATTATCTTTTAGAGTATGATTCCCCTATTTTTTCTCTCTTTGCCAGTTCAATGAACCTAGACAACATATTGTTGAGCTCATTCATTGGAGGCATGGATGCCTTTTGCAATTTCCAATCTGCTATGTCCATCTCAGTCTTTCTTGCAGAAATAGTTTTTTCCCAATCTAGTGTGTTGTCTTGAACTTAAGTCATAAAAACTATGAAGGCTGCAAATCTTCTCAATTGCTCCCTTTTGATGGTGCTATGATCTTCAAGGCTAGGAGTCCTCAACTTTTCCTTCAAAATTTCCAAATTCATATTTTCTTATCTTTTGTCATCAAATTGAAATGTTATTGCCACTGCCTCTTTAGCCTCTTTGCTCGTTGTCTGGATGGAGGAATTAGATGGGAGCAATCATTCTTATTTTCTCCAAAGTATCTTGCCTAAAGATCAAAGCAAAATACCAATCAGTCACATCTTTCATCTCATTTGCCTTTATCACCTTCCTCTTCTCTAGCAGTTGTTCAGAAAGCTCTATCATTGCTTGCAGTTGAGGCATAGTTCTCTCTCTGATAGGCTAGAATTCTTCCCAAAGTGTATCCAAGGCTCAAAATCTTGCTCTAAGTGTTTTAAGTGCCTGATATTTCCTTAAGAATCTTGGAAGAAAGGCAATCACCTCTTCTGCAACTTGTTCCATACAAGCTTGTGTCTCCTAGACTAACATCCTAGAACTTTTTTCATGATCTATTGATTCCCTCTCAAGGGTGAGAGGTGGTGCAAATGTGTGATCTCTCTACTGGATGGGGTTGAAGACATGCTTGAAGTATTCTCTATAACTTTGAGTTTCCTCCTTGTAATTCTTTTTCTTTGCAACTTCCTAGATTACTCTAACTTGCAAGGCTTGAAGAGCATCGTCAGCCTCCTCAAATTCTTGTTTCTTTGTAGTAGCTCCCATGTCATCTTCAATGATTTCATAATCTTGAGAAAGGATATTGTCTCTTGTCTTATCCACCTTTGAAATGGCAATTTGGACCTTGCGAGTTCCTGAATCATCCCTAATTACTTTGGCTAACCTTCCCACAAGCTGACTTTGTTTCTCTTCTCCAAGATTTTGCACAATATCTTCAATGTTCTCAATTGGTTTTGGATCTACAATCTCCTTCCCATGCAATATTTCTCTCAGCCATGCAGGTGTTGTGTGTTCCCCTAATCCAATGTTGAGTTCTCCTATGTTTTGATCTTCAAATGGAACAATGGCTATATCTTCACTTGGGCCTTCATTTGGAGATGGCATTTCACCAACTTCAAGAGAATCCTCAATATCAATTATCTCATCTTCATTTTCTTCTTGTGAAGGAAGATTTCCTGCTATCTCAATTCGACTCAAAGGAGAATATCTTGAAGAGCTTTGACTAACTCTATCCTCTGATTCAGAAGAAACCTCTTGATTCACCTCTTTTCCCTTTGATGGAATAGTCTGTCATTTGCTTTGAAGGGGCACTTTCCTTGGATGGAGGAGCATTTTGTTTCCGCTTCTTGGCTTGTGGCTCCTCAATCTTTATCCCTTTATCTTTTGAATTCTTATTTAGTGGAGCTTTTCCAACACTTTTCCTTTTCTTGTAGACTTCACCTAGTTGTCCACTTGATGCTTGAGGTTGCTCAAATGATTCTTCTTCAACTTCCTCTACCTCCTTCATTTTCTCATATGTCAATGGGATTCCCCTTCTTACCAAACTTGTCATCTTCCCAGATAGCCACTCTTGAGTGAAAAGAGCAACTGGAATCATCAAAGTCTCAAGGTTGACCTCATTATCATCATGTCAATCAATAACTTCTGAGTCCAGATTTGTAGTGGTCTCGAAATCTCTCCTAGTAATATTATCATCTTCCTCCAATTGGTTAGGAACTTGGATTTGCCTACACTTGTGTTTTATAATCATGTCCACTGCTAGCCTCAAGAACATCCTCTTTCTGATCTCCAAATCATCCTATGTATCTTCCCAATAATCTTCTGTGTGGAATGTGGAGATATCTATTTCCATATGCTCTCTTGATCTTCTTCTCAGGATCGAGTTTTCTCTTATCTCATAATATCCTAGTCCATAGAATTCAAACTCTTTCTCTATTGCCTCAGTTGTTGCTTGTGATGGGCAAGTCTAACTTCCAAGATTGAAATGGAATCCAACCCCTAACTTGTGATTGCGTTTTAAAATCTTGTCATAAGCAAGTAGTTGCCTTCCCACCTCTGTAATCACCATCTTGTTTGGAGGATATCTTGGGAGCTTCTTAGGACAATAAGTACTTCCCAACACTCGAATGTATGTGAACATGGGGTTTTGAGTGTCCCATGACACATGCCTCTTGATCAACTTCTTAGCTTCCTCAGATGATCTGACATGTGGAGCCTCTTGTAGTTCTCTTACAATTCTCATGGAAAATACATCATTGAAGATCCTGAAATGGTTGTTGTTAGGTGCAGTTGTGGGTAGCATTCATGCACTAGAAACTTTCCAGTAGCACTTCCACATCTTCCCAAGCATGTCAATCCTTGAAATTTCAATACCATAGCTAACATGTAGACCAAATAGGATGCCATGTAGAATGCCTTCGTGCTCTTTATTATCCTCAATTGGAGATCAAGATTATCAGTGATTATCTTATAGCCCACTCAAACATCATCTCTCCTATAGATATTTTGTGTATAAAATAAAAAATCCAAGGCTCGAAAATGCCCCCTTATCCCTCCCATAACCTTACTTAGCATGATGATGAGGTCATCATAATCTTCCTTAAAATCTGACTTAGTTTTCTTTGTTAGCTTCAAGATCTTGAAATGATGACTCTATGGTTCAACTAGTCACTCCTCACTCATCTTCTTCACACATGCATCCACTTGATCACTATAGTGTTTCAAGGCTTGTTCCTTTGTGATGTAGGCTCCAACCTTGTGATATGGTATGTTGAAAGTTTCTCTATTTGCCTTTTTTGAAAGGAGAGTCAATATTTTCTTGTCCTTTCCATAGTGGATTGCCTTCGTTTGAGGATTGTAATGTGCATTGCACAATAGGAGGACAAGTAGCTGCTTGCACTATTCCATTCTTGACCATTCTTCTAGTTATCTTATAGAAGGATTACCTCTAAACATTTTGTCTCTCACTTGAAGCATGTTGACAAGTCCTAGATTGGTATCCCTAATCTTCTTGTTGTTCATGATGAAACTAGTCTCAGGGATCATGTCCTTTGTATCATTCTTTGCTAGAGCTTCTCTATCCTTCTTTGAACATGTAGGCTTAACTCCTGACATGCTTGCCCCCGCCATCACAATTTCACTATTAGTTTGGATTTTGAACTTGGATTAGTAGATTAAATTTTACTTTGAAAATCTTCATTCGAGTGCTTAAGTCAATGAGTATTCCATTTATGTACTCCTCATTTTCTCCTCAAGAGATTTCAATCGTTTGTCATATGAGAAAACTAGAAGTGAAAGCATGCTTAATTGATTTGAATCAAAATCTAATTGCATAGTATTCTTATTTTAACGACAATATCATTAATCTTGCAATTTGAAATGGAATCTTGCTAAAATCTAGAAAAATAAACAAGCTTTGCACTATATAGCATCCCAGATTTCATTTCTCTTACCCCCTTTATCTCTGATTTTTGGAATAAGTCTGTCTTAAATGGTCAAAAAATCACTACTCACAAGGTAACTAGCAGCTTTCTCAAGATAGTTTTGCTGCCTCCTACAAGGTAAATCGTTGCCTGTAATGTCCCTTCATATTCTCCTTATGTACTTTCCTGCAAGACCGATGTTAGTACAGAATATTACACAATATTTACAAAACTCATACTCTAATCTAAGTAAGGGGGGGGATTTGATTCTTAAGGTTTCCTCTAGGTCGGGCTTAACAGAATTCCCGATTCTTGGCTTGAGGGATATAAGATCCACTCTAAGCAATCGGCTATCGACACGTCATCCCATAGAGCATTGTCCTTAAGAATCTCTTGGAAGCAATAAATGTTATCCAAGCCTACGCATATGCATATGACTCGCATCAGTATATATATTGTCTCTAAGATTATAACAATCTCACTTTGGCAACGGGACTATACCAATCTCGAATTGGCATCAATTATAGACTGGCAACGGGGTTATATCAACCTCAAATTGCCATCCATCTCAAATGGACAACAGGGTTATATCAACCTCGAATTGCCATTAACCACAAATGGGCAACGGGGCTATATCAATCTCGAATTGCCCTTACTTTGACCTCTATGTTGCTCGAGACGAATATAAGATTCATATGTCTGACTACTAGAGGGAATAGGAATAACGTTAATTATCAACAATTGTAAACATAACGTCAAATTCATTATCTATATAAGAACTATCAAAGTAATATATATTTATTGATATCAATCATAAATGTTGCCAAATATATATATATATATATATATAAATTAAAGTTAATTCCTTTATACATAAATAATTTAATTAACATTAATTCTTTCATTTTAATTAATACTATTCTATATATATATATATATATATATATATTACCTCTGCTGACTGTGCACCTTTGCTTATTGCTGACTATACACCTTTGCTATTGCTGACTGTGCACCTTATTATATTTTTTGTCCCCTCCGTAACTTTCGTTTCTTCTTTTTTTTATTTCCCTGTTTTCTATCCCCCTTCTCCCGTAACTCTTTGTCCTTAATATAGGTGTGTGGGAGGGGGAGTCACGTCCCCTCCTCACACAATCATTGCCCCTTAGGGGTGCAACTGCCAATATAGTCTGTGCTATCTATGTGAGTTTTATTCATTTTTATTAATAGTTATTATTTAATATTAATAATATTTATTATATATTATTTTTAATAGTTATTGTTTAATAATATATTATTATTAATAATTATTATTTAATGATTAAACAATTATATATCATTTTTAATAGTTGTTTTAATAATTAAATAATAATATATTATTATTAATAGTTATTATTTAATGATTAAACAATAATGTATTATTATTAATGGTTATTGTTTAATAATTAAATAATAACATCTATTAGAATATTATTAATGATGTTTAATTTATTCGAATGACATATAATATATATTATAGTATATACTATAATATATACATAATTAGTTTATTAATATATTAATAATGTTCAGATTAAAAATGGCAACATTGTTTAGTTATTGTTAATGAATAATAATTCATTTTAATACAAATTATAAAACACAAATGATTAAATTTAGGGACATTACATTGCCCTTATGAGACAATTAGTTGCTTCCTTCAGTAATTTTCTCCTTCTTCAAGACCTTTGTTGTCTATGAGGAGATATTTTCCTGCCTCAAAGGAGATACTTCGCTGCTACTTTAGAAAGAATGTCGCTTTCTACTAGTAGAGATGACTTTTTTTTTGTTTGATGTTGCAAATGAATCATTATTCTCTTTATATTGGCCATCAATCATCTTGAAATCTTTATATAGGCCACAGTCATCTTGAAAAGGTGTGTCCTCGTAGATGCCAACTTGATCTCTTTAAGCCAATTAAAAATTTTTATTTAATCACTTTATTTCTCTTATGCAAGCAAACATGATAAAGGGGAATCAAGGCATGTTTTAGTCATCGATTATTCATCAAGTTGCCACCCCTTCATTCTCTTATCGATTAAGCATGTGTGGGTGGAATTTGGGCATGTGGGAGGATTATTGATCCTTGGGGGGTGGCGGATTCGGAATTTCCTTGATTACTCAAACTCATTGGATCCCATTCATTTCTTTGTCCTTCTCACTCACCCTTAGCTTGATCGGTCAACCTTATTTTCTTCTTTGTCAATATTTTATCATTCCATTTCACTCCATTTCCTTATCATGCAACTTAGAAACTAAGGACAAATCTCTATCATTCATAGTTCAAGGCAGAATTCAGATGTCTAAAAGGATAATGATTCCTTGGAGGATGGCATAATCCACTATCCTTCAAGGATTTTCCTTGATTACTTGATCAAATTCATTCTCAATTCTCATGCCAACATAATGTTTGCCCTTCGTTTTCTTCTCTTATCCCTTCATTTGGACTTGGAGACTCGATGCGTGCATTAATCCTCATAAATCAAAGGCGGAATTTGGAGGCATTCAAGGATTTTGAATCTCAATGCTTGGCTTTATTCCTTGTACTTTTCTCTCTTTCATTTTCATTGCTTAATGTGACTCGGAGTGATTAATTGTATTGTCATTGTCATCAATATAAGGTGAAGATTAGGGAATCTAGAGGATTTATAATCCTTGGAGGGTAGCGGAATCTACCACCTCCATAGGATTTTTCCTTTGATCATTCCTTCAAACTCAATCATCACCTCCTATCCTTTTCATTTTTTCACTCTTATTTCTCGCTATGCAAGTGTACCATCAACTTCGTCTCCATTATTGTTTCATGAGTCGTAGATCCAAGGCGGAAATTGGGGATGAGAGAGGATTTAGAATCCTTAGAGGGTGGTGGAATCTACCACCTCCAAAGGATTCCCTTTATCATTTTCAACTCAATCCCTCCAACTTATTTTTGATTCTTGTCCTCTCATTTGTTCATTTTAACTCCTTACCTTGAGAGTTCATCATCAATTTCATCCTCTTGCCTTGGTAGGCTTGTGAACTCAATACATGTCATAGCTAAAGATTAAAGGCATACAGAGGAGGTGCTTGAGGATTCAGAATCCTTGGAGGGTGGCGGAATCTGCCACGTCCAAAGGATTTTTCCTTGTTTCGACTCTTCCTCATGCTTTGATCATGCCTTAATTGATTCCAAATCAGTCCATTATGCTTGCCTTGTTTTTCAAACTAGCATTTTCATACCAAATTGGAGACGAAATGAGTTTGTTTGTTTTCATGATGCCTTGTCTTACCCTTGCCACCAAATCATGCTTCACAACTTCTATGCTTATGTGGCAGAAATTTGACCTTCACCAAGGTTAAGAATCCTAGGAGGATGGCGGATTCTACCACCTCCTAAGGATTACCTCATTGTCTTAAAACTCTAACCTCTTTGTTCAATTTGAAGGCAATCTAGACCTTTTCAATTGTAACTAACCCTTTTAAGTTGCTATCAAGGTAATTTCTTCACTCACTCCAATATGATTTGAGCAATGTTACCCCGAATTTCCGTAACGCGTACGACAAGGGATGGGGGTACGAGTTTTTGGGACGACAATCTTTTTTGCCAATTTTGGGGACAGCTAGGGGACAGCTGCATAACAATAGGAAAAATTAAAATATGTAAAGAAATTTAAAATATTCATATGAAATCATGGATAAAACATGCACTTATACATAAAAGAGCCTTAAAAAATAAGAATTAGCAGAATTCATATGCCAAATTTGTGTTATTTTGAGAGTCAAAGTCAAATTTCCTCTACAACTCAAAGTCCCCTAAACAGCCCCTTTCCCCGGGACGTTTCCGAGATGGGGAGGGCTGAAAAAAATACAGGGGACACCTCCCCAGGTTACACTAGATTTGAGCTATTAAGTCCGACTCCATGCTCTGATTTTCATCTTTCCTAGTCTGATTTTCGCTTTCCACCTGAGATTTGACCTCCAAACTATGCCAATTTGCTCATCCAATTACCTCAAGGGGCTTGCTCATAAGCAGGATTTGGGACTAGGCCAGGGGTACAAGCCATGGCAGAGGGTGGAATTTTGGGGTAACAGAGGATTTTGAATCCTAGAGGGTAGGCAGATTCTAACATCCCCTAAGGACTCCGCCTTGTACATTTTGGTACCCCATACTTAGCCAACTTTGACTTCTCCTAAGCTCACTCAAGGTGAAATTGCAAAGGGGTTTCTTGTCCATCGGTTGCACTTGATCAAATTGAATACTTGGCCTGCTTTTATACTAACAAGGTTTGTGGGTTTCCTACAAAGAAAAACGGAAAGAATGCATTTCCAAAGAATGGAAGCAAACATCTCCAAGAATCAATGCTCACTCATCATGTGGCCCTTCCCGTTAAAGATGTCCTGAAGATGGAGCTAAGAGTGGAATTTTTACAAGAGGTGAATGAAAATTTGGCAATGTTTTTACCAAAAATGGATTGATTGTAAAATTCAGAGGTTATTGGCCAAGTTTGGCAGATTTGCATCAATGGATCTCAGATACTTGGCATCCCATTATGATTGGTGGTGTTCAGATCTATGCCTATGTGTGAGGATTCTTTGTTGTGGTGTTTAATAAAGTCAAGGATTGTCACAAGGTTTTGTATGACTATGAATGGGATTGCAATGAGCACTTGCTAATGCTGAAGCAATGGCACGCTTCTTTTGATCCAAGTATGGGATATTCCGAATTTCCGATCATGGTAAGATTGTTGAATCTTCCTTTAAAATTTTGGTTAGATTCTTGTTTTGAAGCCATCGGTAATTCTTTGGGGGAATTTTTGACAGTTGATGAAGGTTCTTCAGAGTAAATTCACACTGCCTATGCTCGCATTTTGGTCAATATTAACATATCTAAGAATAATCCTACAGAGATCCCCTTAGCACCAAACATGATGACGGAATCAAATTATAGATTATGAGGGTATACATTCCAATGTCACAAATGTTACAATACAGGCAATGTAGATGCAAAGTGTGTTAAAAGGAGGCGTGACAGCAAGGCTACTTGGTGGAAGGATGTCTCCCCCACACCACTGCTCAGTAGAAAAAGAAGAAGAGCCATGTGTGGAAGGTAATGTTGGCATGGATGCCTCTAAGAATCCATCTGGAGATGTTTGCACCAAGTAGAATCCAGTCTACACCAAGGACATTTGTTGAACCCCCTCCAATAGAAAAGGTTCAGGTCAAGTCAGCTTCGCCTCCATGTAAAAATTCAGATGGAAAAGATGAGAGTTCAGTAATTTCATCCCTTGAAGGTGATAAAAATACCATAGGGAATATGGCTGGAGTTCAGGGTGACAAGGTAACAGAAGGTAATTGGACAGAATTGCAAAGAAAAGGGAAGAAAAATGAGATTAGCTTTAACATGCGTCTTCACTCCCATGATAAAGGTGGAGCAAAATCCTAAATATGCAATCAGGGTTTCTATTGTTATTGTGCCCGTTAAGAGGTGGTTTGGTATGGGGGGTCTCTTTTGTTTGGTAAACAATTGGGTTAGTGTATAAAGCTAGTTTTCAGCTAATACAATGAACAGATGTAACCTAGGATGTCCAGTTCGTCCAAATGGACCCCCGGACTAGCCACAATTTGAACTAGTCTGTGGTACTGGTCTGGTCCGCCTGTGGGCTGGACAGGGTTCGGTCCACACAGTCCTTGTTCGAACCAGACCATGGCTCGGTCAGACCCGGGCGGACCAGAAACAAAATACTTGGAACCTGAATTAACCAGACGCAAATTTCGGCCTGCGGACGGTCAAAGTCAGCGGCCAACACTTTTTTTTTGCAAATTTAATAAAGATTTCTTCTTCACGTTTTTTGCAAATTTAATAATGATTTCTTCTTCACTTCACTTTTAAAGATTTTTCTCTTGGTAACATGTTTTCATACTTAGTCATTTTTTCAACTTAGGTACAAGAGGATTTATACAAATATAACATTTAAGTATAAGTTACGTTTAAGTATAGGAGTTAAAATGCAGATTCTAGATTTTGGAGGTTTTCAAAAAATTCCAGACTTAACCAAATTTCAAGATTCAGCATGCCTTCAGATATGTTATCTCCCCTAGCTTGTCCTGGCTTTTTGAGATCAAATTGAAGCTGGAACAAGGATTTTCTAATGATTCTAACACATTTCCTCACAAATCACTTGGTTTCAATTCTATTTTCCTGACAGACTTAGCTCATCACTTGCTCACACCCCAGACAGACATTACTTTCCGGCAGGCCAAATTGCTTAAACTCACTCTTGGACTCAAAGACTTGAAAATTGCTACCACCTAAGACTACCTCAAACATGTTTCCAAGAGAAAAATATTTAAAAGGGAAGTGAAGAAGATGATGAAGAAGAAGAATATCAATAAATTTTTAAATCCATTAGTTGAACTTAAACAATGACACTTGAACTTGATGTTATGATTTAATTTTAATGTTTTGAATCTTTGATGTTGAACTTGAAGTATATGATGCTATGATGGTATGATCTTGATTCATGATGCTATGATTACAAGTTTATGGTGTTTTTGTTGTTTAAATGTTTTTATGATACTATGTGACATTCTAATCTTCACTCATGCTTCTAGGCTTCATAAATATATATATATATATATATATATATATATATATATAACATGCTTTTGTACTAACGAACCCAAACCCCTTTTCAAAATTATGTTGTACCAGAGAACCGGTCATTCATACCGAACTTGGAACCGGACCCGAACCAGCAACCTAGGATGTAACACTCTTTTTTATTTAAAAATATGGGTGCAGCCCCTAGCTGTTATTTGCCTATCAAAAATTAAAAAACAATTATAATAAATAAAGAGCAAATGAAATTTTTAATAATATAAATTTAAAATTTTATTTAAAATAAAGTTATTAATAAATTCCAAGGTTGAACAGGGGAATAAATTCCAAGGCTGCACAGGGGCCGGGGTACTTGGGTATGGGTACGGGTACGGGTATTTTTTCAAAATAGGGTATGAGGGTAGTTGGGTGCGTAATTTTTTTTTAATATAATTGAATATTTCATAGAAAATCTGAAAATATGAGTCATGACAATGAATTTTCAAAACAAGAACAGTGATAAAGTTTGCAGATGTAATGTATTGTTTATAGTTTCAGAGTTGCAATATGTTTGTAATAATAATACATGTAAATGTTAACATGCATAACAGAGATGGCAAGCTTTAAACATGAACAAGAAGATCATAAATCATACAACGACATATTGCAAATGATAAACTTCTGACTTGAACAGTGATAAATTATACTGTTAATCAGTATTGTATCAAAGTTTCAATCTGAATACGTATTGAATTAAGCTATGATGCTTGGGTACGTGTACCGGTACCTGGTACGTGTCCCAGGGGTATGGGTATGAGTACCCATGCAACATAGATAAATTCAAGTAAAATAAAATCCCTAACTTTTAAAAAAATAGAAAACCTTCAATTTTTATTTGAAAATTTAAAATTTTAGGAATTTTAGTTTTTTTTAAAAGTAACAATGAAAAAACTAAATGAATTCAGTCACTTTTCTTTGGAAGGTTGCCAATTGAAGGAAGAATAGGCAAAAGCTGAGGGCCAGAAGTAGAGAACTAAAAACTAAAGGGAGCCATTAAACAAAACCCTACTTTCTGCAATCTACCAGTCAAATCTACAGTCTGCCTGTTTGTCAACAGTTAACACATTTTTGACACAGAAAAATTGCCCACCCAAGTCAAACTCATAAACATGCAATTTTGACAATTAATAATTTAATTCACAGTATTTATGATTATTCAGGGGAAACAATGAAAAACTCATTGCAGGCATTTTCTTTTAAAAACCGTGAGCTTTTAGGGGCAAAGGCAGCAAATGTGGCAATTCACAACGAATTATGATCTTTTGTTGACTTCTGATTCCATGTGGGACACTATTACATTTTGCCTTCAGGATTAAATAGATTATTCAGGTAGCTTTCTATTAAGAATTAACATAAAGGATAAAAAAAAATAACATAAGAGTTCAGTATAGATGGTACTCACACAGCTGCAGGCTGAAGTCTGGGTGGTGATATAGGTACTGCTGGACTAGGTGTAGGATCTGTCTGTGTGGTTGTAGACAAAGGCTAAAATTTAAAACGGTATTAGCAAAAAATAAAACAAAATAAATCACACACACAAATATATATATAACACTGAAATAGGTACAAAACTTAAAAGTCGCAGGGAACCATAGAAAGCTTTGAAACAAAAAAAATCCAGTGCTCGTTTGAAAATTATTAGTATACCTCAGTAGTTGTGGCACCTGCTGCTGATGAGGTGGCTCCTGGTCCTGAGGACTTTGTCTGGAAAGGAAAATGGACAGTCAAATGCAAAGACATAGTATAAGTAAGCAGCGTAAATATATTGGGGAACACAATCAGTCAGAGAGAAACAAGAAACAAGATATCAATATAATATGCCTGCAAGAAAAACAAATGACATAATGCATAACAAAAAAATCTTCATGAACAGAATAACAAAATGCAAAAGACGTGTCTTGCATTGTCTTGCCTTCAAATTTTCACACAATAGTCTTTCTCATTCGAAAATTTCAAGACAAAGAAATGCGACAAGAAAACATCTGTATAACTTCTGAAGAGAAAAATACTGATAAAACTATGCAAGAGAAATAATGATAGTATAATCTTAAATACAGCCTAGGAAATAATGGCAGCAAAAACAGCTCTCACTGTATTAACAGCACATCTGTAATCCGTGTGTGAGGTTCAAGCACATCAATATGACATATCAGTAAGGGTAATAATATATACAATGGATATAAAAACATGAGCTAAAAACCAAAGCAAAAAACTCTTGGGGGCTCAATCTATATGGGCATAAAACATGCAAATTATACAACACATATCCAACAATTTCTGGCTATTGTCAAAAGAATTCATCATAAAGAATCTGCTTACCTTTCTTGTAGAATGAGTTTCATCCAATTTAATTTAAGTTATAAATAGAGAAGGGCTAGTCTTTGTATCACTCTTCTTTAAATGTGTTAACTTCCTTTTGCATCATGTAAGCAAGTTCTTAAAAAGAAGCCATTTCATTATTTATAAATAATTCTGACATAATCTATATCATGAATCCTATTATAGTGTGTCTATGATCAAAAACAATTAACACTTCCCTTAACAGAGAAATATGAGGCTGGGAAAAATGGCGTCAGCGTGTGCAGGTCACTATCACATCTAATACCAACTCAAACATAGATGATAGGAAGCAACATGGAATGGACATGTCAATTTTCCCTAAGATAAATACACGTTTAAGTGAGATAAGTTCTCGTTGGCATATTGAAACATGAAATGCTCAATAACTAAAACCTGCTTTTATATGAAAAGCCTATAAAGGAATTAATTTGTCAAGTTGAGGCATCAGACAGTTTGTAAAGACCATATTGTGAATAGTTGAAAAGTTGCAAGAGGAGAAGAGGCTTTTATGATGCCAAAAAGCTATTTTTAAGTAGGTTTTTGCCAGCCCAAGAAAAGATCATATTCCTTCATGGTGGGAGAACTGATGAAAAAGCTATGTGCACAGGTATCAGGAATGCTGATTTTCCAAGAACCCTGGATTATAAGTGTCTGGAAACATCCGTACAAAGAGTATAAGAATATAAACCAAAAAAAAAAAAGAAAAAGGAAAAATATTATACCCATGTTTTAGCGTATAAAGTCCAAAATCACACAAAACAGAGAAATGCATGATGTCTATAGTTATATACTTTTATAAACTATGATGTACAAGTCCAAAATATATTTTACTAACATACTATGAAATATAATGCTCTCCTCATATAGGATATACATCATACATTGGAAGATTGCAATAAGAGAAAGCAACAAGCAAGCAGTTGTTAGGTAGTTGCAGCAGTGAGCCTAAGATAATTGCAGCAGCTGCAGTTTTAAGGTAGGCTGTAGGAATGAAATAAGAATCAATTTCTTCCCCCATTACACTGGTTCACTCAGAAAATGACCCTGATCCAGGTTCAGGTCAAGGTTCAGATCCCTGTGAGTTCCATTGGGGTCCTGCCAAGTATACCTGTGTTCATCTTCAAATGCTGCAGACGGTACCTGGCAAACCTGGGCAGAATAGTGCATAAAATTAAGTTTTTACTCTCTTTTTTTTTTTGGTTCTTTTGACCTCCTACATTGACTTGTCAATGAACAATGGGAAAAAAAATTGGAATTCACCCTCAAAACTACCAGCAAAACAAAGAAAGCACATTTATCTCATTCTCGAAACAAAACATACAAACCAGTCCACTTGTTAAACAATCATACTTGCTTATCATTTCACACATATAGCTGAAATTTCACTATTTAAGGTTTCAAAGAGATAAGAGTGCTGTTACTTTATGTGTGCACGAGCCCATTGTCTACCAAGGAAACCATCAAGGAAGATTCTTCCATTGGAGGTTAACCTTTTTTGGTTCTTTTTCTTCATTTTTCTTCTGTCAACAAACTCTCTTCTTTTGTTTTTGGTTTTTTGCTTTTCTTTCCTCTATGTATTGTTTCATTTGGTTGGAATCTGTTTGGGAGAAAAAACTACTTTGGGTTTCCTTTTTATTAGGAATGTGTTGTTTTCCAAAACTGCCACCATGGGGATTATAATGCCAGCCACTTCTAGCTCCACAGGGCAACTCCACTCCAAAACATCCTGAAATGTTTGAAGAGTTATGTAGACATCATACCACAAGTTCCTTGTGGTTGTAAATACATTTGGATTTCACAGTGGTTGTGGTGTTCACCATACAAGCTCGTACAGTCAGGTAAAAGTCCATTTGTGTGGCATCCCTGGGCAACTCCACTCCAAAACATCCTGAAATGTTTGAAGTTATGTAGACATGATACCACAAGTTCCTTGTGGTTGCAGATACATTTGGATTTCGCAGCGGTTGTGGTGTTCACCATACAAGCTCCTACAGTCAGGTAAAAGCCCCCATTTGTGCGGCATCCATGGCATGGGCATCAAAGCTTGCCCAAGCAAGGAGGATGCACCTGTGCCAACTTCTAGAGCTTTGGAATATATCACAGAGGAAGAGCAAACAAATGCAGCAGTTGCACTTGGAACAAATCATTTTTTAATAAGAAAAGGATCAAGTAGACCCCATGTTTCCCCATCTATTCATGTTTCTAAAGATGTGGTAGAGAGCCGCCCATTTTTAGCCACATGGATAAGAACTTGCTACAAATAAGAGAAGCTGCCATTCCAAGACAATCCAAAATATAACCTAAGGATAAAAGAGCTCAGTTTGAATAAAATATAATGCAATTGAATCCCAATATTCATACATTAACTTGACACACAGCGGAAAATACTACCTAATTATTGATTAACGAGATAAAAGGACTCTATGATGAACAGTTCATAAGGAACAACACTTGCTAAAGGTTTTTCCATTGATGTAGCAAGCTATGTGGGCTTCACCTTAGGGGAAATTCGATAGTTACGTGCACTTGAGTCAAAGTAGTAAAAGATTGAATGACCTCCAAAGGAGTCTTCATTCGTCACCCATATGAGCACCACCTAGATGCAATTAGTACTAAGTGGACCATTCAAAATTAAGAGAGATTGGTTTGTGTGAACTACTAGTCATAAAATATGGGTCTATGAGTTTGACCCAAATGATTAACCTGTCGATAAGTCTTGATGATTCATCCCTATGAGCATCACTTAGATGCAACGAGTGCTAATTGAATCATTCAGTCTTATGAGAGATGGGTTTGTGTTAAGTACTAATCATAAAATATGGGTCAATGAGTTTGACTAAAAAATTGCACAATTAAATCCCAATTTAATATCATAACATGCACATTGCAAAAAATACATCCTCCATATATCAATTGATGAGCTAAAGGAGCTATGTGGTGAATGGTTCATTAGACACAACACTTAATTGAGGTTCTAGAAAAGGGGTGGCAAGATAAGTGGGCTTGACCTTGAGGAAACTTCATGGTTGCGTGCTTGAGTCAAAATAGTACTAGGATCGGTGCTTGTTAATATTGTGGCCTTGGAAAAGATCAAATGCATCTTATGCTAGCCAATGTAACCTTATGACTATTCAGATTATTCATATTGGTTCTCTCAGGAAGGAAAGTATGAAATGACATCCTGCAGTGACACTAAGTTGAGTATATAAACAAGGTATGCCTTCATGACAGATGGAGAATTTAAAGGATCTGCATCAGTGAACATTCAAGGATCTTGATTCAGAGGGAGTAGACCATGTTTTGTTGGGAGTAGACCATGTTTTGTTGGTGCTCTAGTAATCAAGAAATTTTTCTTGTAGTAGAGAATTATGATCATTATCATGTGAGAAGGCTATATGTTAGAGGAAGAAGCTAGAAGATCAAAATAAGTTGGCACCCCAGGATCTTGGTCACACAAATTCAGAGGTAGTGTACCGTGTCAAGATGGTGTATACTTTGTAAGCTCAGAATTCACCAAGACTATGAGATTGTGCAAACAATTGTAATTCAGTGGAGGTACATCCTCACTAAAGAACAAACAACCGATACTCTTACCAAGCGTCTTGCTAGAAAGAAGATTGTGTACCTTCAGATAACCTTGGTATGTTGAGGAATAAAACCTTATTAGGTGAAAAGAAGGTATCTTGAATACTATGTTATTACTTGTTGTGTAATAACCTTATCATGGCTAGACAACATTGAGTTGTTGGTTTTAAATTGTCATGACTGATAGACAATTCTAAGGTGGAAGTCTCGGTGTCCACTCTCTAGATGAGCCAGAGTTTTTTTATTCATGAATAAATATAAAAAATTATATTGCAATATTGTGTGAAAATGATCATTTGTGTGTGGGTTAACATTTCAAGGTGACGATCTTGTAAATGGTTAACCAAAGTGTCAAGATAGACTACTTAATTGTGTGTCCCGACTGTGCGGAGATCTTGACTCTTGTTATTACTGGATGTGTAATAACGAAACCATATCATGATAGACTACTTAATTGTGTGTCCCGACTGTGCGGAGATCATGATATTCAAGTCTATTTTCATGACGAGACTACATTAACTTGTGTGTCCCGAAGTGGCGGATGTCATGATAGACTTTTGGTATTTAATACTCACTCGCTAAGAGGGAGTGTTAAGATATAGCTTCATTCGTATTATATATATATATATATATATATATATATATATATTATTGTTAATGAAGAATTGTGATTTATATTTATATATTATATAATATGGTATATATTAGTGTTAATTATGGTTATAGTAGACAATTATGGTTATTACCATAATTGTCATATTATATTATTATATGGTCATGACTCTTCAAGACGTGACTATTCAAAAGATATAAATATATATCCATGGCTGGTGAAAAGATCAATCACAATGGTAATCTATTTCAATACAGCCTCATATATATTGATTACTAGAGAACCAACAAAACATGGTCTACTCCCTCTGAATCAAGATCCTTGAATGTTCACTGATGCAGATCCTTTAAATTCTCCATCTGTCATGAAGGCATACCCTGTTTATATACTCAACTTAGTGTCACTGCAGGATGTCATTTCATACTTTCCTTCCTGAGAGAACCAATACAAATAATCTGAATAGTCATAAGGTTACATTGGCTAGCATAAGATGCATTTGATCTTTTCCAAGGCCACAATATTAACACTCCCTCTTGGACTTGAGAGAAGATAATAAAGACCTCTAGTATTCTATCCACGTGCATCTCATCGGTGATTTTATCCACAAGTTCCCACTATTATAATCTTAGATTTGTTTTACCTTCAATTGTGAACTCCCTCTTAATCAATACGATTGAGATTGTCATAAGTTAACTGGACCATATGCTCCCTCTGAAGCTCAAGTTCATCAACTTCTTGACCTCTTGAAAATGTCAGACTTTCTCTGAATCTGAATTTCATATGCTTTTGTGAAAGTATGTCAGAGATAGATTACAAATAGTTTATAAAGCTAAACTATCTCGTACGAAAATACAAATGATAGAAGCATACAAGATTTATTATTTAATGAATTACAAACTGAAAATTCATATGCATTTAATAAAGCATGGAATACTTATCTTAAATTTCAAATATTTTCAAGTATTTCCTTTCGTAAGGTGAGACCATTAATATGATACTTGTATCCATCATCCTTCTTTATAACTTAGATAGTTGGGATAATTACCTTAATTTATCCTTCTTACTTCATCGAATGATGCTATGCATGATATAAATGATGTGTGTAACCAATTTATAATGCTTTCAAAAATGTTTTTCTATGCCAATTCAAATATGCAGATATGCTGGTCAAATGTTCTGTTGTTTTCAATAATTATCAGAGTAAGTTTGATCTCCCTCTTTTGTTCTGACCAATCTAGATTTGTATCACCCTCCAATCTGTTCTCCACTCCATTGCATAATACATATATCATCCATACCTCCTAGGTATCAAAACATCAGTAAATTTCAACACTATGTGCATCCCATAGAGCACAATCACAAGATCCCTATATCAACCTATTAATGAAATATGTACATATCCACAAACTCCCGTAGTGAACAGAGGTTCTCTGCGACCTTTATCCAGCAGCGATCAACCAATAAGCAAATAAGACCTGATGTCTTCCCTTGTATTTTATACTTTATTTTGATGCGATCTTGTAGCTATATAACGTGATCCTTCTTCAACGTAAGTTTGTGACAAATAATATGCTATGATTTATATACTATGACCTTATGTGATCTGCAATTATATATCTATCCGCAACTTGGTGTAGTTGTCAAAATGTAATTGATTTTGTTGTTATCCAAAAAAATGGAGGTCACTGCTATATTTGATGTATGATTTATGCAAGAATGATTTTTGATCTATATCAGTTTTACACTTCTGATATGTAATTTAAATTCCAATATAAAGTATGTAATATGAGTTTCTTATAGTGATTGTCTGATCTGAACTTTATTCCTGTCAATGTATGTACGGTACCTTATAGCAATCTTGAATTATATGTCACTGCTTTGTGCCAAAAAGATTATTGCTTCAAGAGCACGATCTAACTAAGGATAAAATCATGCACTGTTTATTTCCAGTCAATGTCTTTCTAAACATGCTCCTCCATTACAGCCACCTTCAAATACGGTAATTGTCTCTGTAATTACTAGAGCAATATTTAGGAGGACGCATTAGTCTTTTTACCTACACAAGACTCCATGTTGGCAACTTGATGCTTGGTATGAAATTTGACTTACGTAGAGAATATATCTCTACAGAAACACAAGAGATATATGATTCTTTATTGGCTACGATGATATAGTTATAGACTTTTCTGATCTGTCCACTTACTGCTTCTTGTATTGTTTGTTCTACGATGAAAGAGTGAGAATTCACACTTCTATTCCAGCGTGTATATTGAAAAGATCATGATCTTTCCCCGAGCTATATTTTTGGTATGTATTTCCCTTTGGTCAATTTGCTTTAGTGAAAGACTTTTTGAATCTCCGTTGAATATCCCTGTTTGGATGCTTGATCAGACTCATCTTCTATTCGTGTGGCTGAGACAAAGTTGCTGACTGTGTTAGCGTCTATGATTTCTGATTGGAGGACTCTTTGATCTCTTTGAGCGCGCTCTAGTTTTCTTGTGTTGTCAAATATATCCGGCGTGAATTCATCAAACTTGGGTAGTAATGAAAACATATTGAACCTTTCTAAGGTTGGCTCTATGCTTCTGCAACCCACTCTCACAACACCTTCAGGGCAGAACTTTAAACAAGCCTGGAGGAAGTGATCCAAACCCTGGTTCTTGTATGTCACCACCAGTGCAGGTCCTGAGGGAAATGTGTCTGCAGATAACGCTATCCGTAATTGTCTGCATGTTCTCTAAAATTTCTTTATCCTCTGCGTAGTTTACCAGGTGCTAACGTTTTCTTGCTCCAATGCTGAGTTGTTTGGGTCGATGAGTATTATTTGGGTGAGCATTGCCGTATCAAATATATTTCCTCATTTCCTAATTGTTCATTGTTGTTGTTTACTTGCATCTTTCATTTAGCCATTGCCCAGCCAAACCATGAGATGCATATTACAAGATTCCAACGAAGGTTTATAAACCCTCCCATAGCAAATATATATTGGCAATCCTTCATAATCCAAATTCCGATACGCTCCTGTTCTTGAAGAATGATGTCATGCAAACAAACAATTTGCCTTCTGAATATATTTTATTCTCTTATAGGTTAGGCTCTGATACCATGTTATGAAATCTGGATCGTCCTATAGAGAATATATATGAGGCTGTACTGAAATAGATTACCATTGTGATTGATCTTTTCACCAACCATGGATATATATTTATATCTTTTGAATAGTCACGTCTTGAAGAGTCATGACCATATAATAATATAATATGACAATTATGGTAATAACCATAATTGTCTACTATAACCATAATTAACACTAATATATACCATATTATATAATATATAAATATAAATCACAATTCTTCATTAACAATAATATATATATATATATATATAATATGAATGAAGCTATATCTTAACAGTGCTCTCTTAGAAAGTCCTAATACTTCACCTCTATGAGCATAACCTAGATGCAATGAGTGCTGCTATGTGGACCACACATTCTTATGAGAAATGAATTCATGTGAACCATAACTTAGAAGACATGGGTCAATGAGTTTGAATCAAAAACTGCATAATTATTATTAATTATCGAACCAAGAGGTTGACACACTACAAAAAATATTTCCTACTTATCAACCCAAGAGGTTGTCAATCAACACATTGCAATATGCATCTATTCAAAGGGTATTGACTTTCAATATTGGTTGGTCACCATATTGGTAAAAAAGGTGATGAAATTTAATGAAGCTCCAAAAATGTTTTTTGAGAACGTGATTTAGTACAACTCATCAAGGATCCATGGAAATAAACAAGGCTATCTATCATTTCCAATTGACAAAAGGATGCAAACATTTGCCCTCGATCTCTGTGATTGTATTGTCCCCTAAAAGAGCAAGGGCTTTGAAAGACATGGATTTTAAGCTAGGTTACCAATTCACGTGCGGATGCAGATGCGAGAACACGGTACGCGGACGCGTGAAATTTTTTTGGGGGATTTTGGGTGTGTTTAGGTGCATTCATAATATATATATATACATATATATATATATATATATATATATATATATATATATATATATATATATATATAATGAGAAGAATATATAACATATCATAAATTAACAATTTAGCAATACAAATTTAAAATTTAATAGATTGTCAAGCTACCAATTTGGCTCTGCCATGAAATGAAATATTCATTGGGCAGTTGTTCTTTGGCCACAAACTGGGCCGAGAGAAAGTCTATGGTGCAACACTCCTGCTCATGATTGTTTGCTCCATCGCCTTTGGTCTCTCCTTCAACAAAACTCCCAAAGATGTGATTTTCACGTTGTGTTTCTTTATATTTTGGTTGGGCTTCCACATTGGCAAAGATTATCCTTTGTCGGCTATGATCATGTTTGAAACAAGAGGATCGTTCCTCGCAATCGTCTTTGCCACGCAAGCCATTGGCATCTTTGTCGCTGGTATATTACTATCACTTTCACTTTTCTCATGACTAAAACGAATGGCAAATCCTGGAAGCACTCTTTGGAGAAACTGGTGGAGTTGAAGAGAAAGACAAGGAGCTTAGGTCTATTCCCACCTCGTCAATCATGGCTTTCCAAATCATCTTATGCACCACCTCAAATCCACCGCAATAGATTTCTTCTCATTGCCTCTCAAGGAAAAGAGGCGAGTAGCTAGGGGTGCTCAAAACCCCTTTGGTTACTTTGATTTAGAGCTCACAAAAAATCTACGTGCATCCACAGGACTTCGACACGCATCTGCTCCCACATCAGCTTCTGAATGCATCCACATCCGCCTCTAGCCCCTAACCCAGTGCACCTAATAATATAGATTTTAAGGGGTCGGTGAAGGATGCACAATTTATTGTTAACGTCCTCATACAAGCCATTAAAGAAGTGGGGCCTAATAATATCATTCAAGTAATAATAAACAAATCAAAAAATTACAAAGTAGTTGGTTTGTTGGTTGAAATTTTAAAAACAACGCATACATCTTTTGGACACCAAGTGTTGTCCATTCATTTCAACCTTATGAAACAAAATATTGGCAACAAAATTGACAAAATCAAATGTGTTGTAGCAGGTACAATCCAAATCTTCATCACCATCCACCGCGTGTTGCAGGTCATATTCAAATCATTCTCAACTTTGTAGATGTTTAAGCTAACTGAAAAATACAAATTTATATTTCAACTGAATAATCAGTTTTTTTTATATGCATATTTTTCTATTCGTTTTTTATTTTTCATTTTATTTTCAAATAGGTTGTTAAGACCCAATTTCCCTCCAACATAATTGTTCAACCATGTGGAACACATTCTTAGTTTCACCAAGGCCATTTTGAATATGATCCATTACAATAACACAAATAAACCATGCTTGGAAGAGGTATATGATAGCATTTATTCGATGATGGAAGAGATGAAGACCATCATATATGAAAAAGAGAAATTCATTAGGAAACTTTGATCAAACAAGTGCACACAATTTTTGTTGAGTGGTGGAATAAAAAAACAGCCCATTGCATCTTTTTGGCTTCACAATGAAGCCAAAATAATACAACACTAAGATCCTTTAATTGGAGGGTAGGATTGGCAACTCAAAGACATCTAAGTCAATAAAAGGTACAAACTAGTGTATGATAGACCTTTCCTTGATCTTGAATAGGATGATATAGTAATAGATTAGTTTGCCAATTTTGAATACTCCAACAATCGAAGTATTTATGTGATTCATGACATATATAAGGAGTATACTCGCAATTAGTGGTCAAAACATTCTAACACCTCTAGCCTCTTGTAATAAAAATTTATGGAGAACCTTTTATTCTTTATCTAAACTTCTAACCATTTTTTATAAGAACTTTTTGTCTTAGTATTATTTGTAATAACTCTTAAGTTCTTAACTCTATAACTTTGCCTTGATAGATTGCTAGTTCATCTACATCTAAGCAAAATTGTAGCACATGCAATTCATCCACTCAATAGAGCATATCCAATTAGCATTAAAAAAGGTATATAATTTACCTTATATGCATTCAACCTTGTACCTTTTTCATATAAACAAAATGACTACAAGCAAAGGAACAATGAAGTTGTGAGAGCAAGCTAACTTGGATGCTTGCACTGCCTATCAATCATCATTTTTGGAGGAGTTAGATAACCAACATACTTTAAGTGCAAGTGCTATTGACACTCCTCATGGTTCTTCTAATCTACTTGCATTAACTAATGTCAAGGATGATGATGATGCTCTTTAAAAGACCTATATGATTCTGATTCTTAATTTAATATTGAACAACAAGTATCTATCATGGCATTTGAATTTGATAAACTGACATTGCAATGGTGCTTTTTATTTTATGCTACTTTTGTTTATTATATGCATGCTATGTGATATTCTAAACTTAATTCTTGTGTAGGCTGCAACTATGTATATGTTTATAAAAAAAATTTAAAATTATATGAATGTAACCAAAATAAATTTGTCGTCCCAAACCTGTAACCTATAAGTTAATAAAAAATATAGAAAAAAAACGATGCTGAACTTTGACTTTAAAAATATCAAATTAATAAATAAATGCATTAAAATATCAAAATAAATAAATATACCACAATAATTAAGTATACATAATCAGCGAAAATTCAAAACTTATAATACCATTTGCATAAATTATAAAAACAAATGAAATAAACCTAAAACTGATAATTAAATTTTGAATTGAAGTTAAAGTATTTAAATAAAATCACCCATTGAAGGGTTAAGTAACTCAAATCAGATAGAAACAAAGCCTCATCTTGCCCTTCAAAGTGCATGAAGAAGGAATCAGTTAGTTAGTGAACTTGGTGCCCTCCCCTACCTATCTTTGTAAAATTGAATTTTGGCGAGGCTGCTCAAAGAAATCCAAAATGTTTAGAGGCATGAATTATCATTCATAAGGAGGAGGGTAGCTTTGTGCATGAAAATTTCTTTATTATCGGTCACCCAACAAATAACAAGGTAGAATGGGTAGTTGTGGTTGCAAGAATGGCTCTTGCATCCTAAATCGTGGTGCAAAAAATAGCGGTTTAAGGGGATTTCCTAGTGGTCATCAACTCTCTCTAAAAGGATCCTACCCCAATTAGCAACTTTGGAGATTTATGGAAGAGGCTCTTTGTCTCAATCTGTAATGTCCCCTTTTGGGGGCACATTATTTCGCGCCATGTCGTTAGCCTTTTTATCATGGTCTGGAGGGCTAACTGAGGCTTGGCAATGTTCAGGGAGATAATTGGCCTAGGTGATTTCAGTTTCAGGCCAATCGGAGCAATTTCCACAAGTTTCCAGGATACTTACTATTTATAGTAAGTCGGCAGGGTTCAGAGTTCTTGCCTTTTCAGTAGTGGACTTGGAGCATCTCGCCGAGAGCTTTCTGGCAAGCTATCAAACGTCGTCATCCGAGCTTGTTTAGTCCTCCGTTTTAATGCCTGAAGATTTCTCACTTTATTTATTATATCACTTTATAACTCAACAGTCATATTTATTTAAAAGTGACTTAAAGTGGAAATATAAAGAGACAGAGTGGGAATATGAAGAGACAAAGTGGGGAAACTGAAGAGTCACAGCTGCAGCCATAAGAGGAGGCTTCGAGTCTCATTGTGTATGCTCAATTTATGGATTTTATTTCTCATTGAGAATTCGGGAAGCTTCAACTTTCAAATCTAAAACCTGGGGACAGAAACCTTCAGGCTTTCTCAGTGGATTGGACAGAAACCCAATTCATCTCGGTGCAGATTCACATCAAAGTTCGCCATTGTTTTACAAGTTCTTTATCATCCAGTCTTACTGTATTTCTGTATTTCAGATTGGGATGTTGTAATTGCATGGTTATTGTATTGTTGTTGTATAATACAAACCATTTTTCTGAGAAGTTTTATAAGAATATATTTGCTGGTTATTCGAATATATCAGCTGGTTATTTGCATGTTTTTATTTGTTTCAAATCTGCATGAGATATATTTGTGAAGTTCGAGAGAATGGCCGGTTAGGGTCATTACGGTGGTATCAGAGCCAAGAATTCTGCCCACCTGTGAGGTTTTCATTCAGAATCAAATCATACTGATTTTTATTCACAGTTACAGCATTCCATTTACAGAAGAAGTCAGTTTTGAGTGAGATTCAGTTTGCACAAACAAGTTCTCTGAAGGGATTTATAAAGTTCGGTTTGAATCCAACCTGGTATCACAATAGTAAGGTACTTCAATCAAGCACATGAAATCTGGAAACATCAGCAGTAGGGTTATTTCGTTATTGAAAGATCACTCCTTTTACATCTCGCATTATAATACACAGGGGATTGTTTATCTAATCTGCATGAGGAAGTGTGCCCAGCAGTGACGTGTTACTCCCATGATTTGATGTTCGGAGATTACAAAGTCGACACGTTAGTGTGGTTTTAATATTCGAAGTAATTTATATCAGTGAGCTATTGTTAACTTGGCGGCTATAATAATATTATCAGCGTCCCTCTTATAATATGCACAAGGATTAATATTCCGGAATATTATCAAAATCGGGGCTTAATATTTGTTTTGTTTTCGTGGTTTTCTATTGGTGCCGGAAATAGTCAGTCGTCTGTATGTGAAACGGAGCGGATTAGAGACAGGTGATTAAAGGAAATTTTACTTTAACATTCGTGTGAGGGAAGCTTGACTGTATCATACAATGCATCCACTCCCTTATGCTGTTGTGTGAAACAATCCTAGGCGTCAGGCCAGTGCGCGTAAGAGCTCACGCAACCTCAGGTCATGAACCATTTCCTACTCACGTTGGGAAACTATAAGTTGCCAGTAGAACAGAGATTGCCAATATTTATCGGGGCCTCCAAGTGTTGTAGGAGCTTCCTGTTGAACTTATGTTGGAGAGGCGTGTGCACACGCTGGGTATTAAGACCTGTCGCCTATAGTTAGTGCATCGTGTGGAGACCAACACGCGCAGATGTTTAGGGAAGCCAGCTCGCACCTCGCGTGCTTGAGCCGGCCCCTTCATTGTTTATGTATGCGGAAGGAAGACCGTGGAGGAAGCATGTGTTGGTTGTTCGGGAGGCGAACACTATTACAATAGAGAGACATCCCTATCTCGTGTGCACAATAGCAAGTCGCGCGCTGGTCCTTGTCACCACGCGTTGATAGAGGTCCCTACTTCCGCGCGTGAGCCTTCAATCCAAAAAAACCATTAGTGTGACAACCTCATGGCAGTCCCATTCCTTAGCACGATAAGACTGTGAGAGGGGAGCGGATAATAATTCTGAGTTGGACAAGCTCGCGCCAATAAATTGCAACATAACATCACATTGCATCATCCCTTTGTTGCGTACATCACTGTGACTAGGCTGTGAGTGGCCAACAGACATTCTCAGCTAAACATGTACAAGTTCTATGTGTACACGGACCTGTGGATGAACTAGGAGGGTTGAAGGCAGGCACGGGAGTATTGAAGTCAAGGATCTCTCACAGACCAGAGGTAAATGCTTATACGCTTCGCGTTGAGATAGATTATTTTCTTTATCTACAAGCAATTTGAAATCTATTGCAGTCACCAATCAATTCCGACAGTTAAGGATATTGTAGATGTTCATTGAGTGTTTCACGGTTGGTCTTTCTAAAGTTGTTGGGCTTTTGAAGCAAATGGAATGAATGTGCACTAGATTTTCATTTCGTTATGGGATACCAATCCTCTATTCGAGAGTTATTGTTATATGCATGAAGACTGGGTTAAATTTAGTATTTGAAGTTTATATGCATCTGTTCTTAGCCAGTAGTGGTTATCTTGGTTCGGAAGTTTATGATAATACTTTCAGAATTAGTGCTCAGTCAGGGAAGCAGCATATTTGTTGTGGTATTAACAAAGCCTAAGCCATAAAACTGAAAAAAAAAAACTACACCCCTATATTCCACACTAGTCGGAAAATTTGCACCAGAGTTTGGTTTGGATCTAGCGTTTCTTTATTTAAATTCGAGTATCCTGTAAGTTCTATGGCATTCAAATACACATAATTCTAGATATAGTTCCTTGAAGACAAAGACTGGTACATTGTTTATCTAATCCATTCTCACATAGTCTGAGAACAAACAAGTCCGTGCATATTTTGTTTTGATTACTTACAGCCAGCACTATTCAAAATTATTATTGGAGAGACAGCATTTCATAGTTTCAGAAGTGATTCAGTCCCTCGTGTTAAAGTTGGAGAAAATTAATTCATCGAGTCATTGGAAAGCCTAGTGTTCTCGAAGGAATTCAATGGAATGTTTTACGGTGTGCAGCTCAGAAATATTCAAAAGGAAATGGAGATAGGCAATGAGTTATGTTGCCTAGGATGGCAATTGGAGGAGCAGAGAATTACAAGAAGCATGCTTGCTAAACTCAATGAGATAAATTTGTATCTATCTAGGATAGATCAATCAGATTGCAAGCTTTTCAATTGGGCCATGCATCCCTCAATGGTTGCCTTGGTGCAGCGCAGATTTATAAATCATCCACTTCGAGATGTTAGGCTTGCAAATGCCTCGTGTCTCAGTGAGATCACTTGGATTACAACCCCTATTATTCCTTACACCGAACACATTTGGAGACAAGTGTTACAACTGATTGCGGACAGCTTAGATGGACTGAGATATGACAGAGATTCTACCTTTGGTAAACAGGTAAAAATCTTAGAGTTAATGACAAGCACTAGAGTTTTTAGTCACATGTTGAATCTAGGTTATGATAAAATGGTTCAGCAACTATTTCAGTGTCTCCTAAACAATTACAGGGAGCGTCATCCAAATGAGGTGAAAGCATGCATAAAAACTATCCTATCCTCGATCTTAGATGAGGACTTTGACATATGCGAATAAGTGCAATCAGAATTGTTGGCAATCTGGAGAGGAGGAATAAAGTACGCATCCATGGCATATGAACTCTCAGCTGAATTAATTAAGCTTCAGGCTGAAAAATTCATGAGTGCATTGCCTGAAAATGAACGAGTATCATTAGGCTTACAGGTTGCAGGATCTCCAGTGATGGGCCAGGACCTAGCGAGTACAGGGCAGATTTGTTTCTTATGCCAAGAAGGCTGGTTCCAAGGGCATGTTTGCAAACTTGATCAAGGGGAAGATAAATGGCAGCCTAGTGATAGAGACATTACAGTTGCGACTACACCTCTTTCGGGACTTAGTGGAGAGTGTTCTGAATTCTACTTTGGTGACTTGGTGGCCGAGTTTGATAAATCCACAATTTTAGGTTGTGGTAACCAGTTGGAGACATTCAACGAATCATGTAATGAGGAATCGTGTGACTTCTTTAGCAGCACTTCACTCATGCATCATACGGATATGGATGACCCGTTTTGTAGTACATCCCAGGATAACATTGTTGAGAAGTGTGCCTTAAAAAGTCAGCTGAAAGTCAGTGATGATGCCATTATTGCAGCCCTTGTTCGCCATGATAGCACTCACTAGATTATTGATAATTTGTACAAGACAACTCAGAGGAACAGAGGGCAAGACGGCATAAGGATTAGATCCTATGTTGCAAATTTACAGGGGGTCAGAACAGCATTTGAGGATTGGAAATCAGAATATCTGAGTTTACTTACAGACCGTGACCACCTGTAACAAATTGTCGGGAAGTATGCTAAGCAGTTGAGGAATAAGGAGGATGAGGTCAATAAGCTCAATAGGGAGCTTAGTGCTACTCAGGGCACTTTGGAGCATACTCGTATTGCTCTACAAGAGGCGAGAAATCAGATTGTGATCTCTAGTCAGTACAGGGAGCAGGATGACAGGGATAGGTCTGAATTCTTTCAGAAGGTGATTCAGGAGCTTGACAACATACAACAGACCTATGACTTGGACAATTGTCCAAGAAGATCTTTGGGTCACCGAGAGTTTCTTGATGAGTTAGACCACTTTCAGGCGATTGATAATTCCTTGTTTGAGATGGGTGTTGAGCTAACATTTGATAATCCCCTCTTTGAGATAGATGAGGGAGATACTTCCTATTCCTAGGATGAGGACAAGGTTGGCTACAAGATTTGGGACCCAGGTTCAATTATTGATGAGTCTTGGCCACCAGGTTGGAGTAGTGGGATGAGCTCAATTGTTGAGCGGTTTGGTTCTTACAGCAGTAGTCCAGGATGGGCAGTTATGTCTTATGGCATGATGGGTGGCCTGCCTTTCCTTGCACTACCTCTCACAGATGATGGGGTAGAGCTTATTCAATACGGGGTTATCGAGCTTGGTATGATGGTTATGCTGGTTGGTGTAAATTTTTCACACCATGGTATACATTGTATGACTCCGGGTATTGAGAGACAATCATGGAATCCTTATGTTGATTCAGGATTTCTAGTAGAGTTGTTCAGTGCATGTTGGCCTTATTGCATGGGATGCATTTTGTTTTCCATTTAGCCCACCTACGGGGGACCTTTTCTGATTATTGGATAGGAGTGGGATGAGTGACTGGCTGGGTGTGCTTCCCTGCTTGCAGGTGGAAGACTTGTTCGACAGTCTTGATAGCTTGCATCTTCAGTGCAGTTTTTGGTTCAGGCTATAGATCAAAGGGGCAGTGTTGTGGTAGTTGTACACTTCTGGTGTTTCACTCAGTGTGGGCATAGAGTGTCAGGATTTTTCAGCCAGCTGGGGAGATGGATGGCCCTTTTGTTTATGGGATCCAGGAGGGACATAATCGCAATTGGTTTCCATTCTAGGAGCCGGTCGGTATGAGATCTGGTTTTCCCCTTCATATGACCATAGAGGCACTGGTGACCGCAATTGGAGTGAGGTTCTCAATTGGGTTGAGGACTTTCTCGCAGATGATGACAGCACAGGACAGATTGGTACAATTAAACCTGTAGTGATTTGGGGTCCTGGCATTGGTTTGGCTGTTGTTTTGTTGCTGTGTGGGTGGCTTCACAGGTCAGGACATAACGTCTGTTTCAGTTTTACACAACAATTTGGTGGAGCAGCCTCCCTGAGGTTGGTTTGGGATCCAGGCATTATGATCTCAACATGCAAATACCGATTGCTTGAGGACGAGCAATCTCCGGGAAGGGGTGATTTGTAATGTTCCCCTTTTTGGGGCACATTATTTCGTGTCGTGTCGTTAGCCTTTTTATCAAGGTCCGGAGGGCTAACCGAGGCTTCGCAATGTTCAAGGAGATAATTGGCCTAGGTGATTTTAGTTTCAGGCCAATCGGAGCAGTTTCCACAGGCTTCTAGGATACTTACTATTTATAGTAAGTCGGCAGGGTTCAGAGTTCTTGGCTTTTCAATAATGGACTTGGAGCGTCTCGCCGAAAGCTTTCCGGCAAGCTATCACACGTCGTCATCTGAGCTAGTTTGGTCCTCCGTTTTAATATCAGAAGATTTTTCACTTTATTTATTATATCACTTTATAACTCAACGGTCATATTTATTTAAAAGTAACCTAAAATGGAAATATAAAGAGATAGAGTAGGAATATGAAGAGACAAAGTGGGGAAACTGAAGAGTCACAATTGCAGCCATAAGAGGAGGCTTGGAGTCTCATTGTGTATGCTTAGTTTATGGATCTTATTTCTCATTGAGAATTCGGGAAGCTTCAACTTTCGAATCTGAAACCTGAGGACAGAAACCCTCAGGCTTTCTCGATGGATTGGACAGAAACCCAATTCATCACAGTGCGGATTCACATCAGAGTTCGCCATTGTTTTACAGGTTCTTTATCATCCAATCTTACTATATTTTTGTATTTCAGATTGGGATGTTGTAATTGCATGGTTATTGTATTGTTGTTTAATACAAACCATTTTTCTGAGAAGCTTTATAAGAATATATTTGCTGGTTATTCAAATATATCTGCTAGTTATTTGCATGTTTTTATTTGTTTCAAATCTGCATGAGATATATTTGTGAAGTTTGAGAGAACGGCTGGTTAGGGTCATTACACAATCAACAATTTCCGGAGATTGTTTTAACACATTGCATTAATGGAAATTGTTTTTGCACATTGTCACAATGTAACCAATGCTATAGAGCACACATGGAAAATTGACAAATTGATCAACAGCCCCTCATCATGGGTTGGACTTCGCATAAATTTTAAAACCACATAGTTCTATCATTATTTTACTATGTTATTAGATAAAATAATGGTCAAAAGAGGGAAAATTTGATCCAATTTTTTGCAGTGAAATCAAGCTAATACAATGTTTGTGCACCCCATTTTCCATGTATTCATGGCCACCGGGCAGAGTGACAGGCACATCTGAAACAAGCCATTGAGCATGGCACGACCCAATTTCAAAAGTGGAAAACAACTCAATCCTCAAACAAGTTCAAAACTCATAGATCAGATGGCAGGACGAAGTTACAAATGCATTAGCAACCTGAGATATATAATACAAATCCTAGGAAGACATTTTATGTATGCATACACTCGTCACATCAGCACCGCATGTCACAGCTATCTGTCTACATCAATGCACTTTCAGGCTTTCAGGAACTACCTCGCTGCTCAATTAACATGTACAGTAATCTTTCGAGATCAGAGCACATGCACAATCAGCACAGGATCACCTTATCACTTCAGCACATGTTTTCTTCATCAATTTTAAATTTGACAGTCATCTCGCCATTGATCCAGCTTGTTTTGGTTCTTGACCTCTACAGGTCATAATTTTTGCATACAAAATTTGTCTGAACCCATCGTGAAGCATTAAAAGCTGATTCCAGGATCTACACATGAACATGTACCACTATACCTCTACTACTGGTCTTCTTGTGTCTTGCTTGATTAAACCAACCCTTGACAATCTCATCACTGCACCTGGATGATAGCTACATCCAAGTACAAGGTGCACTTCTTGTATGTGGTGAACTCCTTCACAGCCAACCTATTGGCATATTTTGCAGGACTATGGGTAACCGCGCAAGACTTTGGAACAACAACTTCAAATGTGCACTTTGCAAGCACATTAAACCTCTCTATACAGAAGCTTAGTACCTTGTGACTAATCAACTGGCTTCTTTTACAAGTTTTTGCATCAATGTCACTGCTTTCATAAAAGGCCAAGTGAAGGACTTTGAGGCCCAAAGACCTTCCTGGCCTTTGACATTTTTGAAAAATTTACTGTTTTTGACCAAACACTAAACTCTTCAAAAAAATGCACTTTAAGGATTAGGTTAATTTTAAATCTTCTTCTCACCCATCTCATTCCCGAATTTGCCTAGAGAATAGCCCAGGTCTGAACCGAACATCGGGTCCAAGGCTAGATCTGAACTGTGACCACGATCAGAAACCTGCCCAAACCAGTTTGGGCACAACAGGGGTTCCTGGTGAGCCCAGTAACAACCATTCAAATCAGTAAAAGATATGATACCTACAAAACATTATAATGTTAGATGTTTAATTGAGTAAACTAATACATCTGGTTCAGAATGTGACGTATCCCAATGAACTTGGCCAGGTACAACCTAGTGAATTTCAGTGAACATAGGCCTTGGTCATGGCATCTAAGCCTACGGACACCAAATAAGGGATTCTACTACTAATCAAAAATTAATAAAATGGAGAAATCTAAAACTATAAAATTAATAATTTTTAATTCATAGCTAAATTCCTAAAATATTCATGAAAAAAAAACCTAGATTTTTAAAGGACAACTACTGCATTTATTTAGTTATCATCAAAGTTGTGAAGATTTATATTCCCAACAATGATTTCTGTCCACTCTCCAGGTTTCCGATTCTTCTTTCATTGACGATATCATAACTTGTATTCTTCCTTGTATCTGTATTATTTTCATGCATACTGCAATAAATGTAGATATTATATGATGCATATATTGGAATGAAAAAATGACATACCTGGATACATAAACTATAGCAAACATTGACAACAGTCAATTGGAAAGGAAGCAATAAAACCTAAACAGTAGTGAACAGATTTCTATTCTGCATTTGGCGCAGATTTTTGGGGGGTTTTATTCATTGAATTTTTCTTCTATTACTAAATTCACCAAAATCAAGATTTTCGCACCGGAACAGGTAGATCTATAACTTGGGTTAAATGTGAGTTAATATAGGGGTAATGTTTTTCTTTGACATCATGTCATGTGTCAGGCCATATTTTAAAAACCTGTGCTGTTCCCATAAACAACCCAAAAATGAATGAGTTCCAAGCAAGTTTTTGAACATCCTGAAGTTTCAGGCATTCCTATAACAGATCTCCTAAGGACTGAGACCTGTGTGAATACCACAAATAAATCCATGCCAAATACCTATGGACAAACAAAGTGGGTACCTTCCACTTTCTGTGATAAATATAGTAAGAGTAAGTCAACCTTATGGAATATCAATGAAACAGACAAACTTGTCAAGAAGCCCAAGCCTCTGCTCAGACCCGTAACCTTCAATATGTTCAGTCCCCATATCTTATGGGATGAGATCAACCCCAAAAAAACTAATTTGCAACTCAGTGGTAGGATGTCCTCTAAAAACCAAGAGTTCAATGAGTATACTCAAAACCCTTCTTTCAAACATACTGATAAGGGAGGGAGCAATCAGAACATACAAAAGACAATAATCCCTGAGATTTGTTGCCTCGTTGTTTGAAAAGCAAAGGAGGAAGCAGAAGGAAGCCAATCTTACACAGATTAATACAATCTCAGTGATCATAATAATGAATCTCTGCTGATTAAACTAATTTTTAACTTAGAAATATCCCCACTAAAATAAGTGACAAAGCCTAAACCTATCCCAAAAAAAGCTAATCAAGATCTAATAGATCCTGACAGACAAGCCATAGACTCAAGAATCTTGATCCCCTTGCCCCTAGTGATCAGTGTTGAATTCCCTTCATCTCTGGTATTATGGCATGCCACTTACTTATTTGTGGCCAAAAACTTGCACACACCAGTAATGTTTCTAGTTCTTATTTATGCCAAATATTGTACTGTCTAATTGTTGACAAATAAAAAGTTAAATCTTCCTTTTTATTTCATTTTACAGATCAAATGATAGAGATTTTTCTACCAAACAAAATCCCATTTTTTTTGCATCTAAATATACCTTACAATGCATATAAGATAAAAAACATTTACACATTATATTCACCAAAACCTGTATATTTCTATAGTTTGCTACGGTTTTAACAACTACTTTTATATGCCTGTTGATGGGCCTTTGAGGGTTAATCCTCCTTCTGAGAAGGTAAAACAAGTAACTTGGATCCCCCTGGACACGGGATGGGTTAAAATTAACTTTGATGGAGCGTCAAAAGGCAACGCGGGCTCATCGGAGGCTGGATTTGTGGTGGGAGATTGGAAAGGTAACATACTGCTGTTAGGTGCAAGAAGTTTATTGGAGAGGACAAATAATAAGACTGAGGTTCAGGCAACCCTCTTAGCTATTAGAAAGGCAATTGATTTAAAGGTCACAAAGCTCCATCTAGAAGGGGATTCGTTGGTTATTATCAATGATATTATAAAAGGGGAATATAGAGTTTATTATCAATGATATTATAAAAGGGGAATCTAGAGTGTGGTATCTAAACAAGTACATTCGCAGGATCAAATCTCTGTTGAGTCTATCTGAGGAGTTCAAAATCACTCATATGCGGAGAGAAGCCAATGAAGTCGCTGACACCATGTCAAAGATAGGAGATTACTTGAAGGACAAGGCCAAAGAGGAACTAATTGAGGATTTCCGTGGGATTGAGGAAGAAATCTTTGATGGATGGAAAAACTAATGGAAAGTCTTGTGTTTTGAGATACCTAGTGTAGTGAGAACGCTATTGAGGACTACCTTTCAAAAGAAATTTAAATTTAAAATGATGGTTCTCCCTGCATTTTGAACTGTTAGGCAAGCTTTTAATGTAATTATGAAGTGGACTGGCACTGAATCACTTGAGGCGATACAGGATCTATGTTCGATCATGTTAAGTTTTAGCTCCATCGTTTAGTGATAAGTGAAAGATGATGTGTGCAAACATTAATTGGCATCGGAATTGAGTTGGAAGCCTCTAGAGAATGGGACATGCGAGTGTGTGGAGATAAAGGTTAGACAGATGGTAAAGCTTTGTATCCAGTTGAATGCCCTTCTTATAGGTGGTCTGGTTGCAGAGTATTGTACAAAGTGTGGAAGGGAGACGAATATATCTTTGCATACTTTCAATCAACTGCAGGCTTTCAGAGGGGAAGTGAGCCACAAGAGAATGAGAGGATTTTATATGATTGATGACACACGATTCTAATAATGTGTGGACTTAATATTTGGAGAAGAGTTTATGTTGACGGAATACAAGTTCAGGACAAATGTTGATATTTCTTCTGCGTTTTTGGCCTGGGCCTTTCAGCTAGGGTCATGGGAGGTGGCCTTGTGGGTCATGCGAATGTGTGTACAACCTCAGTGGATGGAAGGAATGGTACCTATCATTGGAATGGCTGAGCCTGGTGTAGGGTTGAGGACAAAGGAGTGTTTGTGGAGGGCAGTGGAAGGCACAACCCAAACTTTTAAGCCCTTTTTGGTTTGTAGTACCAGTACAAGCAAGAAATGCAGAATTGAGGAAGCCAGAGGGGATGGGAGATGTTGAAGGAGTTGTTGCAGATGTTGGAGGAGGAAAAGAACCAGATTGCAATGGAGAGTTGCCAAATTGTAAAGGAAAAGAAGGCAAGGAAATTCAAGAAGGCTCGTGTGGATAGCAGAAGCGAGCTCTTCATACCAGAGGACTCCAAGGACCCCATGATCAAGGCAAAGGCACAGCGAGTAGGAGTTTATATTCTGTTAGTTTTTTTGTGAAATCTCTATTCGGGAATGCTAATAGGAATAGGCCTCTTTCAGCCCATTTTGTAACATACAGGGCTTAACATGTCTGAAAACAGTGAATGTATTGTGAAGTAGTCATATGTACTGTCTGAAAAACAGTGAATGTATTGTGAAGTAGTCATATGTACAGTGCAATTTTGTCTTCTACAGGGCATGGTTAATCATGGTCTTGTAGGTCTCAGGGAGTTAGTCGTAGGTAGCAGGGATGGTTTTGGTACCCTTTCACGGCAAAAAGTTTAGAACAGATATCAAAACTTTATAAGTGTTGTTATTGTAGACTTTATTTCTAAAATTAATAAAAAAAATCTTATCACCAATCAAAAGCAAAAACTACTTTTATATGGCTAGAGATTGCAACATAACATACAACACTTCAATGTTCCTCATTCTTAATAACAACATATTATAGATACCTGGATATTTAAATGGCTGCCATGAGTTGAATCTAAATGAAAAATGTAAATTCCTAATTATTAGCTACAATTTAAACAACAAGAGATGAAATTAATAGCATTACTCGAAAAGATTTAAGTTCCTAAAAATAGTACCTTAGTTAGCATAACAACAAGGAAACCATTTTCTGTAATCTTGTTCTCCTCAATTGTTGTATCATCTTTCAAAACTTTACCCTGATGTATCAATAGTTGTTGTATGCATGGATAGGCATCTTTACCTTGAGTTTCTTCTATGCGTTTCTTAACAGCAATAACCTGTCAAGGAACAGCTCAGCTTCTGAGAAAAGAATGTACACTCAAAATTAATAGTTAATGTTTATAGTAATATAAAAAGAGAAGCATACTAAAGCTTTTGAAGCTTAAATATTAGTTATTGCAGGAACTTTGTAATGTTACCAAATCATCAGAACAAAGAAATAAACACAATATAAGTGCCAATATAAAAAGAAAAACAACATACAAACAAAAAAGAACAAGTTTTCTGTAGAACTCCAAACATGGTCTAGAAATTTCAAGAGGAGTTAAAGAAAAAAATGATGGAAATCTATTAAAATGGTGAGCAATCACAGTATTGGAAACTAAAACTAGCATATTATAGAAACCGCCTTGAACTCATCTGTACTAAGCATTCAGAGTGATGCACAAGCTACACTTCTGTAGGCAGACTAGATAGGTTGTCTGCTCCCTTAATGTACACCATCATTCACAATGTGGGTGATGGTCAATACAGAAGTCAACTATTCAAAAATCAAACTTCTTGCCACTCACTATTGAATTGATACAGATTCAACAAACCAATAGGCAAGAATAATTTTCAGTCAGTATAGTTCTTTTGTTTTCCCCCTTCTTTTTGTTTGTTTCAGGAACATAATTAATTTTGTAGTGAACTATACATCATTCAACAATAACATACCTAGCATAGTTGGTAGCTTTCATGATCCACGCATATGGCATGATTCACTCCATATAAATTCTTTTGTGATTTATATCTTTGTTTGTGCAGAACCAAATTATCAAGTTACAATCACAGGCACGCCACTTTTAGTTGCATTTTGTTATTTCTCTATGATGAATGCATTAACTGTACAGTTCCTTCTTTTTTATATCTATCAACAGAAATGTCCATGCAAGTATCATTTTTAGTTCATTACTGAGTTTTACAAAATCACAAGACATCGTAGAAAGCCTTAACAGAAAATAAAAATTGTATGCTACCCTCATCAAAGATCAAATGTCTAATCGTGTGGTGTAGCACATATTATCATGAACAATAACTAGCCTAGATATCTCAGATACATCTATCTAAAAAATGTCAAGAGATACAAATTATGAGTTATCATATGTGTTTATGAGTTGTTATATATACTTTAGAACTATTTGAAATTTATTTTATTTTAATTGCATTATTTCCTTAGTTGCCGGATTCACCTGTACAGGCCCGGATCCAGGTCCGATCTGGGTCCGGATTCGTGTCGGATCCGGGCAGGGTCCTTGCAAAAGCCTGTGGATCCGTCCGGATCTGCGAGCCGCGGATCCGGACGGATCCACAAGCTTTTGCAAGGACCCTGCCCGGATCCGACGCGAACCCGGGGGGATCCAGCACAAATCCTTGAGGATCCCGTGCGGATCCATGCGAATCCCTAGCGACCCATGGCCTATGAAGGCATGAAGCACTTAATATGTCTATTTTTTTATTTTTTTTTCATCTAACCCTAATTTGACAGGAGGATTTATACAAATATAACATTTAAGTATAAGTTTGATTTATTTAGTTTCTTATACTTTAATTTATATTTGTATAAATACAAGTTAAATACATTCCAGGATGTTTGAGATAGGTTTCAGCTTCATAGGAGTTAAGATGCAAATTCTAGATTCGAAAAATTCCAGACTAAGCCAAATTTCAAGATTCAGCAAGCCTTCAGCCGGGTTACCTCCCACAATCCATCATGGCTTTTTAAGGTCAAACTGAAGCTGGCAAAAGGATTCTCAAAGGGTTTTAACTCGTTTTATCACAAATCACTTGGTTTCGACCCCATCTCTATGACAGACTTAGCTTAGCTCTCGCCCAAATCCCAATCAGACATGACTTTCCAATAGGCCAAAATCACTCAAACCTCATTTGCCGGACCTAGGGACTTGAAAACAACCACCAACAAAGACTACCTAAGACCTAGTTATGAAGACTTTGACATTTGGCATTGATCAATGATCAAGCATCATAGATTCATAGTATGAAATGATTTAGTTTTAGAATTATGTATATTTCTCTTATATTTTTGGATATATAATGCATATATATATATATATATATAGACTCACAAATCCTTACGAATCCAAAACGGTAAAAAAAAAATTCACGAATCCGCGAACCGGATTCTCGAACCCGAATCCATCCCCGAACCCAGATCGGCAACTACCATTATTTCAATTATTTTTATTTGAATATATATATTCGTAGTTCGCGCACTCAAACTCAAAGAACACTCAGCAAACCCAAAATTTATGGCTTAGCAAAAACTCAGCAACTTAGAAAGTACTAAAAATTTAAAGTTTATTTAAAAAAACATATTTAAAATTTTACATCTCAAAAATGAAAATGCATAGATTACCAAAAAAATGTGTGAAAAACGTGTTTTAACCAGCATTTTACCCGTGTATGCATTTTCCCCCACTTTTTTCTTGTGTCTATAAAAACTTGCAAGTTAAACTTTGTAAGAACTTGCAGGGTAAAAAATAAATAGAGCACTCGGCAACTTGAAGAGTACTTGTAGAGTTTGCAAACTATGGAAATATTTACTGAAGAATTATTTTATTTACTTAAAAGTTATTTAGTCTAGTTTATTATTATTAGAAGAGCTATTTTTATTTACTTAAAGTTAAAAAGGGTGATTTTACAGTATTTTGTTCACTTAAAGAGCTATCTTATTCTATTTTAGAACTTAGTTAAGCATTATTACACCAAAGGCATATTATACTAAAATATGGATGCAAAATGTCCGTCAATAAAAACTAGATACATTAATTTGTCATATTTGTGACACAAATGCATGAAAAATAATAAACATTTTATTATTATCTTTTTTATTTTATATAATTTTTATTACAAGATTAGTATGCTAATATTCTTGAAAATTTTATATAAAAAAAACATTTCCACATTGTTCTAAATATATAATATATAAATATTCAATATATAATAAAATAAAATAATAGTATAAGAATAAATTAAAAAAGTTATTAATTATGGGGACTGAAAGTGTCCCTAAATAAAATCCACTTTTTTCTCAAGAAGAAGAATATGTATAAAATTAGCATTACTTATATTTAAACAATTTAGGTAAAATACGCCAAGAAAAATTGTTATTGTTATTAATTTATTATCCTTTAATGAAGTATATTTAATAGAATATATTATATATATAATTTTAAATATTGTAGTATAACATTCTTAACCTTTAATGAAATATATTTAATAAACTACTATATTTAATATTTTTTGATAATATTATATTAATATTAATACCTATATTACAAAAACTAGGTAAAATTCGTCGAAAGATATCATTGTGGAGAAGACTTTGTTATTATTTTCAGGCTTTTTGTTTTTATGACACAGATAAGAGAGTGTGATGCCATTGTATAGCTACACCTCTCAATGTAATAAAAATATAAAGATACAATTATATACTCATAATAATAATGTAGTCTTAATGGGACTTTTTGCTCAAGAGGTAGTAAAAATATAAAAACTTAATAATATAATTATAAGTTGATACCAAAATATTTTTTTGCTTCTATAAAGAGTTTAATGGAAACATAACAATATAAAAACAAAAATATATTAAAACATAATAAGATAATCGTACCTTAAAAATAATTTAATATCAATTACAATATAATAATAATTTGATATTAATTAGTAATTACAATATAATAATATTTTAAGTAGACTAATGAAAAAATATGCTATCTTTCAGCGTACTTTAACGATATTCTTCTTAACATTGGTATCCTACTTTTATTAGTATTTACTAAGAGTTATTTTATTTTATTTATTTAGAGGAAATATTTTGTTTGAGTTTAGAACTATTTAAAAATTATTTTATTTGTATTTATTTACTAAGAGTCATTTTATTTTATTTGCTAGGAGTTATTTTAAAATTTTAGTTTGTTTTTTTCAAATATGACAGCTCTTTAATAGTTTTTTAACACACTAACATCATTAGACTCCGTCCTTGCTGCCACCATAGTTACACCTCTCAACATAATCACTTTATGAAATCAATAAACAAAATGAAAAATGTAGTCCAATAGGTTTAGAATGAGCAATAGAAAATAGAAGTTCCATTCCCACAGGCAGGGCACCTTGTACTCATGGGAACACCTTGAGCTAGGGTTTGCATTTATTACAATTCATGGACCTAATGCCACCCCTATGTTTTGCCATGAAAGGACCTCGGTGTATGATCTAATCCCAGCCCCAAGTTCTCTACAAGCCGCATGTTTAACCTAACAATTATCAAATGAAAAGAGATTGGGTGAATTTTCTTCTATGGCCTTGCAGCCCTTGCACCAGCCTGCTACAACAGCAAACCTGAAAGTTAGTCTCACTTGAAGTACACAAAGATACAAAAACCAAATGCTTGTGCTGCCATGGAGATCAAACACAAACATATAGATGCAAACAAGTACTCAAGAAGATATCACACAAAACTTGGAAGCTTCCATTAACATATCACAACTGATAAATACATAAACATGGTCTCATTTGCCTTGAGCAAGGGGGCAAGTCAATCTCCACACCTCTAACCTCCTAGATCTCCTCAAGAGCACTAAAACAATAAATCAACCCCTCTAATCAACTCATGCTAACAAGTGAACAGGAGACTTACTTATAGAGGCATGTGAAACTCTACCTTAAAACAAATGTAATATAAGCAAGCATTAACTATCTATGTAATTATTTAATAATTGCACTTTACAATATTCAATGATTTCCCTAATGTCTCAAATATGGTGCCAACAATGCTCACAATGTAGAATATCAAGGCTTCAAAGTAGAGACCCGTGTTCAAATCCCCAACAAAACACATTACATCATTAAATGTTCAAATGTGTATATAATGAATTTTGATGGGAAAAACTACAACATCCAGTTCAAAGTGTGGCAGTCCCAAATGGACAGAGCCAAATGCAAGTCCAATATTGTGGCATCTCAACCAAAGATAACCCCAAATGAAGAATTTATCAATATAAAAAAGTGAAGAGCATCTTATAAGCAAAGCCACCTCAATAGATCTTTTTGGGTAAATCCTAGGAAAGAAGAGCTGGGTTGCATTGTCCGAGACCTTAGAGATTGCTTATGAGAGCCTGATCTATGCTAATCCCAATAAGGAGATTAACAACAAGAATGATATCAACTTTGACTGAAAGTCAGAAGCTGGACAAGGAAATAGGATTAAGTGGAAGTGGAAAGAAGTTCAAAGACCATGAGCCAAGCAAATTACAACATTGAACTGCCAAATTGGCAACCGAACAATGCACTAAAAGAAGCCCATGTTCTTAAGAATTATTTGTATTCATCAGCCTACAGCACTGTTACAAAAAACCTAAAAATAGAATAATGTACATAATCTAATGGAACTGCCATTAAAAAAAAAACTGTTTTGAACACAAAAAGACTTGTACCCTCATTTTTTGTAAATTTTTCAGCATTTTTACTTTTCCAATTTAAATTCTAGTTAGAATTTCATAGTCCCAATTCCAAGTAATGCAACTGCGATAATAAATAAACCATTTTAATTTATCTTTAACATTTATGGCTTGACAATTGGCATTCATTATCAATTATCAGCTGTATTCTGAATTCTCCATTAAAATTTGTACATTTCTTATGGTAATGAATTTTTCAACATTTTGGTTAATATTTGACAATTGACATTGAATTGTCAAATATCAGCCAAAAATTGCCCAACAAATTTACAGGAAGAATAACAATAGGAGGTACAAACTAACACTTCAAAACAATAATCAGGCACATACCCCAAAACAGCATCCTTCCAAATCCAAGGTGCACATCACTCTCTGACTATTGCCAAAACTGATTCCCACGACATCATTCTCCAACTAGTGCGAGCCACAACCAGTTAATCAAATTATTTATTGACCTATGTTGATGGTTCAGGTATGGGTTTAGAGTAAGGATTCACCGGGACAATAGAATTTTTTCCCAGATCTGGTAGAGTTGGGTGTGGCTGGACAATTTCATACATATAATATTAAAAATTAAATTTGTTTGTCAATACCTAAGATTATGTTTATAAAATTAAGTCATGATATAAATATAATTATAATAATATTAAAAAAATTATTAATATGTTAAATCTTAGATATGGGGAATGCCCTTAAGGCATCCTACATCTGTACCAGGTACAGGTTCGCTCGGGTGCACCCTGGGTACATACCCAAGAGTCTGGGTATGCCCAAGTATGTACTTAAGCGTACCCAAAGGCACTGAGCACCAAAGGCAAAAAGTAACAAAAAAAGACATTTTTCAACTCTTTTTTGCATCCAAAAACCCTGAAATGCCCTAAAAGCATCATTTTGCCCAATACAAAGATCATTTTGCTCTCTTCACTCTCTCTTTTCTCATTTTGTTTCCCCACACCCCTTCTATCGTTGGGATTTTCTCACCTCTAACACCTTGTGATACTTACCATTGCTGCCCTTCAAACCCATTAGGGTCTCCACTCCCAAACCCCCACTAGTTAGTAGGATCTCTTGTCATATAAGAAATTCGATAACAATGAGGATGTTAAGGAGTGGAGACCAGTATCCAGAACTTAAACAACTAAATTTATCACTATTAAATGCCAATTGATAAAGATAAATATTAAATATGTAAGTATCGATTGGCATTTAAAAGGGCAAAAAAAATTTGCCCATACACACATACCCAGTTCTTGTGCCTGTACCAGAAAATTAGTGTTAAATATATATAAATATCCTCCTGGATATAATTCTAATGAAATTTTATAAATATAATTAATAATAATACAATAATCATAATGGCGACGCCGACCCAAGTAATAATATAGACAGAATGCTATCCCAAATCGTAATATATGGGTAAACACCCATCAACCTCAATTCCCAAAAGAATATTATGTAAAAACTTTTTAAAATCTCATTAGAAGAGGACCAACAGCAAGCATCAAACCACCTGCATACAGCTATGGCCAAACCCAGAAACACAACGCCAGGAGCATTTTCCTTTTTATATAAATCTCTTTTTTATAGAGAAGTCACAAAAACATTTTTTTAATGACATTTCTTATAATATATTCAAGGTTCCTACCTATAGTTGAGGCTGTGCCCAAGGCAGACCCCCAGGGAACATGAACCTGGACCCATTACGGTAGGTATAGAGGGCTCTTGCAGCCAACCCAGTAACATAGTTATTAACTTATTGGACAACTTATCTAACGTTTTTGGCAGGAAATTTGGTCAATATATAATTTCTTTGAATAATGCATTAGCCCGAAACCAAAAAATCAGCAGCAATGGAAAGACAAACAAGATCGAAGCCAAGAGGATGAAATTCTTCAACCAAAAATTTTCCTTGACAAAATTGAATACTTACTTATAAGACAGGCTTGACATTGATTCTGATAAAAGAGATTTGAAAAGGTTAGCACCTGCCACCAACCTGCTTAGGAGCTCACAATGATCCAGTTTAAGTCTGGATTTTAATAAACATAAATGGTCCTTGAAAGTATTATTAAACATTTAAATGCATTGCACTGCCATAACCACAATATTGAGATAAGATGACTAGGAATTGCAGAAAGTCCAACTACCAGTTGTTCTTCATCAATCAAACACAAAGATAAACTCTCACTCAGTAAATTTTCTTTGAATCAGAATATTTTGACACATCTGCCAACTTTTACCACCAGAGACATTAGGAATAATGTGGTTAAATTGCAAATGACTTCCACTAGGAACTCAATTTTATTGCATTACTGACACGAAACATCTTGCAGCGGTCAGGAAACATGGTTTTTATTCATTTTAAACACTTTAAAATAGCACATTTGACAATTTTTGCCAAAAGGTGTAAGTTTCATCTTTCTTTTCGACCATTTCAGTTTGGTTTCTCAGTTTTACCTACTGAATTGTTAAGTTGCCTGTATACCAATTGATGATCACCTGAACACCTTCACCCTGCCCTAATTGTACATTTAGCCATCAATGATGATGATAGAAGACAAGTACAACATTATAAACAGTAAACCATTATATCTGTAATCAGGACCATTAAGAGTCCAACAATAGTAAATTGCTGAAAGAACATGTAGTATGAGAAGCATAATATATTCCATAAGATCCAAGGAAAACCAATTATATAAACAAAGGAGTCCCAAAACATCCATCCACGGAAAAGATATCTACACCCAAATAGGTTTTCCAATGCTTAAAAACAAAGACTGCTAAGAGATCTAATTTCTATTTGACTGTTTTCATATTTGATGTCATGCGCATGAGCACAAACAAACTAAATCTAATTGATTGACATATAGGCAAATTTATTTTCATTTTGTTAAGAATTTTGTTATCGGAGAAAAGCACATCAAAGCTTATTAATTAGTCAATTCAAGGGAATTTCCACCCATCTAATTTCCAGTCTGTATGTAAATGAGACAAAAATCTCTCTGTGAAGTAATATAATCAGATTCTGAAATCAAAAAAAATCCTTATAATCTCAACTATGTGACTGGTTAACCGCCAATGTTCCTGGTATAATTCTAGCCACTACCTCGCCAACAAGAGTTATCATCAAAACATTTAAACAACACTGCATCCGTGTTTATTAATGAGGTTGGTGTTTCCAAATCTGATGCAAGACATCATCAGAACTCGTCACATACAATTGCATTGGACAGCCTGGATCCTGTACCACAGCAAAAGTAACTACTCAAACAGCAACCAAAGCCCATCCTCGGTGCCAAATGCAGTTCAATTTAAGTTATTGAAATTATGTTAATATGGAGAACACCTTCAAAATCCCCACACGCCGGCATTCGCCTATATAATTCTTCCACAGGAACCTTATCACTGATTGCTCTGGATAGATGGCCATATAAACAGCATATTTTCAGGATGTGTACTCAACTCTACAAAATCAAATAAGTACGCATCGGCTCATGCTAATTTCGTAACCTCTATCCGTGTTCACGGCGTTTTTATTTCCAAGAGAAAATTTAAGAAAGCTTGGTAACTTGACGGATTTCTTCTTACACTATCCCTTTCGTTCGGGACACTCCTAGAAAAGCACTTAATCGGACACAAATTCAAAAAGAACAAAGACTAATAAACCAAAACTCCTCGGATTTGAATTCCAGAGTAAACTTAAAAAATGGAGCAAAAATGTAGCGAATACATTAATTGAGCATTCCTATCTGAAAAATGTTGACACTTAACGGTTATACGAAACCCTAAATCAAAGAAGAGAGAAACCCTAGAAAACCCTACGTCAAAATCGAAATTAACGAGAAAACAACAAATCTGATATGTATTACGCCAACCATACTACATGGCAAGCATGGTGACAAAGACTAGAAAGCCTGGTAAACAAACTGAGGGTTTTAATTTACCTGCAAAACAAAGCGCAAAAAGAGAACTCACAGTATCAGAGGGCTGTACGTCGATGCTGAAGATGTTTCCCTTCAAAGTCTTTATGGTTATCTTCATTATCGCCACCAAAATGTGCTCCAGCAAGTCCAGTAAACGACTGGTATTCTTACCAGTATGACAACCAAATCAAAATTCAAGATGTAAGAGTTGAGTTGACAATCTCGACCGTTTTATACAAATTTAAGGCCTTTTTATATACACTCGGCAATCCCCCTCGTAGAGCCACTCTCGATCATTTGGTTTTGTTTTAGTATAATCGAGAAAAGTGCTTTTCCCTTTATGTTTTAGGTTACTGTGATTTAGTTGTCTTTAATGTATAAATTGTTTGTTTTGATTAGATTGTGGAAGCAAATTTTTGCATCAAAATAGTGTAAGATTAGATTGGCATTGAACACAAAGTATATATAAGAAAAGATAGAATTGGGAATTAAATTAGATTACAATTAAGATTTGGTATTTTTAATTTTTTATTAGTCATTAGGAATTGATCAAATGTGAATTATGTTAAATTATTTATTAAGATTATTTGTAATCAAAATTAGTTCTAATTAAAATATATATTTAGAATGTCATCTAGTATCTAGTTTTTAAATCTAAATAGCATAATTAAAACACATTTTTGTATCAAAATACAAATTGAATTGCACCAATTCTACATTATCATCATATAGTTATTATTCTCAATCTTTTACTCAAAGTTGTGAAGTTAATATATTTAGGGTATAAGAACATGATTCTTACAATCTAGCAAGTTCTCTAAAGGTGTTTATAAACATTGGTGTAATCCTGGTGTTTTCAGTCTGTCATTGTCCTTGAATAAACATTGGTGTAATTTGGTGAAATTTATCATTGGTGTTTTCAATACGTCGTTATCATTGAAAAATATGAGAAAATACATAACACAATATGTTGCTCAAAGTTGTGAAGATACTAAATATGGGGAAGATGCACCTTTCAATTTGGCAAATTCACTAAAGTTGTTTATAAACACCAATTATCATTTCATTAGTTTAGATATCAAAATCCAAAAAAATTAATTAAGGGGAGCTAGATTTTATAATATCAAACACACACATAATAGATCAAGTCTGTGTAAAAGATCAAGTTTTACTTCCATGGAAGAATTGAAGTGACAAATACTTAATTTTTAAAATTTGGGATCTTCATCAGAGAGATTCCTAAAAATCTAAAACCAAGATTAATTAATTGTTGGCATCTAGCACATCATTTCTCAATCATTGGTTTCACACTGTCTATCATTTGTAATCTATTTAGTTTCCACAATTATGTTATTTATTGCAATGACCAGTACCTAATATTTTATCTAGGATAATATTTGTTCATGTGTATGCACTTATTTAAAAAGCCTAGACAAAATTAATTAGATGAGATTTAAACCACTTTTTTTCTATGACTGATCTTCTTACACAATATATGATTTGACCTTATACTTTAGTGTTTCTATTAAGATTTGTGTACTTAACATATTTTTTAAAGTACTTAACATATTTTTTAAATTTGCCTTCGCTTTAATTTTTTTTTCTTATTTATAGTTCATAAAGTTCTTTTCTCTAAGGTTTGAGATTTATTTTGTCAACTTGTATTCAACTGACCTACCTATCCTTAATTTGACTATATTTTATTTTCAAATATATTTTTTAATTAATTTTTATTTATTTGAATACTTTTTAGGATTCATACTCACCTTTATTTGTATGTTTTATCATCCTTAATTATAGTTTGATCCTAACAACAAGAGGGCATGCACAATATAGAAATCCACGAGCAAATAGACTAAATTGTTTGATCAATCACTTTGAGAGGGCTTTGGCAAGTTTGTTCGCTCAAGTTGTGGAAAGCATTTTGAATGTATCATAAGGACAAAATGAGATCTCTCACACCTTTTATAAACCCCATATTTGGTGTATTAAAAGTAATCTAAGCCCACTGTGGGGTCTGAGACCTCAACATGCACAAGAGAAACTAGGATGTCAAGATTCCAAGATTCTAGGTATTGCAGGAACAAAATGTTCATATGTATCCAAGGAACTCAAAGTCTAAAATCCCAAAGGAAAAAATGCAAGGCAAAGAAAACCTTCAGGGTTCAAAATCCCAAAGAAAATAAGGAAAACCTTAAATACTTCAAAATCTGGGATCTTGAAGGACAAAACCAAACAAAAGAAAATAATGTAAAACAAACAAACAAGGAAATGGGAAATAAAAGAAGGGGATCCAAAAAATTTCAAGCAAAATGTAGGGACTAATATGCAAGGCATTATATTATTGATACTTTTCATCTTTAAGTTGTTGCATGTTTGCATCTTTTTGGGGGTTGGTTTCCTACTTATTATCTGGACATTTCTAAAATTACATTATCGTTTCAAGTAAACCCCACCAAGGTTACTCATGGTAGTTACTTATTGTGTGTGTGTGTGTGTGTGGGTGCACACATATATACATAAATATATCCTATTTTGAAGTCCATTATATTTACAAAGCTAGTTGCATATTTTAAGGTATCTGTTGCTTTTATACTTTTTGAAATATGACCATCTACATATTTTAATGTAGTTGTTGGTTATATACATTACTCGGGAACATATATAAACAATATGATCCCAATATTATATATAAATTTCATGTTTTACATTTTGTAATGCAAAGTATCTCAATAAGGGGTAGAGATTCATATTGACAACTAATGTTTTGAGATGATAGTCTAACTCTGCAACAGGGGTAAATTTATAAATGTAGATGCAATGAAAAGGTTATTCTGGTTGAAATATTCAGACTTATGGTTGCAAAATGAATGTTGATTTGAATGTATGGAAATGGCTTCTCTATTTTTGTTAGATGGTAAATTACAGATGCAAGAAAAAGCATAATATATGATAATGTCTAAATTCTTTAATAGGAAGTCCATATTCATATGTATAAGAGGGATTTAATAAATATTTCAATACAAAATCAAACCTCTTATAGATATGAAAATATATACGGGTATGTACTTAATCATTGATGTTGCATTACAATAAAGGATGTTGAAAGGGGCAAGGTATATGGTGGTTAAATATACTTTCTTGATACAGGATAGAAATTAAATTTGATTAGTAAACTAAAGAATGGGCAACATATAATTGATATGATATTCTCATTTCAAAATGAATTACTTGATTATAATATTATCATTTTACAAACTAAGTATGAATTATAATTTAGTATTTGAATATTAGTACTTAAGGAGATGGTTGATTCCATCTCCCCTTTTGTTATTGTAGCCTTGATAATCTATTAATACAAATTAACTTAAGGGGATGATTGATTTTAATAAGTTGATAATAAGGGTTTGGTCGATATTTACTTTATTTATACGTTATTTGAGCCTTATTAGGCCTTATAGTTGTCTCTTTCGCCATTTGCAACATCCTACTTTCTTGTTACTCCTTCTCTCAACTAATAATGGTAAGATGGTTTGGCACGGGGTGAAGTATATCTTACCTTAATATCTTTCTTGCTTATATTGTATCCAATCACCGACTGGCCAAAAATGAGCTACTGGACCATCCTTGTTGTCCTACTATTCTATTATTCCCGATGAACAACTAGAATTGGAGGGGGGGCTATGGGCAAGTTAACAACTATCATGTCCTCTCTATGCAGCCTATAAAATCGTAGGGGATTAGCTGACTTAGACATGCAACTATAGATATCCTTCCCTCACCCTAGCCCATAGTTTATACAGGGCTACCGAGAACATAATATTTGAATTCGCAAACACGAACCACTTTGATTTAGGCACCGGATCAGACTACAATTGTGAATTCCTCAATCTGTTTCCTAGGTTGCTACCTTTTTCTACCCAATACCCATAGATAGTAGGGGGCCCCCTCTGCCATCCCACCCATATATTTGATGGGCAAGAGTTACAGTTGGAGCTACCTAGCTATCCTATAGTTGGATTACCCTACTATTTGAAGGGTGGGCCAATAGAATTTTAGGTTGATCAATGGGGGGTCTTCTCATCCAATTATCGGTAAGTCAAGGGGGCATGTTACGTATAGAATTTGAAGAATAGAATAGAGGGAAAAAGCTGGGGAATTCAGTTGGGTCGATTTGTCAGTCATGTGAGCTAAAAAAAATTCTCAATTGATCACTGGTTGCTTAGGAGAATTTAGTTGGGTCAGTTCGTCAGTCATGTGAGCCATAATAAATCACTTCTGAAATATTTCTTATTTGTAATGTCGCCTCTAAATTGAGGAAGCACCCTTATTTAGTATCAGATTATTAGTGTAGATAGATTAAGTGCCTATCATAGATATGGAGATGAAGTGAGTTGCAAAGCAATGTTAAGTCAGTTGATGGCTTATAGGTTAACCCTTACCCATTTAGGAGAGTAGGTAAGTATACTCAATTTCATAGTTCGATTGACTCAAGGACCTTTCTGCAATTGTATTTATGTAATTATAAGTGAAAAGGGTACTTATCAGGAAAATGGTAATTTAATTGACAGAAATTTTGATTTTATTATAAATAGTTATATTTGTTTGAAATGACAGACATAAGCATTTTCATAATTACAATTTGTTGATAAAAAATATTTGGTCTACTAACAAATATCTTAGTTGAAAATATGAGAAGAATTATGTAGGTTAGATTATGGATTATGGTCAGCTGAAGGGTTTATTTAAGAGAACTGATAGGTACCAATAATATTGAAAGGTCATTCCAGAGAAAGGATAATGTATGAATCAATGCCTAAAAGAAGACATCTCAGGAATTAATATGGACTCATAATCTACATATACCAATGGCAAATATCTCATATACAATATATTGTACATTGCATTGTATTGATAACAAAGAGTGAAACTAAAATGTGAATGTGTAGCATGCAGGTTCAAATATAAAATGTAAAATGTATAAAGCATAAAATGTAAATAAAGGATTAGTTTTGTGATCCTTAATGCGAT
>BSBK01008238.1:477500-767501 GCA_027943335.1 Chamaecyparis obtusa | reverse complement strand
CAATGCTTCATGATATGTAGGTGAATTTTGAAGAAGATCCCAAAGAGATATCTTGGTAGGAGTACCATAGAGTTCTTCTACTAAATCATAATAATTTCCAATATTTTGAGGAAGATGGGGTGTACAAGAAAGCACTAGTTGAGAAGTACAAAGAGATGGAGGAACAACCAAAATTGTAGGTTGTCTATTGTATCATGTGCTATAAGTGTGATCATCCACATTATAATTAGGTTGTTGATCACCTTTCACAACAACAATTGATTTATTTGAGTGGGAAGGGTATCTTGACAAATATGAGAAACAACTTTAGGGTTTTAAATACCAAAAAAATTGACAACATTAACTTGATCAAGCTCTTGATTGTTTAAAGTATTATCACTTGAATACAGACCATCAAGGAAAGAAGTAATGATATTATCCTCTTCTGCTAAGGTATTCTCATAAGTACGACAATGTTTATAATAGGGATTAAGGACTTCCATCCATGCTTCATCTCTAAAAGGGATGTCAAATAAAGGTAAGGTGATGTTAAGAAAGGTTTCTATAATTTCCTCTCTTGCTCCAAAATATTGTCTTAAAGGGGGAGCATCTTAAGAGAAGGTTCAGAATTCATTGAGGCTTCATTGGTAGAGATAAATCATTAAGATGAATAGAAGGTAAATTATCCTCAAGGGAATGAAAAATCATATCAATTTCTTCTACAATAATGTCATTTTCTATCACCAAGGCACCCTCATGGAGGAGATGTATATCAAGATAACAATCAACATTGTCTTGTAATGGTTCATCCCAAATAGGGAGATTATTGAGAAAAGGATTATTACCTTTCCTCAATATTTCCTGCATGAGAAGGAGGGTCCTTAGGTGATAAAAATGAAATTAAGATTATAGAAGATATTCATGATGAACAAAGCAACATGACATGTGCAAAATGTATGAAACTATATGTATGTTTTTCCAATGAAGTGCATAAACAAGAAATGAAAGGATCTATATGAAATTCAATGATTACTAACTAATGCATGAAATGAAAATAGGTTAGCTCAACTCTCCTTTCCAAGAATACACATTTGGAAGGAAAATGCCCCCAATAGGCTCATCAGGTGACTCAAGCACTAAATGGGGAAAGTAGTTTCCTTATCTAAATATGTAATCTTGAAATGGAAAAAGGATAATAAATTTAAAAATTTAAAATTGGTAAATATTTAGATGAATCAAGAAATGAAATAGGAAATAAGAAAGTTTAGATATAAATAACTAACAAATAGAAATCCAAAAATATTGTAAATTTTTTTTTAGATTCTGATGTTGTAACATCCATTTCTCTCAAATTTTAGCCTATTTTGAGGGTATAGATCAGATAGCTCAACTTGTACTTGAGTATAGGTCATTGGCTTGATCTGTAACTCAGTTTTCTACTTGGAACTTTCAAGATCACTCTAAATGTTCCCAATCTTCCTAGAAAAGATTTGAAACTCGATAGCTTATTCTTTCATTCAAAAAATAGGGAAGAAGTTTGGTAAAAGAGGTTTACTTTGGTCAAACCCTTGTTTATGCATCAACCTTTAAAATGTAATAAAATCTCATAAAGTAAAGATAAAATAGGATCTATATCTGAATTGGCAATCACCTCATGCCTTGATGATGCAATTCTTTTTTGGACGTAATCACAAATGTTAATGCAATAGCTTGGACTCCATAAAAACACAAAAGGAAATCATGAAAGATAAGCCTGTGAAATTGGTACATTGTAGTTTTCCATAATGCTTGATGATGAAGGAGAATATTTTGAATACTTGTAGACTCAAATGCTTTAAGACCTTGAGAATGATTGGATGTAAATTCTTGATTTTGTGATCATTAATTCTTGAGGATAGTAATAGATACCAAAATATCAAGAGATAGGGTTTTTATATGCCTCGCAATATCTCAGGAGTTAATAGTCATCTAGGTCAATTGTGAGTCCAAATCCTCTAATAAATTGCCAAGACATGTACCCAATTTAAATTTGGGCCCAAAATACATGGTATAGATTAGCTAGGCTGACCTACCACCTATTTTAGGGGCCAAACTAGGAATTGTGGATCCCAAACACTTAGTGGATGCAAGAAAAGATCTAATAGTCAATTTAGAGGTTGAGATAGAATTTAAATACCTTAAGTGGTGATATAGAACTTAGGTGATGAAATGAATTATGGGATTGGAGAAAAAAATAGAGGAGAAAACCTATAAATAATGTCTTACCTTGAGTTTTGCAGAAATTAAATTAGCACAAGACTTGTAATATTAATTTAAAGGTCTAGTGGGTACTAGGAGAGTGTGAAATCAATGTGGAAAACCCATACATACTAAAATTGGGCTAAAATGATGAACTAATTATAGATGTTAACTTTTAGGATTGTAGAATGTGTATCTATATATATGTATATGTATATATATAAAGGTATATGTGTGTGTGTGTGTGTGTGTGTGTGTGTGTGTATGTGTGATATGGAGAATGGTTATCAATAGTAGATTCCCACTTCTCATATACATTGGAACAAAAAACTCACCCTTAGGCCAAATCTGATTAGCACAACCCAAAAGTATGAAGGGGTGCTAATGGATGATCTAGAAAAAGGGATGATTTTGGGTTATTCCTTGTATGAACAAAATGAATGTATATGATATGTAAAGTACTTATGCAATGATAAAGGAAATGATAACTAGAAATTTATGATATCAAATCTAATGTATTAAAGTAAATTCTCAAGGGAAACAAGAATAATGAACTCACCTTAAGAGCTCGAAGAGGACAAGTGAATTTTATATCTATAATTAATTGTTAAAAACTATCAAAATTGTGAACTATTTTTTATCTGGAACTCTGAGACTCGTAAATCTTGACTAGTGAAAACTTTAGTCGCGATTATTTGTCATTTGGCAAATGTCACATGTCGGAACCCAAAATTTGGAAAATATAATGCATACATTGGATTGACCCTATCGCCATGATTTATTAATATTGGGTCCAATGTCGGGCCCATCACCCATTGGTTTATTTGATTTTCTCTATTTCTTTCACATTATCACCAATGGAATATAATTTTTAGACATGTCAAATTTTAAACATTCACCTACAATTTCAAAGCGCCCCCAAATGGATGACCTATATTCACCAATAGTTCTATACATATATATTTATACGCGGCCCCAAATTTGTCTGGCATTTTGCAGAAGCGTATCTTAAGCCCACACATTTTCACTAACTTTATCAAACATACCAAGGTATTGGATGACCCATTATCACTTGATAAATAATACAAGACATTTTATAATGATGCAAGCTTCACCAAAAATTTGTATACCTAATACCTCCTCCTGAATTCGTCAAAAAAGGATTAGTATAAATATATTCATAGACCAGTGTTATTATACACAATTTGGTTGGCTTCAAGGTTGGTTGGTTGGTTTTGATATCTCAATTTGATCGATAGAAAAGTTTCAGACTGTTGAGTGCATTGGGGAATTGCGACTACAATTGAATTTGAGGCAAAGGTAAGTGATTATTATTTTGTGACTATGTAATTTTGAGTTCATTCTTATTTAGTGGGGACCAGTTAGTGAATAATGATGACTAGGGAGACCTCAGATATGATTTTAGGGCCAATGAATCATATTTATATATATTATAGTTCTATTGTTACTTATTCAACAAGTAAAAAAAAAATTTTGGTACTGGTAGCCTCTATTTTGTTGAAGATTTGAGATGTCAAACAAGAATGAGGGTAAGGCTCCTGCATATGGAGAAATCCAAGAGAGGCCAAAAAAATGCATAACCTTATCATCGTACTTTGGTCATGGTGGTGGATGTTTCTAGCCAAAATTGGGAAGCTACTTCATCACAAGAAGATTTTCAAGATTTACAACCTGAACCTACACGATATATTGAAGAAGTCAGCGAACCTGATATCAAAGATCATGATGAACTTGAACAAGATTTTTAGTTAAATACCCATAGTATCCATAATGATATAATCAACTTGGATGAGACTGAGAATGCTAGAGAAGATGATGGTACAAGTAAGAAGAAAATAAAATACAATTCAAAGAATGATAGAAAATCACAAAAACATCAGATGTGGAATCTGTCAAGGAATTTTTAAGTAGAATGGGTGTCAAAGTATCCATTAATTGAACTAGTGGACAATCCAATTGAAGGTGAGCCTCCAGTAGAATGCAGATGTAAGATTTGCACCAAGATAAATAAGAAGGAAAATAGGTTGCAACTTAAAATTGACATCATAGAGAAGGATATGGGTAAAGTTTTTGAAAAGAAAACCATAGATGGAGTTCAAAAATTAGTGATAAGATGGAAAACAAAGGAGGAATATTAGCATGTTAGGAATGCAGAATTATTTGAATTTCAACAGAATATCAAGATGAAGCTTGGTGAAGTTAAATGCTCTATTGAAGCTTGTTTTGGGAAAGCATTAGAAGTAGAACTAATGGAAAAATTTGTTCAGTTAAGTGTTGTCTTTAATATTTTGAGCAGAGGGTGTCCTATGATAGACTACCCATCATTAAGTGGTTTATTACACTTTTTGAAAGTTTGTAACTATCCTAACACTCACTGGTCAATAAACAATGGATGGGAATGGGCAAGTTGTCTTTTTGAGGTTGAAAAAGAGGATCTAAATGCAAAAATTAAACAGTCAAATTTTATTGCATTATCTTTAGACAAGGTTATAGTAGTAGATAATACTTCCTGGGTATGCATGCATGTTTATAATAAACATAATTTCTTCCACCAACCTCATCTACTACCTGTTGCTAAAATGAAGAAAAATGCAATAGTGGAAAATTTATTTGAACTAGTAAAGAGTTCTCTAATTGAATATGGATTTTAAATGACATGATGAATGGAAAAAATTTGGTGTGTGTTGGAGAAGATGGAGCTTCAGTAATGCAAGGCCATAGGGGCAGTGTTTGCACAAAGATACAATCTTTCCATGCACTCTATGTTACTCTCATTCACTGCAAGGCCCATAGAATGAATCTATCTTTTGGAGTTGTCAACAAGCATGCTCCAATACAAAAAATTAAACTTTTAATCAAAGATCTCTACCAATAGTTATGTTAAAGTCTGAAATGATTGAGGGAATTTCAACACTTTTCTGAAGGAATAACCAACAGGAACAAGCTTCTTAAGGATAATGATACCAGGTGGATCTCTTTGGATGGACTAGCGCATTGAGTTTTTTAAAAATATCAATCATTACTTGGTCTAATTAACTCAAGTTGTGAAGAAGCAGGGCTACAAAAATTTCCTACAATGTTGAGAATGTTAAGTAATATAGAGACACTCCTAACATTAGCAGGTCTTCTCCCCATGCTTGAGGAAATGAGAAATATAATGAAAAAGGCCTAGCTAAGAGCTATGTATATTGTAGAATATTTTGCACTATGTAAATTGACATGCATGACACTCGATAATCTCTATCGATCATGTGATGATGTAAAATTTGCAAATTGGATGAAAATTAAATAATTTGACAATCCTGATAAATTTTTAAATATCAGTGCAAACAAGGAGTTATGTGAAAAAGTTCACGGAGTTGAGACACAAATGCACTACTTTTCCAGGTTTGAGTTCGAGGAACCATGAAATAACCCTAGGAAGAAACTATCAAGTGTTGGAAAGGCTTTACAAAGATCATTGAGTCTGTAACTACTTTTGTGAAGCACATTGCCTATGATCTTTCCTCATAGATTAGAGAAAGATTCCCTCTAGTAAAACTACTTGAATACATGGCTATTGTGTTTCCTTGATATTGGAGTATGAACAATTCGAAAGATTTTAGAACTAGACTACTAACTTTGATATATCATTTTTGAAAAACCAAAGAGTTAAATGGAGTAACTCTAATAGAATTTTAGATGAATCTTGTTTGAGAGAGAAATCAGGTCATTTTTCACAGACAATGAGGGATCAATATAATATTATGTGGAACCCCCACAAAGATGGATCAATAACAAGGCTTTGGAAAAATCTAGCTGAGAGTGAAATGTTGATTGATTCAATATCAAAAATTTCCAAGCCTACTAATTTATGTTTGACCATGATATTGGGGTGGGTGGAGGATGAGAGAGTTTTCAGTGCTTTGAAATTCCTAAAGTCAAAGCTAAGAAACAAACTAGACAAGAATTTGAAAAATTTCTGGAGGCTCTATACATCTAGGTATGAAGTCAATACTTATCCTTATAAAAGGGCACTGACATTGTGGAGGAAGAAATGTCAGAGAAGAGGGTTAGGGAAATTTCAAACCAAAGCGAGAGTGCCAGAGACAATGATGTCATTGACTCATGCACTAGTACTGGTATTGCTAGCATTTAAAATCAATTAAGAGGAGGTATGAAGAGTGCAGAAAACATATCAAAGATCCAAGGAAGCTATGAAGTTGATGGCGATGAATCTGAGGATCCCAATAATGATATGATGTGGAAACTTGAACCGTTGTAGAAGTAGCAGGTCCTAGGTATTTAATAAAAAATTTGCTGTAGTCTATTATCAATTCCTGTATCTCATCATCAATCATGCATAATAGCATATTCTAATGTTAAAAACATGAATGTGGTTGATAATGTCAACAAGATTCAATTCTACAATTAATAATGGTTTTCATTTGCATTAGTCAGCTCATATGGTACAATTCTTGTAGATTTTAATTATTATTTTTTGACAACATATCAATTCATATGATACAATTCTTAGAAATAGAGATTCTCATTAATTTATTTAAAAATATGATATAATGTAACAATTCATTCATTAATAGTAGTAAGAACACAACTCTGTGATTCTATTTACAAAAGTCAATGACTCAATACCCAATTTCAATTTGATTACCCTTAGCCAATGACCCTGCATTCCCTTTTATAGAAACAAGGGAGCAACAACAACTTCAAGTCAATTTTCCTAATGTGAAGTCTCAAAATAAAAATCAATAAGACAACTAAAATATCTCTACAATTGTACATTTCTGCATTTGATAGACTGGTTTACTAAATTAGCAATAGCGTCTGCTACATTGATCCTATTTTTTAAGAAAAAGTTCAAACTTGTTAATTTAAACTCTATTCAAGCAATTAGAAAAAAATATATAGATGATTGAAACTGAATGTTCTTTCACATACTATGATTGATGAGATGATACTACCTATTTGTTTAGTATGCTCCATTATACATTGGTTGGAAGGTCAATAGTTGTCAAGATATAGTAAATGACCTACAACCTCATCAACAATCCATAGTCAATGACTCAATACCCAATTTCAATTTGATTACCCTTAGCCAATGACCCTGCATTCCCTTTTATAGAAACAAGGGAGCAACAACAACTTCAAGTCAATTTTCCTAATGTGAAGTCTCAAAATAAAAATCAATAAGACAACTAAAATATCTCTACAATTGTACATTTCTGCATTTGATAGACTGGTTTACTAAATTACCAATAGCGTCTGCTACATTGATCCTATTTTTTAAGAAAAAGTTCAAACTTGTTAATTTAAACTCTATTCAAGCAATTAGAAAAAAATATATAGATGATTGAAACTGAATGTTCTTTCACATACTATGATTGATGAGATGATACTGCCTATTTGTTTAGTATGCTCCATTATACATTGGTTGGAAGGTCAATAGTTGTCAAGATATAGTAAATGACCTACAACCTCATCAACAATCCATACTTGGAAGAGTGACTTGAAAGAAATGATCCTTCCAATACTGCATTCAAATTTTTCAATGCTTTGATGCACTTTGCAATGCCTTCATGAGTTGTGTCTTGAGGAACCTTTCCTAAATCAGACTTCATTGTGTCCTCCAACTTTTTTTTGTAAGCTTATCTTCCAATGAAATTCGTTAATGAGTTATTAGGGCCACGACTCAAAAAACCACGACCTATCATTTTGGTTATTTTTTATTCATCTTTGCAAACTTTGTCCCAAATAAGGCCAGAGTTTCCTCTCCTTCCATTAGTTTCTGACATTTTTGAAAGACAGATTTCACCTTTATTGACGCATGAACACAGTCATTAATTCTCTTTCTTGCCTAATGCCTATAATTGGTTGAGTTGATTTTTTGCAAAATCTTTTTTGCACTATTTGGTCTCGAACAAATTTTTTTGTTCTTCTAAATGTGCTCTTTGAACTTCCAAAAAATATCTTTAAGACTTACATTCCATTCAAAACAATCACACAACCTATCAGCATGCATCTTTATTTTCCCCCAAAAGTATTTTTTTACTTGCTTTACTGTATTTTTTACTTGGTCATTCAAGCTATTTTTGTAAGTTTTCATTGTATTATTTCCCTTCTTTAGCTCTTCTCTCATTTTTGACAATTAGTGTTCACTATGTTTTTGTATTTTCTCTACTTTCTCTTCCCACTATTTTTCTTTTAGCCTCTCATTCTCCAATTCTTTATTTAAGTTATTATTTTCATGTGTCGTAGTCTCCATGTATTTGTATAAACTGAATGAAGATACTTTTTCATCCTCAAGTTTTTTATTGCTTTCTTCCAATTTTTCCCTCAGAATTTTCAGTTCTACATCCATATGTTCTTTCTATCCAATTGCTTCTTTAGAGGATGAATTTTTTTATCATTTTCTCATATTATTTGCACCTATCATATGTTGTTTTCTCCTTTTCCTTTTCATTTGTTAGGTCTTCCTTTAACTTATCTATTGTGTCATGAAGCTTTCCTTTCTCTCTCTCCAACTTCATCACTCAACTGTAGACCACTTGGTTGGTCATTTTCAACACATTTATCTTGTCCACATTTTTAATTTTGGATAAATCCATTTGAAGGGTGCTAGCTTGAAATTCAAATGGATCTAACTAACTCTCTGGTGGATTGTTATCTCTAGCTAGGGGCATAACAACCATGAACTCCATTATTTATTTCTTTGGGTCATATGTGAGAAATAACCTATTCGATGTAGGTTCTGCATCGTGAGATGCAACAACTGCATCCCTCTTCAATGTCTTTTTATTTTGTCTATTCCTATTTTTCATTGTTCAAAGTTAGTTACAAAATCATTGTAACTAAAATCATGGTTTTCTGACACAACTGAATGTTTGAAAGCTGAGATGGCACTTGCAATGATGTATGAGCTTCCACCTATGTTTCATGCGGTTCTCCTAATTCTACCATGAGGATTAGTAACACCCTGACCCATTACAAGTGGAATTTTTAGACTATTCTGAGGGTTTTTTTCCTGAAGGTTTGGCAATTGTTGGACTCACAGTCACCATTGCCATTATTGTACTTGTCATAACCTTTTGCTTCTTTACACTACCTTGATCTATGAGATCCATTGATCCCATGTCCTTTTCAGACCACTAATACTACCCATGATATCCATAGCAGTGGTAGTGGCACTTGATTTAGATTGAATTTAACCTAGAATAGGTGGAACATGATTTGAAGCTGGAACAATTGAAAGTGAAAGGGTATGAGACTGAGTAGTATTTTTTTTATAAATCTTCTGATTCAACTCCAAGGATTGGTTTTTCACCATATTTTGGTAGAACTGGTGGGACAAGTGGATACCAAGGCCCTTGTCCTCTGGGACCCAGACTACCCCAACCTGGAAAGCCCATTTTTTCTACAATGTATACCCCTTTGGTATATGTTTCTTTTGTGGACACGTCAACTCCACTACTAATTGAATATACATTAGTGGATGTGGGGTTCATAGAATCCTTCTTATATTCATTATCTAGATGATCATCATCATTGTGATATGCTTCAGCTGGCTGCTCCTTATTCCACAATTCATTAAATATTTTATCCTCTTCTGCATCATAAAGATCTACAGAGGTCTTTGGCTCATCGAGATTCTTCCTCATTTCCCAAAAATTAGTAATTTTGGTTTGATTCTAGTTACCATCTGTACATTCATCCACTAGGTCTTTTGGAATAGCTTTTCTAGATGGTTGAGTAACTTTCTGGTAGAAATTGGATGATGTCATGGGCTACACTTTTTCTTTCTATTTGTGTAATGCCATAATTTTTTATAACAATTCTTGTATTGAAATGTTATTTTCAGCGGTGTATTTCTCCATCTCTTTTTTGACCTCATCCTAGGATTCCATGCTTTTAAATTTTTCTATCAATGACATACTCTCATGTTGACATTTTCTTGTAGAGTTCTCATTCTCTCTAAGCTTTGATCCAATTATGTTGACTGGATCATACTGCTAGTGACTGATAGCATCAAAGTGAAAAGTTGACAAAAAGCCTGTTACACTTTGAATCCTCTTCTCTCAAATGTAAACCCTCCAAATGAGAAAGGTAAGGCAAGAAATATCATTTTATTTTGTTGACCATTAAAGAGTACATCTCTGCAAGAAGTACTAGTCAGCCAATTTTATTTGAATTTCGAGTTGAATGTAATCTCTACAAGAAAGATGTAATCTAGGCAGTGGAGTGCTTGTAATTTTATGATACATTGGTGCCAAAAATAAGTCTACAAAATTTTTGTATTTCCTTATGTTATCAATCATCCTTATCTTAAGTTTCCATTAATATATTGGATTTTGGACATGACTACAAAGCAGGTTTGTCTGAAATATTGCATGATGCTTTTCTAAGAGGAGATAGCACAAGTAGGTTGTGAATCTAAATGTATTCTATGAACCTCTTTTAATCATTAGTGATTTTTCTTGCATGCAATCAATAATATTCTCAATAAAACTATATTTTACTGGTTCATTTTCACAATGAATATAAAAAATCATTTCAATAATGTTGGCACCCACTTCTTTGTTACTATCCAATCCCAAAGAAAATGCTAGCAAGGAAATACTATCTTGAACCCATTGCACAAAAATATCATAATCATAAGGAGACTTATGATATGGATTTAGAATAGAACATCTTTTTATTCCTCTAATATATGAATCTTTCATTATTGCATCTATTTTTTCATACTCCTCTGCCAGCTTTCCTAGGTCAATGTGCACGTTTGAGTTTTGTTGTTCAAACCCTAGGTCCAACAAACTAGAAAATTCACTCTTGGTTATGGACAAAATTTCCTCCTAAGTATTTTTACTCACAATTTCTTTTCTATTTTCATCATAATTTTTGGCGTAGACCATGAAAATTTCTAGGCAAGGGAATACTTGAGGTAACGCCATGCATGTTGACTCAGGATCCCATGGTGCAATTTTATATGACATTGCCTTTACCATGTTGTTAAATGGGTAAAATTTTGAATTCTTGTTTCAATCATTCCAATTATTTTCAAGTGCAAATCTAATTTTCATTATTCCCTTATTACATGGATAACAAGATTATAAATATAATGTAATTCATCAGTGAAACCTAGTGTTTTAACCAAATTATGGAACTCTATTATGTGACTTGGCCTTTTACTTGTAATCTTTGTATTTGTTTTTCCCATCGTGGTAAGTTGGTAACTGATATCACTATTTACTTGTAGGAAAGTTCAAATAATTATACACAACTATAATTTACAAGGGTGATTCAAAATTAAACCATAATAGGCTAATTCTTTTTCTAAAATATAAATAGTAAAGTTGTAAACCAGGAGATTTGAAAAATTTAAAATGCAGGACGTAGGTCTTCAAGATTTTAGTAGTTACCCATAATTTCAATTTGTCCAGACTATGCATGGGCAGAGAGCTGAGAGACTCTGTTGCATTCCTCGGACCTCAATCCTCAACCTAGAAGTTGTAACCCCTTTCTAAATCTCCAATACTAGTTAGAACTAAAAAAACTTAGATTGGAAACCTAAAGGGAAATAATTGTACAATCTTCAGTCGTTAGTCATGTCTAGTGTCACTTTCATTGCTTCTTTATGAAGATAGATATCTGATTTTAGTAGTACACATGTGACTTAATCATTTGAAAGTACAACTTTATTTAGACAACCAAAATTAAAACATTTATAAAATAATCCATTTTACAGTTTACTCCAATTTAGATTTTAATTATACTTAGTTGAGGGTTAATTCATGACACATGCCTTGTTTCCATGGGACATTTGTAAATAGAGGTGATCATTCCCCAAATCGGCCTGAAATACACCTTCAATAATTGATTTATGCTCACCCAATGGTCATTATTAGTCACTATCAAATGTCGTGGGTCCCATTAATTTTTGCCTTGTTAGTACTAGTACGTACCTAGTCACCTCACGAGTCACACGTCATCATCAAATGACACTGACTATGTAAGTGGACACGTGTCATGATTCCATAATGAGTTTGAAAAAATGAGTTTTCTTTTTCCTTTCATCCTGAAATATAGCTTCGATCATTGATCTATAATCATCCAACGGTCATTGTTAGTCATCATGGCCCCATGGGTTCCATTAACTTTTTCCTTGTTAGTACTTACTACTATTAGTCACCTCACGAGCCACATGTCATCATTGAATGACATTTTTGGTTGATCATGCGGGTGGACACGTGTAATGACTCTGGAAAGGGTTTACAAAAATGGGTTTTCTTTTCCCTTTCATCCCGAAATCCACCATACATTGTCAATCTGTGCTCATCCAATGGTAGTTGGAATTCACTGTCATGAAATTTAAATACTATAAATTGCACCTTAGTGTGCAATGGGTACGCCGTAGTCATTTGCAATAGACATTTTTATTTTTTCCTTTTTAGATTTTAATGGATAATAACATTTAAAGTTAATTAATGGATAATAACATTCAAAACTCATCAACACACTTTGAGGCTTGATTTTGAGTGTAACTTACATGAGGCTAAAAGAAGTTTCATGAAAACCATACATGTCAATTGGAATCAGACTTCAAAAGATATCACTACCAGGAGAAAACCTTGTAGAGAGGATGAAAATATGGTGCGGGAAAGACATAGGAGGGAACTTGAGGATAAAGCAGATAAGTGGCATCGATGCTCTAAGGTGTGGAGCATTTTGAAAAAAGGCAAAGTTACCACGTTCATCGACTGGCTTCATGGGTGGAAACCCTCTGTTATGTGTATCATGGTTAAGATTTGGAATGAGGGGATTGTTAAAATTGATGGGGTGGATTTCACAGTGATGGCGGAGGTTATCTCTGTGGTGATAGGCATACCCATTATTGGGAAGAAATTCTATAGAAATAGATGTATTTATGGGCAGGTTGTGATTGAATTTGCCAAGGATGCGGAGGAAAAGAAGGCATTAGTGAAGAAAATTACCTACTACCTGCCAAGCTCTATCAAGCCACTATGGAGGTTTGTGTTGAGGGTTATTATCAAGTACATCTCCCTAGACACAAGATTTGACTACCTCTGCACTCACCACTTCGTGCTTCTTAACCATTTCAAGTATGGGGTGAATATTTCAATCCCTTTCTTCCTATATTTTTTAATTAATGAGAATATCAATGACTATAGGGAGAATCCCATTGGTAATCCAGCTTTCCATGAGGGTCTTTTGCTGTTAATTTATGAATTTTTTAAGGTTAGGAAAATGGGGAAAGAAATTAAGAATAGGAAGGTGGGCAAGGAGGGTAAAGGTGAGTCAGATGACTCGGGAGATGATTATATCCTATCTGATACTAAGGAGAGTCAAGAGATGCATTTAGATACAGATGAGAATGCTACCCCATAGACCAAAAAGGGAAAAAAGAAAATAAAAATAGAGAAAAAGTAGACTCCCGACCCTAAACAGAGCATTGAGATCTCATCTGATAGAGACTACAATGAGAGGGAAAAGGGCATGGATATGGAGGGAGACAATGTTGATGGGGAGGAAGATACCAATTTTAGAGAAGAAGAAAATAAGGAGAGGACGGGAGGAAAGAGAACCATTACTATTAAGATGCCTATCAATAGAGAGGAGGATTCCTCTAGCAAGACTTTTAGGAGGCTGATAGAGGGAAAGATATCGAAATGGAATCCAAGGAGGAAAGGCAAGAGGTGGGGAAGGACAATGATGAGGAAGAGGAGAATTAGGGGAGTGGGGAAGAGAATGAGCAGGGTTTTGAAGAATATGGGTCTGGCCATTACACTTGCAAGATTTCAAGCAAAGACAAGAATGTGGTTTGGAGGAATTTTTATAATGTTTCTGTGAGGATGGGTCTCAAGAGAGAGTTGATGAAAAATCTGGTTAAGGAGAATAAGGAGGGAAAAATTCAAATGGAGGAGCTTATTGATCCTGCCCTTGTTATTTTGAGTGACATCACTAAGGACAACCCTTAGATGGATGTGCTTAATAATGCAAAGAACAACGCAATTGACAACTTTAGAAGCACAAAATGGACCTACCATGAAATCCAGGAGATGAAATATAGAGTAGGCAGATTGGAGAGGTACAATTGCACCAATATGAACAGGAAAACTGAGGAGGAAAAGGATATGGAGAATAGAGTGGAGGAAGTGAAGAGAGTTCAGAGCATCGAGGGCACCCTGCTAAAAATTGTAGAGAAAAGCTATAACATTCTTAAAGCTTCTAATGACAACATAAAGGTGCTGATAAAAAAAATTGAGGAACACGGGGGTAGTAAGGAGGAAGACCAATCTCCCAATAGTGGTAAAGATAAGTCCCCTGAGGAAGGATTGAGGAAGAGGACCAGATCCAGCACAAAGAAAAAGGACATCCAGGAACTTGATAAGGATCTTTCTAACCTTAAGGAGGTAGCTGGAAGAGTGTCAGAGCTAGAGATTCGTGCTACAAAAATTCTCAAAGAAATAATCTGAGCTGTTCACCTGGCTTTGGGCCTTTCCTGGTTTTATCTTGCTCTCTTGTGGGGGGCTATTGTTAAGCCTATGGCTATTATGTTCTTGATACTTTAAACACTTTATCTATGTTAATCTTTTAGTTCTATAGGGTTTCAAGGCCCCATCAAAACCTGTTTTCCATAATAAAAAATATTTAAAGTTAATTAATTGAATAGTAACATTGTTGAAGAGGTATATAGTATACTTAAAATGATAAATTCTTATTGATTATAACTTTTATGTTTAAAAAAGAACATCAAAGTGTAAGCATTTTTTTAGAAGATGGATAAAGATAATTATAATCACATATAATTCTCATACCTTATAATTGGAAAACCATAAATATATAAATTTAAATTGTTTCACAAATAGGAATATAACATAATTAAATAAGAAGATTGTTAATATTCTAAAATAAAATTAGTTTTTAAATAATCTATGAATTCCCTTCACTGGAATAGAGAATATGTTTTTATCAGTTCAGTTGAGGTCAGAGAGTAAATTAAAACTGACTCAACGAGCAACATGGCTAATTTCAGTTGAGCCCCCAAAAGCATAGATTGTCTATAAATAGCCCTCAATTCTTTCTCTAACCTTATTAATTCATTTATCCTTCAAAATTCTATAAATATTTCATATTAAATGCACAAGTGTGTGAAATTTGAAAAAAAGTCATGATAGGTAACATTACCCAAATTTAATGTTAATGATAAGACATTTCTTTTATTAACTACAATTGTGATACATTAGCAACCGTCTACACAACCTACTAGTACTAACCAGCTGTAAGACTTGATATGTGTAATACATTTAAAATGATGTAATTTTATATTGATAATTAATTGGATAAAAATTTCATACAACTTTGATTAATGGTTATCTTAATTTAGGAATTCTAACAGTAATTGAGAAGGTAATGACATTTTAAATATTCAGATTTAAAAATGGAAATATCATTGCTTCCTTATTTCTACAGCAACATACTTACATGTCTAATACTCAAATAAAGTAACAAATTTAAATATTGCAATCATAGCGCGAAGTCTAAGAATCATTTTTTGTACCCATACAACGCAAATTGAAATGAACTTGAAAAATTTTCATTGTTTTTTTCATAAAACTAGTAATTACATTGTCGTCTAAAAATAAAAACCTACTAGATCACTGGTAGTGGACCAGTACCAGTGGTGCAGTGGTATGACTGTATAAAAAAACCAAAAAACATGGTATGATTGTATAAAAAAAACCAAAAAAGGGTATGTGCAGGACCATGGTATACCAAACTATAGCCTTAAGTGGCAATAAAAAATCAGAAAATCAGGGTTAGTCAGCTTGACGTAAAAAGTTGAACATCTTATAAACCTTATGTGAAAAAGTGGTAATGTTAAAATTTGTAGAAAATTGAATGTAGTTTATAAACTACTGGCCCTTGTCTGAAAAAAAATTAATCTAATGTTCAAAATTTTAGACTTGAATGCAATAGTACAAAAATTTCAGGAAAAAAATAAAAAGTACGTGTATGTCTGACCACATTAATCACAATCAAATGATGATATATTTTCACAAGATTATAGATATAAGTAGTAGACTCGTGCCCAGATGTGATGCATATTTTTGGGTAATTTTTTCCTAAATAAATAATTAATTATGAATTTTTCTGCTACAATTTATTCAGAATAAACAAATTCTTGTGTCTGACCCCCTTAACTAATTCTAAACTTTAGAAAATTGAATTTATTTTTTCTTATAGTAGGCGAAGCATAGAATGTGATGCATGTTTCAGATTTCAAAAAGGTTGAACAGTTTTAGAGTTATAGTTTTTTTTCAATCAATGTGTTAATTAGGACTTTAAAGATAGCTCAATTAAAAAATAAGTAATAATTACTTACTGAACTCGAAATTTGACATCAATTATATTGGTTGAAAGCTGATAATTTCTTTAAGAAACCCTTTTCGTTTCATCAATTTTAGGTGAAAAAAAGGTCGTCAACTACATGGTCAAAGTATGGAGATCAAAGAAAATATGGTGAACATGTCTTTTGGGTTGACCATTCACGTTTGGCATTGCCCAAGGCAAATACCAAGCCTAATCGGATATGTGATAAAATCAGATATCTGATAATTTTGGATATCCGCTAATATCAGATATCCGATATCTCCCGTCCAATTCAACATTTCAACTTGACTGCTTTTTTCAATTTTAAGTTATAGATTACAATTTTTTTAATATATTAATATTAAGTGAGTTGACTGCTTTTTTCAATTTTAAGTTAAATATTATAATTTTTTTTTATATTAATATTAAATGATAATAGCATAGCATTAGTATTATATAAATTTTTATATTAGTATTGTTTTATATTATTATTGTTTATTTGTCTATTATATAATAGTATAATATTAGTATTAAATATTTATTCAAATATTTATATTATATGTTCAATAATAACTAAGGGAGGGAGGGGGAGAGAGAGAGAGAGAGATAGAGACAGAGACAGAGACAGACAGAGACAGAGAGACAGAGACAGAGACAGAAAGAGAGACAGAGACAGAGAGAGACAGAGAGATAGATGGATGGATTCAACAAGGTAAGGTTACAAAATTGATTTGTTATGACCACAAACCCTCAAATGCTTGAAAAGACTCAAACTTGTCTAGACTTCTCACAATGGTCCAAGGTGATATGAAAGAGGTCTATGAATTTTATTTAAGAGGATTTGATAGGTTTAATGGCTCCTTCCAAGAGCCAAGGTTCCCAACACTCTAATGTTCTTCAAATTATCTAGAGGCCTAATAGTCATGTCTTGTAGCCTTGTAGGGATGGTAAATAGCACTTAACTCTGTAAACCTCCAAATGATTGACCAAAAAAATTGGTATTTTGGATACCCTTTTCCTAGTACATTGTCATATCAAAAGGAAAGATATGGTTGTTTTGGAGCATATTCTACTGCTCACACCCTGTGACCCCCAAAATGCATTATAAAGGGAAATTTAACAAAGAAACCTTATGTTTCTTGTACTACCAAGACCCCAAACTAAATAAAGTGTCTTATTATGCCATCAAAGTTCCAAATCTCAAAGGAATTAGACTCTAACTTCCTAGAACCCCAAAAGCCCAAAATCTGATGTTCCAAACCCTTTTTTCTAGGGCTTTCTAAATCTCTTTCTTCCAAGAACTATTAGATACAAATAAAAGAATTAGATGATAGTGATCACTTTTTCTCCAACTTATATGCACATAAAAGCATTAGAATCATAATATACATGTTAGATATGATCGTTCCATGAAGGTTAGGCCTTTAATTTCATGGAATGATTCCCATCTTTATTTCTCTCCAATCCTCTTTTTCCCTTTGATTCTCTTTGAGTTTCCTCAAGTTCTTCATGGTCTTCATGGCTTGATTGGTTTTCCTTGGAGCCCCTCCACCATTCTCCCCACCTCCAATGAAACTCTTGTCCCAAGAGTTGATCTTCTTTAGAAAAGTACTTATTGGAAATTTGGCTAAGTTGGATACATAGATGTTGTCATTATCACAACATATGATCTACATGAATATCTCACAGGTCAGAGAGCAAGTATGTTAGAGTGCAATGCAAAATTGTCTAAGTATGAGACAATGTGTTTTTTCCAGTGAACCCGATGATAGTTTTAGTTGGCGATGTTGATTGGAGTAAGTTAAGTGCTTTCACACTTGAACATAGATGTTATGGTGACTTTTGAAGACTCACCTCAAAGCACAAGTCAGTACGGCATGTACGGAAGAAGTTATGATAGTTATACTAAAGACAGTGTCAAGTTGACGAGATAGATTATGAAGACATAATTGATAAAGAGTTAAGGGATTATTTTATTTATCAAAATAATGACTTAACAATATGAAGGGATGACATCCTAGATGTTAACCCTTGGATAAATATATTATGAAGGCCGACTAAAAAAAATATTTTTCTTAGTAACTTGTATAAAGATATAATGATGTAATGTAAAAGATGTAGCAAGCAATGATAATATGTATGCAATAGCGATAGTGAAAGAGCAGAAAAAAGATATTGATGCAAGAAGTATAAGGTTATGTACCTTGACCTATTTTTGGAATAAGTAAATATTGTATATTACTTGTTTCGGCAGTGGGCTCATCTGGTAATCATATTTTGTATCACGAACTCCTAACAGGGTTGAGGCTTCTAACAAGGTCTATAGTCCCTTAATCAAGATTGAGACAATATATGCTTGTAATAGACTCCTAACAGGGTCAACATGCTTAACATGATACTTTTGATTAGTGGATCTTTTTGGGTACCATCCCCACCAGGGTTTTCCCTTGGCCAGGGTTTCCTTGAGAACAAATAATGTGTTATGAGTTCTTTTGTTTTACTGTTATGCATGTTGTTCAGCTTTGTATGTTATGCATGCAAAGATAATTTGTTATATCCATAGTTGGGAAAAAGTAAAAGTTTGTGGAATACTGATTCACCCCCCCTCTCATTATTCCCTATTTTTAACAATTGGTATAAGAGCCTAGTTACACGGAGAAGAATTATTCAAGGAAAGCCTAGCAGCTTGAGTAAGATCTCTATGGATATGGATCAGCTACAGAAGAATCTTGAAGAAGCTCTTAAAAAGATTGATATGCTTACTAAAGAAAGAGATACTTTGAAAGGAAAATATGATGATGCAAAGAACCTTATTGAGAAACTAAAAAAACAAGTTAGAAGATCTAAAATCAAAAAAAGAATCTGAAATACAAATTGAAGATTGTGATGACAACTTAGAAAAGGAAAATGAGATCTTTAAACATGAACTGAAGATAGCAAATCTGAAGCTAAGTCTAAAAGATGGAAATGGAAAGAATGAAGCAAATTTGAAATCTGAAATTTGAAAATGAAGGACTAAAATCTAAACTTGGTAAAGCAACATCTGAACTTTAGAAAGTAAATTTGCAGTATGTTGAACTTCATAAATACAACACAATTGTGAAGGGTGAACTGACTCAATCTAAGCAGCAACTTGAAAAGCTATATTCAACTAGTGAAAATATTGATGAGAAAATATCTTATCAAAAACCATTCTATCATAAAACTGGTCTTGGATTCAACACATTCAAAGCAAATGAAGAAAGAAAGGAACCATATCTGAAAGCACAAATGAAGAGAAGTCTGATGAGATTAACAAATCTGAAGATACACCTAAAGAAGAAGAATTGCCTAAGGAAGAGGAGTCACCTAAAGGTATGCAAAGAGAATTCAAAGGTAGATGCTTTGTTTGTAATACTATTGGTCACATGAAGAAAGATTGCACAGGTAAGCAATTTAAACCTCTTAATGGTTATTGTTATAATTTTCATGGTTTTGGACATAGGGGTATTGAATGTAGAAAACCTAGATTTATTGAGAACAATAATAGTAGTAGAATGTTTATAAATACTAACCATGCAGATAAGAAACCTATTGAAGATATGAACAGAAGAAATGGAGTGATATGTCATAGATGCAAAAATCTTGGACACATTGCTGGAAATTGCAGATCATAGATCAATCAGCCTGGACCAAGATATGGAAATAATGGAATATTTTTTCAGATATGTAACAAGATTGGACATACAACAAGGTTTTTTAGAATGAACAATAGAGTTTTTCATACCAATCCTAACCCTAGAAGTCATGCAAGAAGAAATGAAGATGCAAGTAACAGTCAGAAAGGATGCTCTATTAATTCAGATGAAGTGAAGTTTGTTAAAAGAAAAAATCAAGGAGACATATTCAAGATTGAAGGTAGTCAGAAAGGTGAAGTATCAAGTGGTAAGAATGAATCTTTACTTAACCCATCTCAAAGTACTTAATTCACAAAAATTGCAGTAGAATAGGAACTTAGATTAACGTAGAAGTTGATATATGATGAATTGAGTCTTGCGTAGGTAATGCAAGGTAGTATATGATGTTATAATGCTATGGTTAAGAGCGCAAAGAAAAATATTATGTTTTGCGACATCGCAAGAAGTTTTAAGTTTTGTAGGTTAACAGAATCAACTTTTTTGAAAGAAGCAGCAAAAGAATTGAATGCGATGTTAGATCTAAGTGAGATTGAAGTAATAAAAGGTCATGATCAGTATTATTTGATCATCAAAGTGAATACAAGTGTTAAGGAGATCAAAGAGTAGTGATTGGAAGTGTTTTGCAAGGATTTGATGAAGAATTTTTGAGCCGAATCTACACAAGCCCTAATTCACAAAATCGAGGTGTTTTACTTAGCAGATCTTTAAATTAGTTAAGGAACTAAAGAAAATCATGGATGTTTCTTTGATTCACAATGTCAAAGATAAGAATAGACCTAAGATGAAAAGGGAACCAATAGAACCCTTGGAAGATGATCCTAGGTTAGCTTTATCATCCGTACCAGATGAGGTTTTACATCTAGAGAATGTTAGAAGTTATCTGGGATGTAAACTAGAGACTCTCAATATTAGTGATTTCACAAAAGAATATCAAAAGACCTACAATCAAGATATGTCACTGAAAATAGGGTTTGAACATTTGAAGGATAATGAGATTATTAAGTATGCACTACAATATGAATTTGACAATGAACAATGCACCAAGATAATCTTAAGAAGTATTCACGATGGAAAGTTTTTGTTAGATGACAAAGTGATAGATATCATAGCTAACCTAATTCATGAAGTGATTGGATTATCTAAAACTGGAGCCATTCCTTTGAATGGTAAAAACATGAGGAAAATAGTGATAGACAACACAAATTCATCCTACAATGGCAGAGGAATAGTCATTAGCAAGATACAACAAGATGACGTTAGATATCTATGAAAGATCCTAACAACTAAGTTTTATGCAAAGTCTAGTGAGGATGACAGGGCAGCTGGAATGATACATGTGGCTTATTTGATGTGTTTTGATAAAGTACAAGTTGATACATGTGAGATTTTGAGAATTCAGTTATTTGAAAATTTGGAAAAGATAAAGAAGACTAAGTATTCTCAATTTAAATTTTCATCCTTAATCACTTATATGTTTTTCCATTTACTGAGAAGATTTCCATACACCATTGGAAATGATTGGAATCATAGCCAAACCACAATGGAAATGATTAAAAAAGTTTATTTGAGGCATGTTGTTGATAAAGTTAATGAAAGTGTAGTGTTGTTCATTAAGACATTTCAAAATTTGATGACAAGCAGAACAAGAATCCCACAGTCCCTAGTTGAGAAGTATAAAAATGAGATATGTTTCATGGTTGATATTGAATTTACATACATTGAAGTAGTAGAACCTAGAATAGAGTTCATAAACCCTTTTGGCTATGAAATATATGAGATGAGATAGTAGAGTATGTGAGTAGACTTCTTAAGAGAAAGTTGGATATTCACAATGATAGCTTTGGAACCTTTGAGGAGAACTTCAACTCTGCAAAGTTTATCCTTCAAGAGAAGAAGTTAAAGAAAAGAGTTGAAAGTACTATTAAGAAAATACTAAAGGATACAGGAATGACTGAGCATGAATTTATAATAGCCAAACAAATAGCAGCAACAGTTAGAGAAATTGGACAAAAAAAATTTTTGTCTGTACCACCTCTATCATCAATTGCAGTACAACAAGGAGAAACACAAGTTAAGTTAAAGTGGAAGAAATAGAGAAGGACTTAGAAGAAAAAAATCAACCAGATATACCTCCTCCACACCTAGAAAAGGAGTAAAAGAGATTGCTACTAGACCAGGTAAGAGGCATAATACATTAGTGCCACTAGTTCAAAGAAAGATTGCAGAAATCAAAGAAGATGAAGATACTCCTGTCAAGAAGAAAACATGGAAACCAAGAATTGAAAGGGTAAATGAACAGATTATACAAGATGGAGACTTTACAAAGATGAATAAATATTATGACCTCTATGGTTATGCAGAGAGATTGAATTTAGAGAATGCAGTGGTGAAGCACATGATTCTATCTGATAAGAAGTTTGATATGATTCAAAGTAAGATACCTGATGACTTGTATAGGAAACCTGTAAATAGAAAGAAGAGAGCATCAGAGGAAGACAAAACTATAAGAGAGAATCTTGTAAGAAAACTCTGTGAAGTAAGAAATGAAGAACACTTCAAATAGATCATGAGGGATCTAAACACCCATTTGAGAACCAAGAAGAGAACTTTTCAGATTATGGGAGGTAAATATGAAGAAATAAACAAAGAGATAGAGCAAGCAATCATTAAGGTTATGAAAGAGAATGTTGGAGAACCATCAGTTGCAACAGAACCTATAGATCAAGTAGCAGAAGTAGAACAACAGAACATTCCCTCTCCACCAGCAATAAATATTGAGGATGAAGCCATGAATGTTGAAGGAATGGAGATCACCTTGGAAAGTGATGAAAATATTTTTGTGAATCTTGAAAACATTGTTGAAAATTCAACTTTTGAAGAGAAAGATAATACTAAAGGAGAAGAGAAGACATAAACTAGAGATGTAGAACCTAAAGTGATAATGGAACAAATACCCATTCCCACTCAAGAAGAAATCAGGCTTACACTTGAAACTGGTAAGAAGACTGAGATTGGATCTATGTTTAAAAATTTAGGGAAGGAAGTAGATGATGATGATCAGATGGAATTGATCACATCCTTGAACAAAATCATTGGAAAGAACAAGAAAGTTAAGAGTCTTGAAGGATGCCTAAAGGAAGTTACAAGACATTATATCTACACAAATTGCAGAAGCTGACCCTCTAGAAAGAGAAAAGGTAGTGATGAACACTTTTCATAATGTGTTTACAAATTTGTCTGATATAGAAAAGATGAAAGCTCAAGCAGCTTATGAGGCCAAAACACTTTTGGACATCAGTCAGAATATCAGGAATGATATCAAAAATCTTGATATCTACATTAAGGACTTGAGAAAGAATTTGGTAAGAGGAAAGTCTTTGTGCATTCAGTGTACAAAATCAGAGAATTTGGTAGCAGAGGAAGTTCAGAAGATGAAGATAAAGGAAGCAGAAATTCAAACTGAAACAAACCTTATTTCAAGCCCTAATGTGAAGATATTGGATGTAGAGAAGAAAATCTACAAGATCTATGATGAAATAAGAGTTTTGCAAGATGGAAAGGATAGAAAGTTGAAGAGATTCGCTCTTTTAAGAGAGCACATTTCTATAAAATTAAGTATTGTTGAAGGAAAACTGGAAAAATGTCTTTCAGCCAAGACATCTTTTCAAAAGTTTAGTTTTGAGAATCTCCAAGCATGTGAGATTGCATCTTATGGATTGTGCACAATACTCAGTGTGGTAGATTCAATTAATAAATCATTTGAAAAAGATTTGGATGCCATGAAGACTAACTTTGCAGATTGTGTTGCAAGCCTACCAGCTTTGCAATATTGAATCAAGGTATAACACATTTTTTAACATAGTTTTGTAACTCTCCTTACCCTATTTTTGTCATTGTTGTCAAAGGGGGAGAGATATATAGTAGAAAATTGATAAGGATATATAATCCTAGGGGGAGTACAATATATAGATAGGATTTATGGAGTCATAAGGATAGCTTATACACATTTTGTATTATGGCCACAATTTTGAAGTTTTGGAATCTATGACTTAGCCAATTTTCTCACATGTTGCCACCAATGAAAAAGGGGGATATTGTTGTAAATTTGGTTGAGTTTGATACATATATGCTTTCATTATGGAAACATGTGATCTACATGAAGATCGCACAGGTCAGAGAGCAAGTATGTCAGAGCACAATGCAAAATTGTCTAAGTATGAGACAGTCTGTCTTTATCAGTGAACCCGATGATAGTTTTAGATGGTGATGTTAATTGGAGTAAGTTCAGTGCTTACACACTTGAACATATATGCTATGGTGACTATTGAAGACTCACCTCAGAATGCAAGTTAGTATGACATGTACGCAAGAAGTTATGATAGTTTTACTAAATGCAGTGTTAAGCCGACAAGACAGATTATGAAGACAAAATTGATAAAGAGTTAAGGGATTATTTTATTTATCAAAATAATGACTTAACAATATGAAGGGATGAAATCCTATATGTTAACCCTTGGATAAAGATATTATGAAGGTCGACTAAAAAATTTATTTGCCTTAGTAACTTGTATAAAGATATAATGATGTAATGTAAAAGATGTAGCAAGCAATGATAATATGTATGTAATAGAAATAGTGAAAGAGTAGCAAAAAGATATTGATGCAAGCAGTATAAGGTTATGCACCTTGACCTATATTTGTAATTATTAAATATTGTATATTACTTGTTTGGGTATAGGACTCATCTGGTAATCATATTTTGTATCACCAACTCCTAACAGGGTTGAGGTTTCTAACAAGGCCTATAGTCCCTTAATTAGGATTGAGACACAATATGCTTGTAATAGACTCCTAACAGGGTCAACATCCTTAACATGATACTTTTGATTAGTGGATCTTTGTGGGTACCATCCCCGGCGGGGTTTTCCCTTGCCCAGGGTTTCCTCAAGAACAAATAATGTGTTATGAGTTCTTTTGTTTTATTGTAATGCATGTTGTTCAGATTTGTATGTTATGCATGCAATAATATAATTTGTTATATCCATAGTTGGGATAAAGTAAAAGTTTGTGGAATACTGATTAACCCCCCCCCCCCCCCCCCCCTCTTAATATTCCCTATTTCTAATAGTACTTGTCTTGGATGACCTCTGATATGTAGGGGTGAAGTAATCCCCAAAAGTGACCTCCTTCTTCATAAAAGAACCTACACTAAAACACAAAACATTAGAAAAAAACATGGGAAAATATCACTATCCTTTTTGATGACAGTGCTTCTTTGGAGATGCCTACACTTGAGACTCCTTGTGTGAGTCACGGTTTCCCTTCCTACATAGTGGGGATTGGGATGTGGAAAATTTTGTAATTGGAACTTAGTGATAACTTCCTTTGAAACCATATTATGTGAAGCACCTAAATCAATAAGTAAACTGAAAATCTTACCACAAATTACACATTTGGTTTTGAAAATGCTTGTTTCTTGCACTAGTTTCCTTCTTCCTACAAAAAAAAATTCACCTTCTTTTGGTGATTCCAAGATAGGCTCACATTGCTCCTCTTTGGTTCTCTCCTCTTCTACCAAGTTCACCCTTCTATCTCTACCCTTGTATTCATTCCATCTAGGATATCTAAAGGATTGATGACCCACTTCATTGCAATTAAGGGTTCTACTTGTGAACACTCCATTTCCTCTTCCTCCACTTCTTCCACCTCTATACCCTCCTCTTGTATCAGAGGTGAACATCTTTTCCCTCTCCTTCTCAGTGCTACTCTAAAAATGAGAATGTATCCTTCCACCTCTTCCCCTCATAGAAGATCCTCCTCTTGTGCTACTTTGTCTCTCTTTCATTCTCTTTATCTTCTCCTCAGCCTTAATGGCCAATTTATAACAGTCCTCAATTAATCTATGGGCATCAAGACTAAGTTCATCTTGGATATTTAACCTAATTTTCCCCATGTACCATGTAATCTTCTCTTCAACATCTTCTTCATGACTCACCCTTGTGTCCAACTTCTAAAATTCTTCAATGTACTTTTGTACATCCATGTCATTTTTCTTAAGAACCTACAACTTATTGTATAGCTACACCCTATAATCACTGCAAAAAAATTTTGTCTTCATCTTGTCCATCATAGTATACCAAGATAAAATCTTGGGCTTCCCATTATTCCATCTCTCTGCCTGAACACAATCCCACCATAGTAGAGCATGCACCTTCAACCTAGACTTTGGAATCTTCACCTTTTGTCCCTCTTCAACATCTTCACATTCAAAGAAGTTCTCCATGGTACTAAACCAATCTATTAGTTCTTCATCATCCATGTTCCCTCCATACATAGGAAAATCTTCTCTTGACCTTGTATCTCCACTCTTAATGACTTTATCAAACCTAGCCATCCTTAGGTCTTCAGGATCTAATTGTTCTTCCTCATCTCCTACTTCATCATCTTTTCTGATACTCTTTTCTCTTATCTCCAATGCCAATATCCTTTCCATCATGACTCTCTTCTCATTATCCTTCTCAACTTTCTCCTTCCTTTCTTGTTCAAGGGCTACCTTCAACTATCTGTTATCTACCAATTGGTCTTTCAATATCCTTGCCAACTCCATGTTTTCCAACCTTGTAGGTAAATATCCTTCTTTACCTTTAGACATGGTTTCTGATCTCCTTGACATAATGGATCAACTCAGGGCTTCACCTTAAATGATACTTTAACTCTAAGGGCTTAACTAAGGATTCAAGATACCAATATTCACAAGACCACTCTCACGATCTTTCCACAAGACCTTTCCTCTAAGTTGATACCATTAGATGCAGAGGAAAGGGTGGTGGATGGATTCAACAAGGTAAGGTTACAAAATTGATTTGTTATGGGCACTAACCCCAAACCATCAAATGCTTAAAAATACTCAAACTTGTCTAGATCACTTCTCCCAATGGTCCAAGGTGATATGAATGAGGTATATGGATTGTATTTAAGAGGATTTGATGGGTATTATGGTTCCTTCCAACACCTAAGGTGCCCAACACTCCAAAATTCTTCAAATTGTCCAGAGGCCTAATAGCCATGTCTTGTAGCCCTGCAATGATGGTGAATAGCACTTAACTCTTTAAACCTCCAAATTATTTACAAAAAAAATTTGTGTTTTGGATACCCTTTTCCTAGTACATTGCCATATCAAAATGAAACAAATAGTTGTTTTGGATCATATATTGCTGCTTACACCCTATGAACCCCAAAATGTATGAAAATGGGAAATTCAACAAAGAAACCTTGTGTTTCCTATACAACCAAGACCCCAAATTGTAGACAATGTCTTATTATGCTATCAAAACTCCAAATCTCAAAGGAATTAGACTCAAACTTCCTAAAACCCCAAAAGCCCCAAATCTGCTATTCCAAACCCTTGTTTCTAGGGCTTTATAAATATTTGTCTTCCAAGAACTATCAGACACAAATTATGGTTGTTTCACCTTACAATAAACATACTAAAGCATTCAAAATCATAAAATATACCCCTCATTTGACTAGAATGTCTACTGCAATACCCTTTCAATTAAATTCAATGGATTTTCCCCAATTTGATGATTGTCACATCAAACAATTTGATTCATAATATACATGTTAGATATGCTCACTCCATTAAGGTTATGCCTTTACTTTCATGGAATGATTCCCATCTTTATTTTTCACCAATCAAAAAAGTGAGTTAATAACCCTCAAATGGCGACAGTGTTGTAACAGTTAATTGGATTAGATTCAAAGCAATGCAATGTTCATTTGAATGCCTCCAAAATGATAAGAAAATACTTCTAATTCATCATTATGTAAAGTTGTATTGATTAAAAATCAACAAGAATTCAAAACCATCACAAAATGTTCGCAAAATTTAGGATTTCTCTTTTATTCTCTATGACAGTCCGTAAACATAGCACCTTTACCCGTACAATGGATTTGTTGGAGCTCTAAATTCTGGGCAAAATTTGGAGTCCTATATAGTGATAAAACCCTAAAAAATGGCCTCTTAAACTCCATGCCCAATAATTAGTGGTGTACATGAAATGGGATAAACAATTATATTAATTTTCAATTAAAAAGTTGAGATATTATGGAAGGAATCTATGTGACAATAACAATCAAAATTCTATGATCAAAGCCTTCAGAAAATGCTAGAATTTCAACCTGCTGCAAAGATGATGCTAATAGAGGCAGAAGATGGTCGAATTTTAAAAATCTAAAAAAGACCCAATTTGGGAAATCAAATTTCCTATTTCTAAAAAAAATATTAGCTTTCGACAAGGTGTTTTGGTTTTTTGACCAAGGCCAAATCCGAAAGTTAGGTAGTTATTTTTTAGTTAGTTTATTATTTTTTCAAAATAATTTGTAATAAGGGTTGTGTCTTTTCACCCTAAAGAGGCGTGAAATCCACTCAAACACATATATATACATAATGTAAAATGTAGAGAGAGGACAATAAAACAATACAAGGAAGATTTTCATAGAATAGAATTTGATCACAACTACAATATGAACTCTAATGTACTATTTTTTCAACTTTAATAAAGATAAGTGCTCTTCTTTTTATTTGTGGTTATAAGTTATATGTTTTCAATTAGTCTTTCATATTACTCTATGAAGTAGGGTATCCTACTGTGTTTTCTATTTGATGCATTCACTTTTGATTAATTTGTACAATTTGAATAATGGTAGCATGGTCTGAGAACCTGTTACAGTTTCATTTCGGGCTCTTAAGTTGGGTTAAAAACCATAGGACCTATTGTATAAGTTGTTTTAAATTTTGTTTCAATAGAAACTTGTAGGATGATGGTCCTGCTTTACAGGAGTGAGTTACCTTAAAACCATCTCTGATTGTACATAGGATTGAAATTTTTATGACTCTATAGCCCAAGTATTTAGAAGGCACTAATCTAACTATTATTTGGACATTGTCATTTGGTTCATACATTTGTAGTTTATAGATCACTAAAATCATTATTTCAAAAGAATTACCTTTAATTATTTAGTATAATCCATTTATTCAAGTATTATAGAATAGAGATTTTTAGGAGATTGGTTTCTTTCCTCAAAGGATCATTCACTGCCTTTGGAGCAACTTTGTTTATTTATGTATGCAGTTGTGCAACATAGAGAATTTGATAGTTTAAAGTGAATTTAGGCCTACCAGCCTTGGCTTGATTAAGCTAGAATTGTAGAGGTATTAGTGTGTACCTGTCAGTTGGCCAAAAGTGATTCATCATTTTTGGGCACCAACAAATTGGCAACTCTGCTGGGGAAGCTTTCAATGAAAGACATTTTGTAGAATCTTTGGTTACAATTGGAGACACTACTAGAGATGGAACTCAGAATTAGTTATGACTTTATCCTTCTTATGAAGAAGGTGGCGACTCTATTGAACAAATAATTTTAGTTAGTGACTCTATTGAGGGAGAAAACTCAGAAGGAGATAGGAAGATAGCCCAGAAGGGATGATAAATTTTCCTTTCAAGAGGTTTTTGATTCCCATTGATATCAGGCCTTTGGATCTTAGAAAGTTTCTATGGACTTCTAATGAATTATTTTCACAACTTTCATAGAGGGTTCCTGAATTTTATGGAGATTATGATGAATCAGCTCTTGATCATTTGGATGTGTTTCTTATATTTCTTGATAATTATGAGGTCCATACAGAAGATGATGCCATGAAATTATTTGATTGGTCACTAAAGAATAATGCAAGGGAAAAATATGAATCATTACCTACACAATGCATTTCATCATGGATGCAGTTTGAAAAATGGTTCCTTGATGTATTCCTTGACAGGGATGAATCAAACACGTGTCCCTTGAATGCATTCATTACTTTAGAATGGTATGATAATGAAAATGTGGTGAGTTTGTTTATGAGGATGATGGATATTTTCTATTAAAATACCTTCTGATATCAAGCCAAGTTTTTCAAACAAAATATACAATTTAGGAGTAACTCATGAGCAACTAAAGCTTATTCTTGAAATTGCACAGGAAGATGTAATGGAAGAAAATGATAAGATTACAAAAGTGGTAGAAAACCTAATGATACTCTAAATTCAGATGAACAAGAGAATTCAAATCAGATTGAAGAAGAACGTGTACATAATGAGATGTGTATGGAAACATGTATCAATGACCATGATGATGAGGAAGAAAACCTTCTCAATACAAGAGAAATTTCAGCTTTATTAGACATAGAATACCAAAGACACACTGAGAAGAATGGTCCAAATTTTTTCTCAATCCACCATGGTAAGGAGTTAGACGGATCAACCCATATTCAAGAGAAATCAAATTGTGGAGATGAGATAGAACTGCATGAACAAGAGGAAGTTTTAGGAGATAATGTCAATGAAGATGTTAGTCTTGTTGATGAAAAACTTGATGATCCAAATGAAAATTCTCATGAATGTATGCCTGAATTCTCTATGTTCCTAAATCTGTTGTTTGAAGAGGAAGTACATGAAGATATGTCTAATTTCTCTATGTTATCAAATCCATTGTTTGAAGAGAATCCTTGATGCAATGGAATCCATCAGCATCATAATGAAGATAACAGTCCTAATTTTAAAGTTGATGAAACTCATGAAGTGCATTCAAAGGGTGAGATATTTTGGAGTTCATCCTTTGAGCCAGAGGTACACCAAACATATGAAGATGAGATGGAATCAGCTAGACATAATGAAGAGAATGTGTTGAAGCATAGTTCTGAAAAATTTTGAAATGTCCCAGATGATCAAACTCTTGGTGAGAGAGAGTTTTTACTTCTTAGAGATAAGCTATTCTCAAAGCATTTTCATGAGGAGAAAAAATATCCAAAACATAGAGATGGGACAGATTGTGAACAAGAAGGTATCCCAAAAAAGAAGAATAACCTAGAGGTTTGTGTGATTAACCAAAATCTTGTATTCAATAATGGTTACAATGGACCTGATAAATTCTCAAGGGCTAAACATAGATTGGATGCCAAAGATCATATTGATGAACTGATGACAATTGTCTATAAGGATGACATGTGTAATGTAGCAAGGTTAAAAGTGTTAGGTGATCAAAATCAAGTGTTTGATAGAGGAAAGGATCAATGTTCAATTTTGGGGGGCCTCTGGCCACCCAATTTTACTTCGCATTAGATTAGTATGGATACTTGTTCTGCTTCTCCAAAGATAGTTAGAATCTCGCTATGCTCACATGGAGCATACGTCCCTAGAAAGAGCCTGTTGGAGCTCTAAATTCTGGGCAAAATTTGGAGTCCTATATAGTGATAAAACCCTAAAAACTGGCCTCTTAAACTCCATGCCCAATAATTAATGGTGGAGTACATGAAATGGGATAAACAATTATATTAATTTTCAATTAAAACCTTGAGATATTATGGAACAAAGCTATGTGACGAGAACAATCAAAATTCTATGATCAAAGCCTTCAAAAAATGTTGGAATTTTAACCTGCTGCAAAGGTGATGATGACAGAGGTTGTAGATGGTCGAATTTTAAAAATATAAAAAAGACCCAGTTTGGGAAATCAAGTCTCCTATTTCCAATAAAAATATTAGCTTTCCACAAGGTGTTTTGGTTTTTCAACCAAGCCCAAATCTGAAAGTTAGGTAGTTATTTTTTAGTTAGTTTATTATTTTTTCAAAATAATTTGTAATAAGGGTTGTGTCTTTTCACCCTAAAGAGGTGTGAAAGCCACTCAAACACATATATATATACATAATGTAAAATATAGAGAGAGGACAATAAAACAATACAAGGAATATTTTCATAGAACAGAATTTGATCACAACTACAATATGAACTCTAATGTACTATTTTTTCAACTTTAATAAAGATAAGTGCTCTTCTTTTTATTTGTGGTTATAAGTTATATATTTTCAATTAGTCTTTCATATTACTCTGTGAACTAGGATATCCTACTGTGTTTTCTATTTGATGCATTCATTTATGATTAATTTGTACAATTTGAATAATGGTAGCATGGTCTGAGAACTTGTTACTATTTCCTTTCGGGCTCTTAAGTTGGGTTAAAAACCATAGGACCTATTGTATAAGTTGTTTTAAATTTTGTTTAAATAGAAGCTTGTAGGATGATGGTCTCAATTTATAGGAGTGATTTACCTTAAAACCGTCTCTGATTGTATGTAGGATTGAAATTTTTATGACTCTATAGCCCAAGTATTTAGAAGGCACTAATCTAACTATTATTTGGAAATTGTCATTTGGTTCATACATTTGTAGTTTATAGATCATTAAAATCATTATTTCAAAAGCATTACCTTTCATTATTTAGTATAATCCATTTAGTCAAGTATTATAGAATAGAGATTTTTAGGAGATTAGTTTCTTTCCTTAAAGGATCATTCACTACCTTTGAAGGAACTTTGTTTATTTATGTACGTAGTTGTGCAACATAGAGAATTTCATAGTTTAAAGTGAATTTAGGCCTTCCAGCCTTGGCTTGATTAAGCCAAAATTGCAGAGGTATCAGTGTGTACCTGTCAGTTGGCCAAAAGTGATCCATCATTTTTGGGCACCAACAAATTAGTGACTCTGCTGGTGACGCTTTTAGTGAAAGATGTTTTGTAGAATCTTTGGTTATAGTTGTGAGATTCTACTAGAGACTGAACTCAGAATTAGTTATGATTTTATCCTTCTTATGAAGAAGGTGATGACTCTATTGAACAAATAATTTCAATTAGTGACTCTACTGAGGGAGAAAACTCAGAAGGAGATAGGAAGATAGCCTAGAAGGGATGATAAATTTTCCTTTCAAGAAAATTTTCAAGAGGTTTTTTATTCCTGTTGATATCAGGCCTTTGGATCTTAGAAAGTTTCAATGCAGTTCTAATGAATTGTTTTCACAACTTTCACAGAGGGTTCCTGAATTTTATGGAGATTATGATGAATCAACTCTTGATCATTTGAATGCATTTCATATATTCCTTGATAATTATGAGGTCCATACAGAAGATGATGCCATGAAATTATTTGCATGGTCACTAAAGAATAATGCAAGGGAAAAATATGAATCATTACCTACACAATGCATTTCATCATGGATGCAGTTTGAATAATGGTTCCTTGATGTATTCCATGACAGGGATGAATCAGGCATGTGTCCCTTGAATGCATTCATTACTTTAGAATGGTATGAGAATGAAAATGTGGTGAGTTTGTTTATGAGGATGATGAGTATTTTCTGTAAAATACCTTCTGATATCAGGCCAAGTTTTTCAAACAAAATATACAGTTTAGGACTAACTCATGAGAAACTAAAGCTTATTCTTGAAATCACATAGAAAGATGTAATGGAAGAAAATGATAAGGTTACAAAAGTGGTAGAAAAACCTAATGATACTCTAAATTCAGATGAACAAGAGAATTCAAATTAGATTGAAGAAGAATTTGTACATGATGAGATGTGTATGGAAACATGTATCAATGACCATGATGATGAGGAAGAAAACCTTCTCAATACAAGAGAAATTTCAGCTTTATTAGACATAGAATACCAAAGACACACTAATAAGAATGGTCCAAATTTTTTCTCAATCCACCATAGTAAGAAGCTAGACCGATCAACCCATATTCAAGAGAAATCAAATTGTGGAGATGAGATAGAACTGCATGAACAAGAGGAAGTTTCAGGAGATAATGTCAATGAAGATGTTAGTCTTGTTGATGAAAAACTTGATGATCCAAATGAAAATTCTCATGAATGTATGCCTGAATTCTCTATGTTCCTAAATCCATTATTTGAAGAGGAAGTACATGAAGATATGTCTAATTTCTCTATGTTATCAAATCCATTGTTTGAAGAGGATCCTTTATGCAATGGAATCCATCAGCATCATAATGAAGATAACAGTCCTAATTTTAAAGTTGATGAAACTCATGAAGTGCATTAAGAGGGTGAGATATCTTGGAGTTCATCCTTTGAGCCAAAGGTAAACCAAACATATGAAGATGAGATGGAATCAGCTAGACATAATGAAGAGAATGTGTTGAAGCATAGTTCTAAATTTTTTTGAAATGTCCCAGATGATCAAACTCTTGGTGAGAGAGAGTTTTTACTTCTTAGAGATAAGCTATTCTCAAAGCATTTTCATGAGGAGAAAAAATATCCAAAACATAGAGATGGGACAGATTGTGAACAATAAGTTATCCCAAAAAAGAAGACTAACCTAGAGGTTTGTGTGATTAACCAAAATCTTCTATTCAGCAAGGATTACAACGGACCCGATGAATTCTCTAGGGCTAAACATAGATTGGATGCCAAAGATCATATTGATGAAGTGATGAGAATTGTCTATAATGATGACATGTGTAATGCAGCAAGGTTAAAAGTGTTAGGTGATCAAAATCAAGTGTTTGATAGAGGAAAGCATCAATGTTCAATTTTGGGGGGCCTGGGCCACCCAATTTTACTTCGCATCAGATTAGTATGGATACTTGGTCTGCTTCTCCAAAGATAGCTGGAATCTCACTATGCTCACATGGAGCATACATCCCCAAAAAGAGTCTGTTGGAGCTCTAAATTCTGGGCAAAATTTGTTGTCCTATATAGTAATAAAACCCTAAAAAATGGCCTCTTAAACTCCATGCCCAATAATTAATGGTGGAGTATATGAAATGGGATAAACAATTATATTAATTTTCAATTAAAAATTTGAGATATTATGGAAGGAGACTATGTGACAAGAACAATCAAAATTTTATGATCAAAGCCTTTAGAAAATGTTGGAAATTCGACCTGCTACAAAGATGATGCCGACAGAGGTAGAAGATGGTCGAATTTTAAAAATCTAAAAAAGACCCAATTCGGGAAATCAAATTTCCTATTTCCAATAAAAATATTACTTTCTAAGAGGTGTTTTTGTTTTTCAACCAAGCCCAAATCTGAAAGTTAGGTAGTTATTTTTTAGTTAGTTTATTATTTTTTCAAAATAATTTGTATTAAGGGTTGTGTCTTTTCACCCTAAAGAGGTGTGAAAGCCACTCAAACACATATATATACATAATGTAAAATGTAGAGAGAGGACAATAACACAATACAAGGAATATTTTCATAGGATAGAATTTGATCACAACTACAATATGAACTCTAATGTACTATTTTTTCAACTTTAATAAAGATAAGTGCTCTTCTTTTTATTTGTGGTTATAAGTTATATTTTTTCAATTAGTCTTTTAGATTACTCTGTGAACCAAGGTATCCTACTGTGTTTTATATTTGATGCATTCATTTATGATTAATTTGTACAATTTGAATAATGGTAGCATGGTCTGAGAACCTGTTACCATTTCCTTTCAGGCTCTTAAGTTGGGTTAAAAACCATAGGACCTATTGTATAAGTTGTTTTAAATTGTGTTTCAATAGAAGCTTGCAGGATGATGGTCTCGCTTTATAGGAGTGAGTTACCTTAAAATTGTCTCTAATTGTACATAGGATTGAAATTTTTATGACTCTATAGCCCAAGTATTTAGAAGGCACTAATCTAACTATTATTTGGAAATTGTCATTTGGTTCATACATTTGTAGTTTATAGATCATTAAAATCATTTTTATTTTTTTTGTATATTAAGATAGAGTATCAACTGAGAAATTACAAAGAAACCATAGTAATCAGCCACCTAGAAGATACGACTAAGAGCACCTTAGTAGGATCTATTAATTACAAAAAGCCATGAGAATGGCATTTAGATCAAAAAGGGATGGACCCGCTATAAAATTATATAGTATGTATGTCAAAAACAAAAAATCTGGACCCTGCTGCTAATTATCCCATCTACTACTGGTATCTTTGATGGTGTTATTTTCCCATCCTCTTTCACTGTTTCCTTGATCTAGGTAGTTCCAATTGCCTTCCTCATTATTATTTTCCCATCCACTATGTACCACATCCTACTAATCTTCATTCCTGCTTCCTTCTTCAGGAGACCTCCCTGTATTCTCCATCAGTGAGCCTGTTGCTATCTCCTCCCTGTTAGTCTCTTGTGGAGTGTCTATCAGCACTGCCGATTGTACATCTCTTTTGAAAATGATCATCACTCCTTCCTTTAGCAAAGCTTGGAATCTTTCTTTTGAGATTTCTATCATAGCTGCAACCTGAGAGGTAATAGAAATGTGTGTGAGTTTAATGAAAAACTTAGTAAGATCTCGATCCTTGTTTTGAAAGATCTCTTCATTTCTCATTCTCCAAATGTTCCATAAAACAACTATTGTTAGTGAAAACCAAAAAGAGTTCACCTTGAAATCAAATTCAAACACAAAACCCATAATGACTTCAGACCATGAGAAAGAATTGGCACAATTCTAAACAACAGTGTTGCCTAAGAAATTAGCCCACAATTTCTTGGCAAAGGTACACTCAAAGAATAAATGTTCATAAGATTCAAAACATTTACATAAAGAACAATGCACAGTTTGAGGGCCATTTTGAGACAAAAAAGAACCAATAGCTAACTTTTTTAACAATAGCAACCATCAAAAATAGAGGATTTTGGGCTCCACTTTAGCATGCCAAAAAAAGTCAAACATGAATTGCCATCTAGCAGGAGACCAATCTATCTTCCAACTTTGATTAATTCTGACCAGAATACCATTTTCCTCTTTAAGCATGTTGTAAATTTGTTTACAAGAAAACTTCTCAAGACTATTACCATCATTCCATTTTATGAAATCAAACAACTGTTCAGTTTTCAAAATTTTACCATGAAAGAATTTACCAACTGCCTTAGAAATGAGAGTAAGTTTTCTTTTGTGAATTAGGGATAGTAAATTTTTCTTTAAGGACCTCCCAAGGGGCCAACTTCTTGTCAACAATAACATCCTAGATGAGAGATATCCCTTTTTGATACCATTTCTTGGCTGAGCAACCCTGGGTTAATGCCAAAGGCTTGTCATTAAGATACACTCCCCACCAAATAGATCTATCCACTACTGCATAGTACAGACTTTTACCAACAATAGTTCTAGAGCACAATAATGGCTTGACTTGGCACCAAGCCTTCTAGATGATTTGAAAAGCTTTAGATCCAGCAACTTGGATCTCAATATCCCCCATAATAAGATCCATTACTGGAATATCCCTCCAATTCCTACCTTTTTTTATGTTTTCTCTCTCAATATTATTTCTAACAAGAACTTTCCAAGGCTCATTTCCTCTCATAGCCTTGATGATCCATTTAGCTGCCAGTGCATATCCTTGAGCTTTGAGATCTCTCAATCCTAGTCCACCCAACTTTTTAGGAGAGCAGCACCAGTCCCATTTCACAAAATGTCTTTTCCTGTTACCTTGACCATCAGACCAGAGATAGTTCCTCAAAACCCTTTCCAACTTATTTATTTGATTATTTTCCATCACCCACATAGATGCATAGTAAACTGCATGGGATGAAAGAACCTTCTAGACAATTTGCACTCTACCTGCCAATGATAGCATGTGGGATTGCCACTTAGTATGTTTATACTCTATTTTCTTATAAATCCATTCCCACATGTCTTTGATAGAAGGATTGATAGCAAAAGGTATTCACAAATATCTGACTATAGTGGTGTGCCCTACCCATTTCCATTCTCTATTCAGAAGCCAACCTGGGGGAGTATCTGACCACCCAAGAATGATGGATTTATGGGGAGCTATCTTGGCTCCTGAGGCTAAATAAAAGAATTGATGCCTCTCAATGATATTGTCAAAAAATTTCTCTTCCATCTCAAAGAATAAAGCTGTGTCATCAGAAAATTGTTCAAGGAGCATGTTCTCTTCATTTGGGAGAGAGATGCCTTTAACTAGATTACCCAATTCAGAAGCCTTGATAATGAATGAAAGGGCATCAACAGCAATAACATCTAGAGCAGGTGCAAGTGGACAACCTTGTTTGATAGATCTCCCCAAGGGAATAGACTCTGATAGTTCACCATTAACATCAATAATAGTAGAGGAGTCTTTAAATAGAATACTAACCCATTTGCAGAATATTTTGGGGAATCCAAAAGCCTCTAACATACTAATCACAAACAGCCACTCTATTCTATCATAAGCTTTTTCAAAATCTAACAGTACCATTGTAGCATTCTAATTATCATTTTTGGCCAAGTTCATAGCCTCCCAACTAGTAATGAGATTATCTAGAATGTACCTACCTTTTATGAAGCCAATTTGAGTTACAGAAACTATTTCTTTGAGGAGATCCTTTATTCTTTTGGCCAATATTTTAGCAATAATTTTGTAAGAAATGTTTAACAGTGTGATGGGTCTCCAATTTTTCACTTGGGACTTGTCACCTTCCTTAGGTAGGAGTTTGATTAGTCCTTTGTTTATGTTAACACCTAAGGAGCCAGCTTCAAATGCTTCTTCATACACTTCTAGGAGTTCACAAGAGATCCATTCCTTATTCTTTTTGTAAAATTCAGTCGGCAATCTGTCTAAACCCGGGGATTTATCATTGGCTAGGTCTCCAATGCCTTCCTCAATTTCCTCCACTCTGATCTCCTTCTCCAAATTCCTAGCATGGTTTTGAGAAACTTTCCTGGGTATGAGTTTCATGCACCTTTCCATAGCTTTAATGCTCCCCTCCTTATATTCAGAAGAGAATAGTTGTTTATAGTATTCTGCAAACACCTTCAAAGTTTCCTGATTATTATTAGTAACCCCTCCTTCATACTGAATACCCATAATCTCCTCCCTGGAATTTTTGGCTCTAATCAAATTAAAGAAATACTTGGAACCCTTTTCTCCCTCTTTAATCCACTTAGCCTTTTCTCTCACCTTTTTCCCTTGAATCTTGTAGTTCTGAATCTTTCTGAGTCTGGCTTTAGTCTCTATGAGTGATTGTTCTAACATTTGATCTTTCCCTACCTTTTGAAGTTGTGTTTCAATATGGTTGAGCCTACTTTGGTATAGATTATCCTCTTGATTTCTATCCATCTTACTCTTCACCCCAATAATTTGAAACATGTTTTTCCAAGTGTCCACCAAATAATTCCACTTCTCTCTAGCAGACAACTGGACATTACAATATTTGGATAAGATAGTAGCAGTCCTGATAGCCTGGAAAGAGTCCTCCACATCTAGAAGTGAGGTATTGAGTTTGAAGGGGGTTTGAGTCTTGTTCCTATGAGTTTGAGGTGTCTAAGATTTGACAGAGATACATCCATATATAGGGGAATGATCAGACATGCTAACAGGTTTTACCTCAACAAGATTAAGGCCTGGCTAGCATTTTAGTTCCATAAACACCTTGTTGAAATACACTCTGTCTAGTCTACAATACACTCTATTTCTGAAAGATTGATTATTAAACCAAGTGTACCATATGTTCTTATACTCATTTTTCATATTATCTTGTAGATCACTGACCTGAAATCTCCTTTTAAATTTAGACCAAAAGAAAAATTCACTACGTTTCCATTCATTCTTTTTTCCCCCACTTTTATCTTGCTTATTCTCAATAATGTTAAAATCCCCTACAAAGATCCATTTTTTGTCTGACAATTTGTTGGCAAGCCACTCCCACAAAGTAGCTCTTTCCCTATAGTCATTGGAAGCATAAATATTATAGATACCTATCTCCTGATCTTGCAATTTGAATTTAACCCATATAGCTCTCTGACAGGGAGATGTGCCTTCATCAGTCATTTTATCTGACCACTTATTTCCTATTAAAATAGCTACTTCTCCTTTACCTCTACTATGATTAGAGAAAATACATTTTTCTTTCTTCCATATGAAATTTAAAATGGTACAAGCTTTATGCCCGGTCACCTTAATCTCTTGAAGATAAATAATGTCCTTATTGTTAATCTTATTGCACCAATTCCTAACCATATATTTTCTATGCGGCATCTCCAAACCCCTGACATTCCAGCTGTGTAGGTGTATCATCATGAAGATTTAGGGGGTTTATAATTTTTGTATAACTTGTTAAAACATTCAGGTAGCTCTATGCTTCTCAACTTGTTATTGTTCTGAATGTTGTTGCTTATCTCATATGTTTTTCTTTTTTTCTTCTTTTTTGATATAACTTCAACAAATCCTTCCTCATTTCCTTCTCCATCACTGCAAGTAGAAAGGGAGGGGCTCTCTTCCATGGATAGAACTTCATCCCCCCCTAGGTGTTGGTTCGGGCTCATCCCCTCACTATCTTTCTATTTATCAATGGGAGGCTTGGTGCCAGGGCATATATTAACCAACTCAATCAATTGTTGTTGGTCATTCCTACTCTCGATGAAGTTTTTTTTAATGTTACTTTTATTTTTTATCACAGATGGAGCTATTTTCTGGGCATTAGGGAAGGGTGAATCATCTTCATTGACCTTTTCTCTAGGCACCTAGATATATAATGATTGAAAAGTAGTGGGTTCCATGGGAACATGATTATTAATAGCAGCAACAATCTCAAAATCATCCTAGAAGAGAGGATTAGTTAATGAGACAAATTTATCCATAGAGGTATCGAGGGTCTCCGCAGCATTGGGAGGGATACAACCGTTATCAATGCCCTCACCTAGGCCACCAGTGTTATCCTCGACACCTCTATGTTCTGGGGTGTCATTATTATTCTCAGAGTTTCCCTTATCTTTGGTTTTAGCTGAGGACTGGAAATTTTCCTTCTGGTTGTCATTGAAGTTCTTCGATAAATTTTTTAAAGATGGGAAATATTTTCTGTTATGGCCATTCATTTTATGTTGGAAGCAAGGTCCAATATCTCCTAATCTAGTAATAGCCCAGTTCCACTTATCACCTTCTATGTTCAAAGCAATTTCATCAGGAAAGACAATGCTGGGTTAAGAATGAGAAAAGCTCGAGCGTTGAGATGCGAGAGTGTGACTTTGGCTTCTTCAACTTGAAGAACTGTGCCAAGAGGTTTGAGAAAGTGGGGGGTAAAGTGCCAGAATTCTGGTTGTACATTCTTGATTTCAACCCAAACCAGAGAGGAATGGGAGACAACCTTCTTGGTTTTGCTATTGGGTGCCCATAGAATGGCCCTAAACATGGTTTGGCCTACACTACAGAAACCTTTATTCAAAACTTTTTCCTGCATTGTGTGATTCTTAAAGAAAATAACAAACAATCCTCTCTGAATCATTCTACAAAAGCTAACTCTGATACCAAGCTTTTTACCCTACACATTTCCTAACCAGTCATCAAGAAATTTTCTAGTTGGTAAAAATTTTAAATCCAAACAAACAAAAAAGATTGCACTATTTTTTAAACGGGATTGTTCAATTTTGATAGTAGTTACCATGTCCACGTTTGGAGAGAGTTCAAGAATCTTAGCACCAGGCATTGGATTCTTACCTTCCTCTCCATCTTCTTTCTCTCCTCCTCCTCCCTTTGCATTTTCTCTATTGGGTTTCCCTCTGAATCTATTTCCATCGGTTCCAGTAACCCCTCCTCCATTTTTACTGATAACTTCAAACTGAGCACTGTCGGGGAGAACTGTCTCTTCCGCAACCACTACTCTATAAGAAGGATGACTATTTCTTCCACTGGCATCCTTAGAACCTTCATTATATGTTTTATCTTTAGACTTCTTGGCATTACCATCATTAACTCCTTCTATGGCCATCATAAAAAATCATGGGGGGTTGAGAGATAATCTCCAACTAGATGGCCTTCATTACGAATGCAAAAATGAATGACAATAGACACATGCAAAATAGAGCTGAAGCCCAACGAGGAATAATGGTGAGGAAAAGTAGGGAAAGAAACACACAAGCAGGAGAGACAAAACAACATAAAGAAAAAAGAAACACAAAATGAACGAAGAAAACAAACACAAAAATAGAGGGCATGAAAAGAAGCCTCTTCCATAAAAAGCTGCCATGGGTGCAGTACAGAGGAGCCACAGGTCCCTCCAACTACATTAGCGATGGCACAAACTCTGAGAGACCAACCTTCACCAAGTTGCAAATACAGTTGCAGAGCAATCAATTCTCATTGAAAAAAAGATGAATTTCTAGATTTTATTATTGCAGAGGTTTAATAGACACTAATCTTACTTATTGATTACCGTAGATTTGATATTAACATCATTATTTCAAAAGCATTACCTTTAATTATTTAGTATAATCCATTTAGTCAAGTATTATAGAACAGAGATTTTTAGGATGTTAGTTTATTTCCTTAAAGGATCATTCACTACCTTTGGAGGAACTTTGTTTATTTATGTACGCAGTTGTGCAACATAGAGAATTTGATAGTTTAAAGTGAATTTAGGCCTACCAACCTTGACTTGATTAAGCCAGAATTGCAGAGGTATCAATTTGTACCTGTTAGTTGGCCAAAAGTGATCCATCATTTTTGGGCACCAACAAATTGGCAACTCTACTAGGGAAGCTTTCAGTGAAAGATGTTTTGTAGAATCTTTGGTTACAATTGTGAGACTCTACTAGAGACGGAACTCAGAATTAGTTATGATTTTATCCTTCCTATGAAGAAGATGATGACACTATTCAACAAATAATTTCAGTTAGTGAATCTACTGAGGGAGAAAACTTAGAAGGAGATAGGAAGATAGCCTAGAAGGGATGATAAATTTTCCTTTCAAGAAAATTTTCAAGAGGTTTTTGATTCCTGTTGATATCAAGCCTTTGGATCTTAGAAAGTTTCAATGCAATTCTAATGAATTGTTTTCACAACTTTCACAGAGGTCTCCTGAATTTTATGGAGATTATGATGAATCAGCTCTTGATCATTTGGATGTGTTTCATATATTCCTTGATAATTATGAGGTCCATACAGAAGATGATGCCATGAAATTGTTTGCATGGTCACTAAAGAATAATGCATGGGAAAAATATGAATCATTACCTACACAATGCATTTCATCATGGATGTAGTTTGAACAATGGTTCCTTGATGTATTCCATGATAGGGATGAATCAAGCATGTGTCCCTTGAATGCATTCATTACTTTAGAATGGTATGATAATGAAAATGTGGTGAGTTTGTTTATGAGGATGATGGATATTTTCTATAAAATACCTTCTGATATTAGGCCAATTTTTTCAAACAAAATATATAGTTTAGGAGTAAATCATGAGCAACTAAAGCTTATTCTTGAAATTGCACAGGAAGATGTAATGGAAGAAAATGATAAGTTTACAAAAGTGGTAGAAAAACCTAATGATACTCTAAATTCAGATGAACAAGAGAATTCAAATCAGATTGAAGAAGAATTTGTACATGATGAGATGTGTATGGAAACATGTATCAATGACCATGATGATGAGGAAGAAAACCTTCTCAATACAAGAGAAATTTCAGCTTTATTAGACATAGAATACCAAAGACACACTGAGAAGAATGTTCCAAATTTTTTCTCAATCCACCATGGTAAGGAGTTAGATGGATCAACCCATATTCAAGAGAAATCAAATTGTGGAGATAAGATAGAACTGCATGAATAGGAGGAAGTTTCAAGAGATAATGTCAATGAATATGTTAGTCTTGTTGATGAAAAACTTGATGATCCAAATGAAAATTCTCATGAATGTATGCCTGAATTCTCTATGTTCCTAAATCTGTTGTTTGAAGAGGAAGTACATGAAGATATGTCTAATTTCTCTATGTTATCAAATCCATTGTTTGAAGAGGATCCTTTATGCAATGGAATCCATCGGCATCATAATGAAGATAACAGTCCTAATTTTAAAGTTGATGAAACTCATGAAGTGCATTCAGAGGGTGAGATATCTTGGAGTTCATCCTTTGAGCCAGAGGTACACCAAACATATGAAGATGAGATGGAATCAGCTAGACATAATGAAGAGAATGTGTTGAAGCATTGTTCTAAAAAATTTTGAAATGTCCCAGATGATCAAACTCTTGGTGAGAGAGAGTTTTTACTTCTTAGAGATAAGCTATTCTCAAAGCATTTTCATGAGGAGAAAAAATATCCAAAACATAGAGATGGGATAGATTGTGAACAAGAAGGTATCCCAAAAAATAAGACTAACCTAGAGGTTTGTGTGATTAACCAAAATCTTCTATTCAGTAAGGATTACAACGGACCTGATGAATTCTCAAGGGCTAAACATAGATTGGATGCCAAAGATCGTATTGATGAAGTGATGAGAATTTTCTATAAGGATGACATGTGTAATGCAAAAAGGTTAAAAGTGTTAGGTGATCAAAATCAAGTGTTTGATAGAGGAAAGGATTAATGTTCAATTTTGGGGGGCCTGGGGCCACCCAATTTTACTTCGCATTAGATTAGTATGGATACGTGGTCGGCTTCTCAAAAGATAGTTGGAATCTCGCTATGCTCACATGGAGCATACGTCCCCAGAAAGAGCCTGTTGGAGCTCTAAATTTTGGGCAAAATTTGGAGTCCTATATAGTGATAAAACCCTAAAAAATGGCCTCTTAAACTCCGTGCCCAATAATTAGTGGTGGAGTACATGAAATGGGATAAACAATTATATTAAGTTTTAATTAAAAATTTGAGATATTATGGAAGGAAGCTATGTGACAAGAACAATCAAAATTCTATGATCAAAACCTTTAGAAAATGCTGGAATTTCAACCTGCTACAAAGATGATGCCGACAGAGGCAGAAGATGGTCAAATTTTAAAAATCTAAACAAGACCTAGTTCGGGAAATCAAATCTCCTATTTCCAATAAAATATTAGCTTTCCACAAGGTGTTTTGGTTTTTCAACCAAGCCCAAATCTGAAAGTTAGGTAGTTATTTTTTAGTTAGTTTATTATTTTTTCAAAATAATTTGTAATAAGGGTTGTGTCTTTTCACCCTAAAGAGGTGTGAAAGCCACTCAAACACATATATATACTTAATGTAAAATGTAGAGAGACGAAAATAAAACAATACAAGGAAGATTTTCATAGAATAGTATTTGATCACATCTACAATATGAACTCTAATGTACTATTTTTTCAACTTTAATAAAGATAAGTGCTCTTCTTTTTATTTGTGGTTATAAGTTATATGTTTTCAATTAGTCTTTCAGATTACTCTATGAACCAGCGTATCCTACTTTGTTTTCTATTTGATGCATTCATTTATGATTAATTTGTACAATTTGAATAATGGTAGCATGGTCTGAGAACCTGTTATTGTTTCCTTTTGGGCTCTTAAGTTGGTTTAAAAACCATAAGACCTATTGTATAAGTTGTTTTAAATTTTGTTTCAATAGAAGCTTGCAGGATGATGGTCTCACTTTACAAGAGTGAGTTACCTTAAAACTGTCTTTGATTGTACGTAGGATTGAAAGTTTTATGACTCTATAGCCCAAGTATTTAGAAGGCACTAATCTAACTATTATTTGGAAATTATCATTTGGTTCATACATTTGTAGTTTATAGATCGTTAAAATCATTATTTCAAAAGCATTACCTTTAATTATTTAGTATAATCCATTTAGTCAAGTATTATAGAATAGAGATTTTTAGGAGATTAGTTTCTTGCCTCAAAGGATCATTCACCGCCTTTGGAGGAACTTTGTCTATTTATGTATGTAGTTGTGCAACATAGAGAATTTGATAGTTTAAAGTGAATTTAGGCCTACCAGCCTTGGCTTGATTAAGCCAAAATTGCAGAGGCATCAGTGTGTACCTGTCAGTTGACCAAAAGTGATCCATCATTTTTGGGCACCAATAGGATTATCAATTCATTAAAAGACATTTCCTCAACTTCCCTAACCTCTTATAATTAGTTAGAGGGATTAGTTTGAGGTTTTTAACTCTAAAACCCATCTTCCCTCCAAAACACCTAACTAGTCATTAATATTTAAATTTGAATACTTAAACTTTGAAAAAAATAACTTAAAACTAATTAAACTTGTAAAATAAAAACTCCTAAGGTCTTCAAACACCTTAGAGACTTATTCTAAGCACTTCTGGTGTAGAGGAAAGGCTGGTGGATGAATAAACAACAAAGGATTGGTTAATTTTCAAATGACTCTAGGCACTTCTCCTAGGCCTCGAGCCTACAAATGACGCAAAGAGAGATACAGACCCAACCAATGACTCAAGGAAGTGTTTACAAATTTTTTATACAATATTTCAATGGATTATAAGTAGTATTTAGCTTGGATCAACACCTAACTCTCCAACTTTAGACAATCTCCTAGACAGGCCTAGTAGTCGTGCTTGTAGCCCTGCAGCGAGAGTAAATGCCACTTAACTCTTCAAACTCCAAAAGGATTGACCAAAATAAATTAAAAATCTGATACTCTTTTCTTATTAATTTATCATATCAAAAGGATAGATATGATTTTTTTGGAGCATGTATTGTTGCTCACCCCCTGTGACCCTCAAAATGCATAAAAAGTGAGTGATTTAACAAAGAAACCCTATGTTTCTTGTATTCCCAAGACCCAAAACCTTAAAAAGTGTTTCCTTATGTTATAAAAACTCAAAATATCAAATGAATTAGACTTAGACTTCCTATAACCCCAAAAGCCCCAAATTTGGTCTCTTCAAACCCTTAAACTAGAGGGTTTCTCGAATCAGCCTCGTCCAACCACTTTGAGGTTCAAATGGAAATTTATTCACCTTTAAATTAACAATCTAAGATTATCCTAATCATCAGATACCCATGTCCTTAAGGCCAATCATCTGCTTCTATACCCTTGCCATTAAATTTAATGTATTTTCCACCATTTGCTGACTCTGATCACTTCTTATTTCACTTGTCTGTACACCAAAGCATTAGACTTGTATTTTAAATGTTATATATTCTCATCAAAGAATTATAATTTTATTTTACATGTTAGATATGCTCATTCCATGAAATTTAGGCCTTTACTTTCATGGGATGATGCTCATCTTAATTAGATTCCAATCAAAACAATGACTTGATAACGCCCAAACTGTGACAGTATAAAATAGTGATATTAATCTGATTCAAATAAATGCAATAAACATTTAAAATTTATTTAATCTTGTAAGGAAATACTTCTAAAATATTAGCAATCAATCCCAAGTAGATTTATGAAACTTAAAACAAATAAGACATTAAACAAGCTTGCAAAAATTCTAAGATTTTATTTCTCTGTTGTAGTCCGTACACTCTATAACTTCCTCTACCATAAAATGACCTTCTCTACTAATATATAACCTTCTTGTAACTATATTAACCAAATTTTCTCTTTGGTTGATTATATTAAGGCATAAAATGCTTAAAACCCCATTTCTCTCTAAAAAGGCTATATAGTTGTTACTTGATTAAATTTGAATATTTAAACTTTGAAAATTAACTAAAAATTTATTAAACTTTAAAATTAAAAACTCCAAAGGCTTTTAAAAACCTAGGAGACTTATCACAAACACTTCTAAGCCCCTAAACTATCCCTTGATACCCTTGGACACTAATGGTCCACTTACAAGTAATTGGGCCTTGAGGCTATTGACAAACTCTTTACATTGAAATGTCATTTCATGACATTAAAAGGCATTATAGGTTAAAATATTTTGTAGTTGATATTCATAGGTTCTTTCTCTATCTTCCATGCCCTCTGGTTCTCATTGAATATCTTCAAGGTCTTCATGATTGCATTGAATGCCTTTGGTGCCCCTGCAACATTCTCCCCACCTCCAATGAAACTCTTGTCCCAATAGTTTCTCATACTTTTCCTCCTTCTTCTCCACTTGGTGCAGATGAAAGGGTGGTGGATGAATAAACAACAAAGGATTGGTTAATTTTCAAATGACTCTAGGTACTTCTCCTAGGCCTCAATGCCACAAATGACTCAGAGAGATACACACCCAACCAATGACTCAAGTAAGTGTTTACAACTTGTTTATATATGATTTTAATGGATTCTAACTAGTATTTGGCTTGGCTCAACACCCAACTCTCCAACTTTAGACAATCTCCTAGACATGCCTAATAGCCCTACAACGAGAGTAAATGCCACTTAAATCTACAAACCTCCAAAGGATTGATCAAAAAAATTAGTGTTTTGGATACCCTTTTCTTAGTAGATTATCATATCAAGAGGATAGATATGATTTTTTTGGAGCATGTTGTAACGCCCCACCAGGGAACCCAAAAGATCTAACCTAGAACATGATACTAAGTTTGGTGAATAATTTTATTTTTAAAATGTTAACACTCAAGATATACAATTACATGAAAGCATTAACCATTATGTCACATAACACACATCGAAAACATAGGTTACAAATCCAATGGGTCCCATGACGTAGTATTACTGACTAACTTAACACATTAAATGACATCAACGAAAGGTTCCATAAATTAAATACTATAGTTACATCATAATGTTTACATCTCATGAACAATCATTAATCCTAATAAATATACATCCACTGCACATGTAGCAGGGTATGCATTAATCATCTTAACAACTAAATCACAATATCCAGATTAGGTATCACATGCGACACCCTAATACAAAATTTACAATAAAGTATAAGTGCATAAGAACATCAATGAAGAAGTACACATGGAATCCAACTGTAAAGTCACCATCAAGCACTGGTACCAGGACATCGAATCTCAAATGGTAAAGAATCACTACCACCCATCCGTGTAGAACCACAAAGGTCTACCCCACCGTGCTGAGGAGATAACATAGGACCCCAATCGAATAATCAAGTCAAAATAGGAACACCACTAGGAAAGGAATCCAGATAGCTTTCTAACTCAAAGTCAACCAAGGTAGTGAAGGGTATGACTCACTAATCCAGAGGCAACTGACCATGTAGGATAACTAGACTATGTGTAGGAAGGTGTCATCATGTACGTCTAACCCTTGAGTCTCATCCTGGTAATCCCTCTAGATCTCGGCACTCAAGTGACCATACACAGAATCAATGACCCCTTGTGTTGATGAAGTCATTAACTATGCCATAACAGACACCTCAATAGGTGGCAAGCATCATCTCATCCTCATCTTAGTCTGTACTAGCACTCAAGCATGGGAGAGGAAACTATCTTATTAGGTTCATTTATTTCCCTTAGTTTAATTTAGGTTATCACTTGTTTACAATAACTTACAATAAGTGATCAACAACAACCACTTGAGGGCCCTGGCGCTTATTGCAAGCCACCCCCTAACACATATCTAGGTAAACTACCCTAGGCTCATAGATCTCACCTAGATCAAACTCAGATAAAACAGCTAGTCACACATCTAGATTCATCACAAAACCAGGATTGTCTACATAATTCATATTCACTGAAACACATAGTTCGACAAGAGCCTATAAGGTCAATTGGAAATTATAGAATACACACTCACGCCAAACATGATAAATAACATGTACAAAAGACAAATCCCAAGCCTCTGTCTTTCCTAGGTCATCTAGATTCCCATAACATTGATAACCCAGGGATACAGGAAGGATAAAATCATATTGAATTAAATAGCCAATTTCAGTAGAAAATAAAACATGTACAAATGATAAGACAATTTATACGTTTTCACCATTAAATAAAAGTCCAATTTGTACACATGAATGCATCACATTATGCTATTCATACATAAGCCAGGTCAGACAAGTAACCTAAATTCTATCAATTAATTAAACCTAATTTATTGATCAAATAGATCTAATACAAGTCACTAACATGTTTAGTACACATAATCCAATAAACTCCTAAAAGAAAACAATAGATAAGTTTTAAGCCAAGTCCCATTAAAAACCATCTATACTCTAATACAATACCGAATAAAAATTATCAATATAAAATCTACCAATATTAACTTAATCCATATCCACAATTATTTGCATATGTAACAATTACCAATATTAAAGAAAATCTATTAACAAAATTTATTATTGTTTAATAATAATTGTTAATAAATAAAAATAACATTAATGTCAATTAATTCCTATTAATAAAATTTGTTAAACTAATTAATAAAAATAAACTAACAAACTCAATAAATTAATACACCTAATTCTTAACAAATTTATTAATAAACATAATAATCAAATTACATTACAACAAATTTAATATAACAAATCCATATTAACAAGTTCGAAATAAACAAACAAATTTAATTTAAACAAATTTTATTTTATTAAAATAAAACAAAATTAAGCAATTTTAAAAATGTTGTTAAATACAAGTGGGAGGGTCCCACGTGGTACCCCTCTCCACTTACGCTGGCTACCACACGGTACCCGTGCGCAGGCGCTCTGGCACCTCCGCACGGTACCACCGTGCCGTCGGCAGAGCCAGGCTCTGTCGACGGTACTGTGGTACCGCCGGCAGGCGGCCACTGTGCCAAGGTGATAGGGGGGTAGGGGGTTGGAACCCATGCCCTCCCAAATTTCATGGTTTTTTTTTTTTAAACTTTGTTTCATACGAAATTGAAATGTATATATTTTTTCTTTTATTGGTATATGAAATTTTACAATAAAATAAATATATAAATATAACTAACAACTTTTGCCCTAAACAGTATTTTTTAATAGAAAGAAGATATTTTCAAAAACGGAAATAACAAGTTACAGAAAAATTTACCAGATATGGAAAAATTGTCACTTTTCACACACATGAATTTTTGTCTTATTCTATAAATTATAATTTCTTCTACACTATAACACAAATCTATTTACCAGAATAAATTTGTGTCATGCAAATAAATAACTCTTACTGTGGTAATTTTATTTGACTGTTTATTTTTCACAGAGGGGGTATTTTTTTGCCCAGAATTCATTTTTGCACTCCAAATACATTTTTTCTTCACAACCCATTTGATAAATTTATCTCCTCTATAGTTTTACTATACTAGAATTGATTTTCTCGTTTTTGTGAGTTTTAGGTGGAATTTTTCCCAAAAATTTTGCCAACATTTCCCTACTATGCCAAGTAATAATAAAATACTAAAAAAAATTTTGTAATAGCTTTTAAGAATCCACAAATGAAAGCTTAACCAAAATTATTAATCTAACCCTCGGGATCAAACAACAAAGCAAATTTTACAAAATTTCTACAGACACAAATACAAGAAAATTCATCAAAACCCTACCTCAATTCCAAAGCTATAAATCTGATGTAGAATTGCCTGTAGGATGCTGAATCTCTCAAATCTGATAATGTAGAGGCTCAATCCTGCAACTCTGAATCACAGCATATGTAGAATCCAATTCTAGATGCAAATACACATTACCCAGAAAAATCAATCACACTCCAAATTCACAAGAGCACAAGAAAGCACAAATTTTCAAAACAATGCTCTCTCCAAAATTTCCAAAATTCCAACCCAAAATCTCTCTCTTCCAAATGAATGCCATTTTCCCCAAATAGAAAATCACACCCACCTTTCATGCAAACCCTAGTGAGTCACCAGACAATTCCTACTCCAACTCCTCTTTTGAGTTGAGGAAAAATATCAATTATTAATTATAATATATATTATTTATGCACAACTCACATGGAATTCTATTCACAAGTTATTTTATGAAATCTAATTCCTCATAAATAAAGAAAGCACATGTAATATAAAATTTCACATTTAAATTATTTAATAATTATAACACAATTATATCATGCACTAATTTTTCAACAATTTAATTAAAACATAATAAATCATAAATAGGCACAATTAATTAATTAAATTCAAATATTCTCATATTTGATTTTTAATTAATTAATAATTATTCAACAACATAAGAACTCCTCTAATCATTATTTCCCACTATATTATTTATTAAAATAACCATAGCAAACAACTAAATCAAAACAATATTTCAGGAACCTTCAAGCAGCATACAAACTCAAAAGATGGGATCCGTGAATTAGGTCAACCAGACCAAACTCGGGCAAGGTAGTCAACCGATACTTTATCCAACAATTAGGATAAATAGACTAAGGATTGGGTTTATGGGTCCATCTGTCATCTCCCCTCTTTACCATTGAGATGAGTGTTCTATGGGCACGCTCACTCCTGCCAATTCAGGGAAGACGATGCCCTGTACCTTCACACCTGTCATCACCAACCAAGGCATGTACATACAACATATAACAAGCAATGATAGGGTATGGTCAGTCATGTGGATCTTGGAAAAGTGAGTAACTACGCCTCCGCCCTCTACCATAAAGACACATAGTACAGATACATTCATATGAACACCATACACATGCTAGTATGGGGTAAGTATATCATAAACCAATTGAAACATGAAACATCACATCATAATAACCTAATCATCTAAATATGAAATCACATAACATCATAACATAAACATAATCCAAATAAATCCACCATCACTGAAACAATATCCATAAATGCACACATGCAATGTGGCCTAAAAGAGTATGGCACTGAAAAACTAAAAGCAAAATATGGAGGTACTACACATGTACTGCTGCTCTCTCCCTGTGATCCTCAAATGCATAAAAAATGAGTGATTTAACAAATCAACCTTATGTTTCTTATACTCCCAAGACCCAAAACCTTTAAAAATATTTTATTATGTTATCAAACCTCCAAATCTCAAAGGAATTAGACTCACACTTCCTAGAACCCCAAAAGCCCCAAATTTGGTCTCTTCAAACCCTTAAACCAAGGGTTTCTCAAATTGGTGTCCTCCAATCACTTCCAAGGTCAAATTAGAATTTATTCACCTTGAAATTAACAATATAAGATGATCTCAATCATCATATACCCATGTCCTTAAGGCCAATCTTCTTGTGCTATACCCTTGCCATAAAATTCAATGTATTTTCCACCATTTTTTGACTGCACAATCAATTCTTCTTTCACTTGTCTACACACCAAAGAATTAAACTTGTATTTTACATGTTATATATTCTCATTCCATGAAATTTAGGCCTTTAAATTCATGGGGTGATGCTCATCTTAAATGGATTTCAATCAAAATAGTGACTTGATAACCCCCAAACTGTGATAGTCTACAACACTAATATTAAGTCTATTCAAATCAATGCAAGAAACATTAAAAATGTCTTTAATCTTGTAAGGAAATATTTCTAAAACATTTTCAATGAATCCCAAGTAGATTTATGAAACTTCAAACAAATAAGACATTAAACAAGCTTGCAAAAATTATGAGATTTTATTTCTCTATTGCAATCTGTACACTCCAGAACTTCCTCTTTCGTACAATGACATTCTATAGCAATATATAATGTTCTTGTAACTATATCAACCAACATTGGTCATTGGTTGATTATTTTAAGGCATAAAAGGCTTAAAAACCCATTTCCCTCTAAAAAGGGCATATAGGCATTACTTGATTAAATTTAAATATTTAAACTTTGAAAATTAACTAAAAACTTATTAAACTTGAAAATTAAAAACTCCTAAGGCTTTTAAACACCTAGGAGACTTATTCCAAACACTTCTAAGCCCCTAAACTATCCCTTGATGCCCTTGGACACTAATGGTCCATTTACAAGCAATTGGGCCTGGAGGCCATTAACAAACTCTTGACATTGAAATGTCATCTCATGACATTAAAATGCATTATAGGTTCCAATATTTTGTAGTTGAACTTCATAGGTTCTTTCTCTATCGTCCATGCCCTCTGGTTCTCATTGAATGTCTTCAAGGCCTTCATGATTGCATTGAATGCCTTTGGTTCCCCTGCACCAACTTCTAAGCCCCTAAACAATCTGTTGACTCCATTGGACAATAATGGTCCACTTACAAGAACTTTGGGCCTTTAGGCCATTAACACAATCTTTACATTGAAATGTCATTTCACGACATTAAAAAACCATTATAGGTTCCAATATCTTATAATTTATTTGATTGTCACTTTTTAAATCATTATTGATGTCTTTTTCCCTCTAATCCTCTTTGAGTTTCCTCAAGGTCTTCATGCTCTTCATGACTTGATTGGTTGTCCTTGGTTGTCCTTGGTTGTCCTTGGTTCCCCTCCACCATTCTCCCCACCTCCAATCAAACTCTTGTCCCAAGAGTTGATCTTCTTTGTCCAAGTACTTGTCTTGGATGACCTCTGATATGAAGGGGTGAAGTAATCCCCCAAAGTGACCTCCTTCTTCATAGAAGACCCTACACTCAAACACCAAACAATTAACAAAAACATGGGCAAATCTGACTGTCCTTTTTTATGACATTGCTACTTTGGAGATGCCTACACTTGAGACTCCTTTTGTGATTCATTTTGTCCCTGCCTACAACCAATCTCATCCCCATTCTTTGGTTTTCCAATGGGACACTTCACTACCCATATCAACATAAAATGTTGTTCAATTAGTCCCCTTTTCTTTGGACTGTCCTGCCCTTCAATCTGAGAGAGAGAGAGAGAGAGAACATGAACTATGGAATCATACTAGGGTCATTGATAGATCCTTGGGTGGAGTTGAAGCCCACATGACCAACATGGATCATTTGATATTGTAATAGAACTTAATGGGAATTTGATAATATTTTGTTATTATTTTAAGTCCTTTGTGAAGGGTCATCCATTGTAAGCCATTAAATTGCATTGGTAACAGATAAGGGTACATAAAGGTGAATAAATTGATCCTAGGTTAGCAACATTAGGGTGATGACATATAAAGGTCTGAGTCAATGCAAAATGGCCAATAGAGCCTTAAATATGATGTAAAAGCACTTGAAGTGCTAAAAAAATTTAATTGCATATAGTGCCAAAATAGGCCTAAAAGGCTTGTAGGAGGGTTTTAGGAGTTCTAAGGTGTTTAAGGGGATAATAAACCTTTAAAAAGTTTAATAAAATGATATAGATGCCTAAGAGGCTAGAAGTTGTCAAAGTTGACAACTAGTTGTCAACTAGACATTCAACATAAACAAGAAACTAAGTGTTAACAGTCCTTGTAACTATCTGTTTACGGTTTGCAGAGGTAACCGACCTTGGCAAGGCATATTAGATAGAAATCGGTGTGTTTTTAGTGGGACGAAGGAGTAAGGAGAGATTGGAGGAGAGTTTTTGTGTCAAATAAATAATGTAATATATGTTTTGATACAATAAAAATGTAAATTCATTCCAAATTCCCTGTCATTGCTCGCGAGGGCACAATCAATGCATTTTGATGTTCAAAACTTCCTTTTTATGGATAGTATGGATAGGAATGGATGGATTAAATATTTTTATTCATTTTATGTTATTTTAAATGGTTATTGTGAGATTTAAAAGTATTTAACCTTGTTCTTAAGGGACTCTTCCTGAAAAGTGAACGAGAAAACTGGTGAATTATTTCGGTAACAATAATAGTTTTTTGTGATCCCTCACTACCATGAATGGTAGGATATGTGGAAAGGGGATACTTTGATAAATGGAATGTTATCAAATATGTTTGGTTTTAGGATGAACAAGGGAGAAGAGTTAGAGAACTCTGATTGCTTGGAAAGGGCCTGGGGATGGTCACTTGTATTGGGATGAGTCATGGTCTAGAAGATCCATCCATTGGAGGACAAATTTTTATTTCATGGATGGTCATGATATGATCATAGGATGGTGTTGTATCCACTGAGGGGATCTAGAAGTTTTTGGAGGTTCTTGGTTGAGGAAGCCTAGGGTTATAGGCCTAGAATGGAGGGTTTTGTGATTGGTATATTAAACCTCAATGGCTATCCTTTAAAATGTGAAAATAATTTGATTTAGATGGTATATAGACCCTTTATATGAGTTATCAAGTCTAGATCTATGTGGAGATACCACATGCTTTGCAATGGGAGGCCTAATGGAGAGGTATTTGCAAGGTACCAGTCATTGTTTGGATAGATGGTCCAAAAGAGTTGTATTTGGTTCTAAGATATGGTGTAAAAATATTAAAAGGGTATCTATATATGCCATTTGGTTTATATGTTCTTTGGAAAAGTTTTTCCGAACCATTAGAAAATAGGTCTGGCAGGGCAACTAGGAGAATAAGCCTAGTTTAGCATCTAGTTTGGGATATTGGCTTGGTAAAGTGTTTTGGTTGAATCTAATGAACTAATGTTTTGGTTAGATTTAGAGTGGTTGGTGGAACCATAAATCATTTATGCACTCTGATTTGGTGGAGGTTGTAATGGATCAATGGAGATGATCCTTGGGAAACCTAGTTGGGAAGTATGAAAAGAACTTGTGAAGTCCTCATCATTTGTAGAATGAAGACCACCATACCACCTCTGCATCAAGTGGTATCAAAGATTTAGTAAGTTATGGGATTTTTAAGGTTGAAGGTCCTTTTTTGAACCCTTGGATTTGAAGTATCCTCCTTGTGTGTTCCAGAGTGGTGGCTGGAAACAAAAAGAATCCTAGGATGGAGGTGTTCTTGACAAGGTCAGAGAGAGAGGTGTATAATTCTTATAAGGATTACATGGATGATGGAAGAAAGAGAAGAGAAAGAGAAGAAAGTAGAAAGAAGGAAAGAGAAGAAGCCAAGAAGATAGAAGAAGAAGAAAGGTTGGAGAAACTTGACGAAGAGTTGGATAAAACTATTGAGAAGTGGGAGAGGATAGCATTGCTCTTGGAGAAAGAAGTAGATGAAGATGAAGTTTCTAATGAAGGAAGCATTGGATAAATTAATGAAGGGCTTGAAACTAGAAAAAAATTTAGGTAGGGGTAATGATGTGTCCTTTGGTGATGAATGAGGATGAGAAGCATAATAGCATGGTTGTAGAGGGAGCCAAGATGACTGAGGAGTTGTTGGTATGCCAAGGAGAAAGGCATGAAGAGAAAGAACAAAAAAAGGTGGTAGTATGGGTGAAATAACCTACTTATGGGGTCATGAGTGTGGCTATAGAGTCAACCATGAATGCTGAAAAAGAGTTTGGCATGCCTAGAGGAGAGGCAAATTATGCAAGGAGCATTGGTCCCTAGAAGAGGAGACTCAAAATTTGAAAACAAGGATGAGTTCAAGGTTGCAGAAGTAGTCTCTTGGTTTGACACTAAGGAAGAAATGGAGGTTAACATTTTTTCCATGTGAGGCAATCAGATTTTCTAGGTGTTTGAGCACTTGTTGGAGTAGCATCATGCTAAGATGCCATGGATCCTTAATGTGGATCTCTATAAGCCAAAGGTGAACATTAAAGGTTTTTATTTTCTAACATGTTTGTGCTTGTAGGTTCCCAAGAGGACTTGTAAACTTTTCAAAGTTGGGGAGTATGGTGGAGGAGCACCAATGACAAAGCATGAACTATGGAAGCCTACTAGGGTCACTGATAGATCCTTGGGTGGAGTTGAAGCCCACATGATGTTTTTCATACCATCTTTCATTCCATCTAATCTTAGTTGGATTTGAAATAGACAATTGCTTCAACATTTCTCAAATTTCAATAATTTATTATTGCTAGTTATATTTCCATATATCAAGATTAATTAAATATTGGAAGTTGACTTTATATTCAAAGATTTTAATTCAAAACGCATCATCTCTCCTACAAGTCATTTAAATTAAATTTAACTAATCCATAGCTTAAGAGTTGATATATATATCCTAGTCATGTCAATGAGTTAAGAGTCCTTCGAGAATGTAATCCTGACTATATTTTATTAGCTAATATATTTAAATATTCCTTCCCCATCCGCATCCTTAAAATTTATGATACCTCTATGAAGATCTAAGTCATTACAAAGGAAAAAGAGTGAAAGGAAAATACAAAGCTTCAAAATAGACATTCACTTGTACCAATAGCCAATTTTAATGACTTTAAAATTTGATTGATTTCTCTAGGAATGGTAATACATGAAAATGTATCCATACATCATTTCTCTCACCAATCCTTATTGGAAAAATCAAGAATTCACATGAGATATTTTACACAAAACCTAGGTATTTAAATCTTCATTTTTTGTAACTTGCAGATAGAATGTGAAACTTCTTTCAAAGGCTATTACAATTATGTAGCACTTACATTTACACATTCACTATTTCTTTCCATCTTTTATACAACTGCCTTCTATACATTTACAAGTACAAAGATATTTAAATAAGCATCAAAATCTAGAATGTGAATATTAAACTTTAACTTCATTAATGTAGTGGAAACAACCAATCCTTGAGCATCATAAGTCTTTAATAGCCTGTGTCACTTGCCAAGAAATTCAATCCATGAGAACTATAAATGAAATGAGTGACATTCTATGACACTTTTTTCTACAATTTGTGGATATTCTAAATACATGCCTCTTGGAAATAGCGTCATTTGGAAAATTCCATGCTAAATACATGCCTCTTGCAATAAAGTCCATTAAACATGTGTAACCCCTTCTAAAATCATGTTTGATCCTAAGAAAGAACATACTCAAAAAATGATAGCCCTTAAGATTGAGAGATAAACAAAATGGTGTTGTAAGGAATAGGAAAGTTGATTTAGAAGGGAACTAAAGTTTGAATTAAAAAAAAAAGTTTACTTGGATTCTTAACAAGGATATTAAAGCTAGTACTAAGTCCAATGGTACACACAAATGATAATTTACCAAGGATAGCACTTTGTGTATCATCCTTTTGTATTTTGGATGATTAGTAACATGACAGTTGTACATAAAAGAAGCAAATAGTATATTCACTTGTAAATAATTAGTGTAGATAAAGATAGATGTGGAAAAAATTAAAATAGATGTAAGTTCTTTAAATAATAATCTAAAGGAAAAGAATGCACACCATAATAAAATCCAATACCTTTATCAATGATAATCAGAAAGAATCAACAAATTTAAAATATCGCAATTAGTGGACCCTGTTTAGAGAAATTAATTCATGTTCTCATGGAATGATTAATTAAGAATGATGACACCAATTATTTCAAAAGTCTACAAATAAGTAAACATTGTTAAATCCTATGAATCATTTTAGATTCAAGGATGAAAAATCCATGTCTCTCATTGGCCTACACATTCATAGAACAATAGACAACTCTAAAATAAATTTGCAGTGAAGGCAATGGAAAAAATGTAGACACATATAGGAACTTTATAAAGCATTGATTTTATACACCTCAAATATAGAAAGAGTTAAACCATTTTCATAGAATCTTGATTTTTTAATTCATGGTAGTATTACATAATTTAAATGAAGATAATGTAAAAAACACAAATAATTCATGTACCTTCTCCTTCCAATTTTTGGTTCTCGCTTTAAATACCTGATAACTTTGTATAACTTGAACTTCCAAAGATCATTATGTTGGTCGCTCAACTAAACCTACAAAAATTTGTTGCCAATATGCTACAGGGGTGGTTATTTATTAATGGTCAATGAATCAGCAAACTTGGGGCAGGTAACTTGCAAATTAAATCTATCTAACCAAAGACGTGATGGATAGCATATGTGCCCAACACAACAACGCCTACAAGATGACACAAATTTGTGCATGAATGACCCATAAATAGGCTTGATGAAATCAAGCTTTTTCCTCAATGATACAAGAAACAAAAAAACAAAAAAGTAAGACCGTTACATAATAGGTGTTTAAAACAAGAAATTAAAAACAAAAAAGCAAGACAGTTACATAATAGGCATTTGAGTTCCAACTTGGAAAGAGAACATGCATTCATTTGGGTATTTTTTTCATGCTTTTAATTATTATAATCATTTGAATATGGCAGTCATTTAAGAAATGAGAGATAATATTTTATTCTTTACATACTTATATTTAATTAAGCCAAGTTTGTAATTTATATATATATTTTATTTTATTTTTATCTTTTTAAAAAAAAGGTACATTTTTCAATAATTTTCACTTAGATAATATAATTTGTATGCTTTTATATCAATTAGTATAATCATTTGAATGTGAGATAGCCATTTAAGAAATGAGAGAGAGAGAGAGAGAAAGAGAGAGAGAGTGTGTGTGTGTTTATTCTTTACATGTCTAATTAATTAAGTCGTGTTTGTAACTTATATAAAAATTATATATATATATATAACACAAAACTACATTTATCAATAATTTTCACTTAGATAATACTTAATATTAATTCATAAAAATAAATATTTAAAAATATATAAAAAATATTTAGACATTTAATAATAAAACTTTGAGTACAATATTTCATATGAAATGCAAGCAAGCAATAAATTACTTTTATTCTAATCTCAATGTTATATGAAAACTATGCAAAAAAACTACATGTTTAACTAGCTAGTTATATTCATCTCAACAACTAACCTTGAATGAGTATGAAAGAAACAAAATATTTTATTAACACTTTTTTAAGAGTCTGTTTAAATGGTAAGCTTTTATTTAATGAATGAGATAAACAAAAAAGTCAAATTATATTAAAAAGCATGTGTGGGTGATTGAATGTTGGAAGACAAGCGTACAAATGTGATATGTGAATTTGATTCATTAGAGATGAATTCAAGGTAGAGTGACCTTATGGATGTATGTCATCAATGGGACTTACTTAAGAAGGTAGGCCCTCCTTTTCCTAGGTGGATAGACAATGAATTGAGGAGCTTGATAATTGGTGGGTTTCTAAGGAAGAGTGTGTGTTTGCAATGAAAATATTAAAGTTATTGCACTAATATGAAGTTAGGGATGTAGCTAATCAAGGAGAAAAGGATAAAGAAGGATTTACTCCAAGCCCCAAATAAGAATAGAGGGTTGAAGAGAACACCCAAGGAAAAGCAGTCTGAGAGCCTTTCTACCTGCTTTGACACCCTAGAATATTTTGATAAAAGTTTGATGAACCAAAAATATATGCTTCAATCACCAATCTATTAGAATTAGAATAGATGGAGGTTGGGGTGGTTGAGAATTAAAATAACTTGCAAAGGGAGGACATGGTGGCTCATGAAATCAATCAACCCATGGATGATCTATATGATTTGGGTCTATCCAGAACAAAGGAAACACTCAAGGATATGTTGTTGGATATTACATCCCTACCTCCTGAAGCGGGTTTCACTAATCCAAGGGATGGTAGTAAAAAACAACCTATTCTTGGTTTGAAACAAAATAATTTCAAAAAGAATAGCTTGGAGAAGTATACTAAGATAAGATGAAAGAAAGATCAAAAGAATAATAAATTGATGGAAGATAATTTAGTGGAATCATGGTTGTTAAGACCATTGATTACCACCTTTCTAACTCTTATAAATGATAATGTTATCATGAATGCAAGGGGGTTGAACAAAATTCCTAGACAAAAGGCTTTTAGGGAATTTACTAGAGTTCATTCTCTAGATGTGATAATTATTCATAAATTTAAGTTATTTGTGTCTAAGGCATGGATAACATTGATCCCAAGATATGGTGGAGGGGCAATTGAAAGTTCATTGGTGCCCAAGGAAATGCTAAATGGATTTCTTTCGTATGGGATATTCATAAGTGCATCCCTTGTAGGTTGATTTCTAAGAGGTATTCTCTTTCAATGATCACTTCTAGTTTTGACACTAGAGAAATACTCTTGTTGACCAGTGTTTATTCTGCAACTAACTTTGTTGGAAAGACTAGATTTACGAATCACAATAGATATGGGAGATCTTTTAATTCTCTTTTGCCTTAGATTTTGGTGGGATATTTTAATGCAATCACTAGTTTGGAGGATAAAATGGGAGGAATTGAAAGGATTGATTCATCCTTATATTTTCTTAAAGAGAATATTCTCCTTATGCATTTGGTTAATGTTAAGCCATGGAATCATGAGTTCAACTAGTGCAATAGGAGGTGTAGAGAAGATTCTATTGTTGATGATATGTTTCTTTTTTCATTGATTTCAAACTGAGCCATCCACTATTCCAGATGCTCCATAATTTGGTTCTAAAGTAGTTTGTGATAAACCGATGGAATGTTCATGATCCAAAACAATCTTTTCTTATTCTTGAAGTACGAGGAAATTTTTTTTGGTTATAAGGGAGATGGTGGTTGGTTTTTTGGTCAGGATCTTGTTAAAGAAAGTAAAGTACACCAACACAACTAAGAGGGGGGTGAATCACTTGTGAGCTTAATTTACTTAAATTCAACTCTATCAAATCTTAAACTTGTAATCAATAACAACAATAACCACAAGATAACAAACATACACAATAACACCAGATTTGTTGACTAGGGAAACCCTTGATTAGAGGGAAAACCCCAGTGGGAATGATGCCCACAAGATGATGTACTAATATAAAATCTCCTTGTGAAAGGATAGACCCTATGAGGAGTTGATGAGAAACACAATGAAGACAATTGAAACCACTATCCAAATTGCTTCAAGACTATCTTCACTAAACAATCTTCAAGATAACACATCCAAGGGTAAATTGTCTGGGTATGTGCAGGATCATGGTATGCCAAAAGTGGCGATGTGAAAAAGAAGTCCTGATTGATAGACTCTTTGAAAAACAAATATAAATTTCAAATAATATAACATTTTTGAAATATGAAATATACATCACATTCTATGCTTCACCTAATATAATAATCATAAAAAATTCTTTTAATTTTATGAAGTTTAGACTAAGTTAAGGTGGTCAGACATGAGAGTTTTTATATTCAAGAAAATTTGTAGCAGAAAAATCATAATTAATTATTTACTTGGAAAAAAATACAAAAAAATATACATCACATCTAGACATGAGTATACTACTTTTATGTAGAATCTTATAAAAAAATATTATCATTTGATTTTGTTTAATGTGGTCAGACATACACCTACTCATTATCTTTCTAGTCCTGATTGATAGACTTAGTGAAAAATAGCTATAACTTTCAAACTGTATAACATTTTTGAAATCTAAAACATGTGTCACATTCTATTATTTTCCTAATACAATAAAAATAAAAATAAAATTCAATTTGATAAATTTTAAACTAAGTTAACGTGGTCAGACACAAGATTTTTTGTATTCTAGAAAAGTTGTAGAAGAAAAATCATAATTAATTATTTACTTAGAAAAAATACAAAAAAATATGTCACATCTGGACACAAGTCTAATATTTATATCTATAAACTCGTAAAAAATAATTATCATTTGATCGTGTTTAAGGTGGTCAGACAGACACCTACTTCTTATTGTTTCCTAAAATTGTTGTACTACTACATTGAAATTAAATTTTTTTAACATATAGAATAATTATTTTTCAAAAGTGCCGAAGTATCAAAAGATACTATCAAAAACTCATGTCCAAGAGTCCTTAATGACTCAGCTCAAAAAAATCTATACCCCCCCAAAGGAGAAGCATCAAGTGCTACATAAATGTAATAGCCTTTGAAAGAAGTTGCACATTCTATCTACAAGTTACAAAAAATGAAGAGTTAAATACCTAGGTTCTGTGTTAAAATATCTCACGTGAATTCTTGATTCTTCTAGTAAGGATTGGTGTGAGAAATGAAGTATGGATACATTTTCATGTATTACCATTCCTAGATAAGTCAAACAAATTTTGAAGTCATCTGAAATTGACAATTGATATGAGTGAATGTCTATTCTAAAGGTTTTTATTTTCTTTTCACTCTTTTTCCTTCGTAATGACTTTGATCTTCATAGAGGTATCATAAATTTTAAGGATGCGGATGGGAAAGGAATATTTAAATATATTAGCTAATAAAATCTAGTCAGGATTGCATTCTTGAAGGACTCTTAACTCACTCACATGACCAGGAGGTATATATCAACTCTTAAGATATAGATTACTTAAATTTAATTTAAATGACTAGTAGGAGAGATGATGCTTCTTGAATTAAAATCTTTGAATATGAAGTCAACTTCCAATATTTAATTAATCTTGATATATTGAAATATAACTAGCAAGAATAAATTATTGAAATTTGAGAAATGTTGAAGTAATTGTCTATTCAAATCCAACTGAGATTAGCTAGAATGAAAGATGGTATGCAAAACATCCATGCCATGACACACAATGGTTATTTCATACAATGGAATGATGCAAAACAACTTATGCACAACCCCCATGTTACTAATCATATTTAATGCAAAAGGATGATACTTGATTTAGATCAAACTATAGATATAATTTCAGCATCATTGTTTAAATTGCATCTATTTTATTGATTTTGTGCTTTGGTTCTATTTTTCTACTCTTGATGCTTTTGTCTGAACTGACCTCATATGCTAATGAAATTTGGTAGAGTCTTTTTCTTATTTTGTTATTTGCTTCTTGATTATTGTTTGGAGAACATGAAGCTTTGAGTGTGTCTATTCTATTGATTTTGTGCACCATTTCTATTTATTCTTCTCTTGATGCTTTAGCTTCAACTAATTTCATATTCTAAAGAAACTTGGTAGAGTATTTTTTCTTATTTTTTTGTTTAGTTGTCGATTATTGTTTGAAATTTCTTCTGACAATGTATTTTATCTTTCCCTGAGTTTCATTTTTGAAATATCTTGCAAGTAATATCCATACATTTGTATGAGAATTGTATCAGTAAAAATTAAAAAAATTATATATTTTTTCCATAAATTTGTGCCTTTTCCATTTCACTTGTTTTTGGTGGTTTTTTTCTAGGCCAGCCTATTTGATAGAATGAATCATTTAAAATTAAATGAAGATTTTTTCTCTAAAGAAATAGATAATGGATGCTTATTTATAGAAATTACAAGATGCTTTATTAGCTTTTATTCCTTTTAGGACTAGCCTCACATGAACTATGTTCACTAAGGCCCAGAGGTTGTACATGTAGCTAGAAAAGAAAGATGGAATTGATCATGGCTCATTTATTTTAAAGATGAGGTTGAGTTATGATTTTGAAATTGAATTGGATAAACTTGAAAATAGAGAAACAAATGATGAATGAGACATGTGGTGAAGAATGACTTTAAATTTTGATGCGGAATGTACCTAAAATTGGTAAATGGAATGTACTATTCAAAATAAAAAATGTTAACATGTCTATTCTACTAATATAATAATGGCCCACTCATTCATATAAAAATAATAATATTAATTATCTAGAAAATTTACACCTAAAAATTTGTGATCCCTAAAAAATACTTGCTTTCTAATTGGTGCCTATATTAGGATGATAATGGCAAGACAACTAAAAAATTAAAAGAATTCTTCCCTTACGACACTTTGATGCAATGTGAACTATCATGTCATAAAAGGTTACTAAATCCAACAGTTGCTCGCCAGACATCTGACAACTATTTACCACATGGATTTCTTGAGTTTGAAAAGAAACCTCTTGCAATGGTAGAATATTAAAGGATTGATATTGGTAGATATGAATGTTATGTATGATAGATGTTGACATATTAATAGGCGGTATATTAGAATGGTGAAAACATGATTATTTTAAGAGTCATGAGATAATTAATATATTTTTTTACTTGGAAATATTCATGAGATAATCATTCATAGTGTTCCCTATAGTTTAATTTTACTAGAGAAAATGACACTCTAATGATTGTTAAACCTGCTCAACAAGGAAAAATGCATGCAAGAGATTTAATTTGAATAGCCTCTGCCAATCAAGTTAATGTGATTGGATAATGTATCTCTTTTTATTTTATGGGGCACAATAGCTATTCTAATTATTGTCTATCATGTCAATGCATAAAGGAAATTTTCCTAGATTTACAACTTCTAATATGATCTAGATCTTGGATGGTCACAATGTTTGTATTTTCCCTTTCAAATGGATTTGTTCTAGAAAGACATTAACAATGGAAAGTCATAGTAATTCTACCATCCATGTGATTAATTGAATCCATTTTTTTGATAATGTAAGAATAAAATAAAATCTAAAAAAATATTGCACATTCTTTACTTCAATGTTAAGTTAATGTTTTCCTCTTTCAAAATACAAAAGAGTGAGCACAATTTTGACAATGGTGTTAAATAGGTTGTACTAACAATTGAATTGATATAAATTTAACTCTTTACAAAAGAGTAGTGTTAATGCATCCTAGAGAAATTGAAATGCCTAAATTATCTATAAAGTGACTCATTTTCTGACGCAAGGGGCAGGGAGGTAAAGGCAGAATCAGGGTTAATTAACTCCACTTAAACCCTCAAAAATCCCTGCAAAGAGTTACACAATGGAAGTAATATATAACCACATGAAATAAATTATTAAAACACAATGGATATGAGACAAGCAACTGGCAAAAACACTAGAACAAATATTATATTAACAACAACATGCCCGGCTGTGAGGCCTTTTGGGTTTCAGCCTTATACAATGAATTTATGAAATCAGAATCATAGTTCACACCCTTCTTCTTCTTCTTCTATTTTCTCACTTCTAATCTCCCTCAAACTATCCTCTACAACACCCCAAGCTTCCAATAAATAGCTCGCAAAGCCACAAGTTAGACAGTCAAGCATTTATTTGCATTATAGGTCCACTTAAGAGGAGAAACCAAAACTAAAGCTAAAAAAAAAACATAATGCACCTTTACGTTTAGGTCCACACATGATCCAAGAACATATCCTCAACCGCGCAAGATCCAATTTCCCCACATGGAACCGCGCAAGGAAAAAAACCACATGTTTCATGCGAAACTGGTGATAAATTGATACCCAAGGGAAATGATGATAACTTCCAAGTCTGAATGAATTAGGACATGCACTCTTAGGAGAAGGTCCAAGAATAGATCCAAGGCATAACATTAACTTTGTAAGTCATGAAACCAACAGAAACATTGGTGCTAAAATAAACACCATATAGGTACAAGAAATAGAAACTAATTTTTTTGGTGATGCAAGATTGCTCAAGACCCAAGATGCTCCTGCATCAGACACCTGGGGTTACAAAAGAACTGATGTCCACATTAGGCACTGCTCATACTCTAACTTGAATCATAAAGATCCAATTCAGCTTGTGTAATCCATGAATTATCTTCAACTAGATTGTCTTTCCACTTAACTATGTATTCCAGGTAGTCTTTTCCTCTGGTACTCTTGCTTATTCTACTGTTCATAATCTTCACAATATTGTCTTTGTCTTTCTTAGGAAAATTCATGTTAAATTCAGTCTCATCAGGTGATTCAAAATACTCATAGATGTCTACAATGTTGAATATAGGTGATATATCCATGTCTTCAGGCAATTCTACTTCATATGCATTTCCACTGTCAAACTTCTTCAGAATCTTACAAGGTCCAAATTTGTTCATCTTCAATTTTTTGTAGGCACCAACTAGAAATCTTTTTTTCTTCAAATGAATCATGACTTCATCTCCAACTTGAAAATATTGATGTCTCCTTCTCTTATCTTCTCTCTGCTTTTAGTTCAAATTAATGTTCTCCAAATTCCTCTTAACTTCATCATGAAAAGTTCTCATGTATTCTGTAAAATGATTAGCTTCAACACTTCTTCTGGTCTCAGTAGGTAATTCTTTCAACTCTGTAATTCCCTTAGGGTGAAATCCAATAACAATCTCAAATGGTGTCCTCTTAGTGCTTCTATTTACAAAATTATTATATGCAAACTTTGCTTGTGCCAAAACTAAATCCCAATTAGTAGGCTTATCTTCAACTAAACATCTCAACAAGTTTCCCAAACTTTTGTTCACAACTTCAGACTATCCATCTGTTTGAGGGTGAAATGTAGAACTAAACTTTAATTCAGTATTCATCTTTTTCCAAAGTGTTCTCCAAAAGTAACCAGTAAACTTAGTATCTTTTTCTGAAACAATAGACTTAAGAAAACCATGTAGTCTTACCACTTCTTTGAAAAATAATTCAGTGACATGCAATGCATCAGATGTCTTCTTACAAGGTATGAAATGTGCCATCTTTGAAAATCTGTCAACTACTACCAAAATAGAATCATTACCTCTCTGAGTTCTAAGCAATCCAAGAACAAAGTTCATACTCACATCTTCCCATGGTCTATCAGGTATAGGAAAAGGTGTATACAATCCCACATTCTGACCAGTTCCTTTTTCTATTTGACAAACTCTGCAACTTCTCACCATTCTCTATACATCTCTATAAATCTGTGGCCAAAAGTATCTCTCTGAAATCAATTTCACTATCTTATCAATCCCAAAATGTCCAACAAGTCCACCACTATGCTTCTCCTTTCTGATATTTTCTCTCATAGATCCTCTCGGAATACATAACTAAACTCCTTTACACAACATGTCTTCCCAAATGAAATAATCAATCCACTTGTCATTACCTATTTTCTCCTTACAAGCCTTCCAATATTCTACAAAATAAATGCCATTCTCATATAAATATTTCAAATCATCAAAACCAAGTATCTCAACTTTCATCTCGATCAAAAAAATTATTCTTCGGCTCAAGGCATCAACAACCTTATTCAACTATCCACTCTTATGTTTTAATGAAAATGAGAAATTCTACAAGAACTCAACCCATTTCATATGTCTCTGATTCAACTTATTTTAACTTCCCAAATACTGTAAATATTTATGGTCAATATATAACACAAAATCTTTAGGCATCAAATAGTGTCTCCATTTCTTCAAAGCTTGAACAATAGCATAGAATTCCTAGTCATAAGCTAAATATTTTATCTTAGCATCATTCAACTTTTCACTAAAGAAAGTTGCAGGTCTTCCTTCTTGATTCAAAACAGATCTAATTGCACTTCCGCTAACATCACATTCAACTTGAAAAACTTTACTGAAATCATGCAAAGAAAGTGTAGGCAATTCTGCAATCTTTTGTTTCAATGTTTCAAAACTCCTATGTGCTCCATGTGTCCATTTGAAATCATTTTTATCTCCTCTCATGGTTTCAATCATAGCATTACAAATAGAACTAAAAAATTTTATGAACTTCCTATAAAAACTTTCCAATCCATGAAATGATTTTACCTCTCCAACATTCTCTGGTGTAGGCCAATCAAGTATAGCTATTAATTTCTCAGGGTCCATTCTCAAGCCATCAACTAAAATCACAAAACCAAGATACACAATCTCTTCTTTCATAAATGAACATTTCTTCAAGTTAATTAGCAACTTCTCTTCCTTCAACCTCTGCAATACTTGTCTTATATGCTCAAGGTGTTCTTCCTTAGTCTTATTGAATATCAAAATGTCATCAAGATATATAATTACAAACTTACCCAAGAATCTTTTTCAAAATTTCAATCATCAGCCTAATGAAAGTATTTGGTGCATTAGTCAAACCAAAAGGCATAACCAACCATTCACACAAACCTTCATTAGTCTTAAAAGAAGTTTTCCATTCATCCCCTTCTCTGATCCTAATTTGATGATAACCACTTTTCAAATCAATCTTTGTGAAATACTTTTCTCCACTCAAGCTATCCATTATGTCATCCATCCTAGGAAAGGGAAATCTATACTTCACTATGATTTTGTTTATGGCTCTAGAATCAGTACACATTCTCCATTCTCTATTCTTTTTAGGTGCTAACACAACAGGTACTTCACAAGGACTCAAACTTTCCCTAGTCAATCCTCTTTCAAGTAATTCTTGCACTTGTCTATTCAAATCAGTCTTTTCATCAGGTGTCAAGCTATGTGGTGCTTTGTTAGGAAAACTAGCTCTAGGTATCAAATCCATAAAATGACTTATACTTCTCATAGGTGGTAAACCATCAGGTACATTATCAGAAATGATATCACCAAATTCAATCAATAAAGATTTAATCTTAGGTGCATGTTCTAATTCATCTTGTTTTCCAGTTTTCCTTGGTATTAAAGAAAAGAAAATATTTTGTTCCTTCATTTCTCTTGCAAAATTTTTACCATGAACCAAGAATACTCTAATTTTAGTACAGTGACTTTCATCAAACTTCCCTATTAAAGGAAACAATACTTGTTTCTTTCCATCCATCCAAAAAGTATATTGATTCAATCTACCATCATGCAAAGCTTTCATATCATATTGCCAAGGTCTACCCAAAAGAATATGACAACAATCCATAGGCATTATACCACACAAGACCTCATCATGATAATTCCCAATTTTGAATTTAACAAGGCATTGTTCACTTACAAGTAGTTTATGATCCTTCTGGATCCAAGCAATGTGATAAGGTTTAGGATGTTTCAATCTTTGCAACTGCAATTTTTTAACCAGCTCTTTGGATGGCAAATTATCAGAACTTCCACCATCAATGATTACTTTGCAACATTTGTTAGTGATCTTACATCTAGTTCTGAACATGCTTTTCTTCAAGATAGGTTCTTCATCAGCTTCTTTATTACACAAGATCCTTCTCAGCATCAATTTCTCACCATGTTAAAGTTCATTAGCCAATTCCTCAATTTCTTCACAAGCCAAGTTACTTCTACTATTACCTCCAATCTTCTTTCGAGAGTTAGTACATTCAAAAGATCTATGTCCTTCTTCACCACATTTGTAACAAGTACCTTTAGACCAAGACTTATCTTATCTCTTTCCATTATTGTTATTCCTAGAGTAACCAGTATAGCTACCTCTAGAGTAGTTACCTCTTTTACTAGTAGGGTCATCTTTCCATCCTTTATCTTTTACTGCATCGTCAAATATTCTACTTTCTCCATAAGATCTACCTCTACTTCTCTAAAATATTCCACCTCTTCATCTTTGTCTTTGATCATGTCTTTTTGTCAATATTTCCTCAACCTTCAAAGCAAATTGGTATGCTTCTTCTACACTATCAATCTTCACATAACTGATCTAATTTTGAATAGATGTCCTCAGACCATTCAAATATCTAGCCACCTTCTCAACTTCATCATCCACATGTCTAGATCTGATATCCAATTTGTAAAATTCCTCAGTATATTCTTTCACACTCAAGTCCCTTTGTCTCAAATTCTGCATTTTCCTCATCAAACTAACTTGGTAATCAGCTAGAAGAAACTTCTTCTTCATATTTCCAAGCATTTTCATCCATGTCTTGATCTTTTCTTTTCCTCTCTTTTGTCTCTCAATTTGCAAATGATCCCACCAAAGAGATGCATGACCTTTCAACTTTGGGATTTCTATCTTAACCTTCTTATTATCAGGAGTACCTTCATACTCAAAGTATTTATCCATCTCAGAGATCCAATCCAAAAGTGCATTAGTCTCAAGTCTTCCAACATAACAAGAAACTTCAACTGCAGGTCTAGAGTTAGCCTTAGACAAAACTCTCAAGAGTCTTTCCTCATCCTGTTCAACTTTAGGTTCAGGGTTAGGTGCTACCTCTTCTTCATCACTAACATCTTCAAGATGTGTGCCTCTTCTTTGGGCTATCTCTGCAACTTCAAGCCTAGTTGCAATCCACATCATCATATCCATGATATCATTATCATTTCCTCTACCACGAACCATCTTGACAATCAGGTTCCAGCAAGATTGTAACCTTCTACAATTTATAGGTCAGATTTTAGATCTACCACCCTACAACCAATCCAATTAGGTTCTCCATGATCCAATCCAAAAGAAAGAACTCACTCTGATACCACTTGACAAAAGGGGTAGGGAGGTAAAGGTAGAATCAGGGTTAATTGACTCCACTTAAACCCTCAACAAGCCCTGCAAAGAGTTACACAATAGAAGCAATATATAACCACATGAAAGAAAGAAGTAAAACACTATGGATATGAGACAAGCAACTGGCAGCAACAATGGAACAAATATTATATTAACAACAACATGCCCGGCTGTGAGGCCTTTTGGGTTTCGACATTATACAATAAATTTATGAAATCAAATTCATGATTTGCATCCTTCTACTTTTTCTTCTGTTGTCTCACTTCTAATCTCCCTCAAACTATCCTCTACAACATCCCAAGCTTCCAATATATAGCTCACAAAGCCACAAGTCAGCCAATCAAGCATTTATTTGCATTATAGGTCCACTTAGGAGGCGAAACCAAAACTAAAGCTAGAAACAACAAAACATAATGTGCCTTTACATTTAGGTCCACACATGATCCAAGAACTTTTCCTCAACCGTACGAGATTCATTTTCTCGACACGGAACCGCGCAAGGAAAAATACCACACGTTTCATGTGAAACTGGTGGTAAATCGATACCTAAGAGAAATGGCGATAACTTCCAAGTCTGAATGAATTAGGATGTGTGCTCTTAGCAAAAGGTCCAAAAATAGGTCCGCAACATAACGTTAACTTTGCAAGTCATGAAACTAACAGAAACATCGGTGCTAAAACAAACACCATACAAGTACAGGAAACATAAAAAAAAAAATTTGGTGATGCAAGATTGCTCAAGACCCAAGATGCTCCTGCATCATTTTCCATCAATTATGAATGTGGGAAAAAGATGGAATTGTAGTCCAGGTCACTTCCATCATAATGGAAAGCACACAAGAGTCTAACAATTCTTAAACTATGTCAACATAGAAAGTTAACAATGACAATAATGGAAGTAAGTTTATGTCAAATTCATAAGGTAGACTATAGTGGATTGAAGATATTCTTTTTGACATCATTTAATTGTTGGGCTTCATGAAAATTAAAACCTAGTAAATGCTAAATATCGTGGACATATAAGGTTGTAGAGTTTTTTAATAATGAAGTTTGTCATTGAATTTATCTATATTTATTTATTTAAAAATAATAATATTTTCATTTGCTTCATAACTAGCAATCTTCAAGTGGAATATTGATTTGGGTATGTGTAATTAAATAAGTTAAAAAATAGTGAGGAAAAATATTAATAAAATTTGGAACTCAATATTAGATTATTGTTTAAAGTTAATATGTTAGTAAGCATAATTTATTATATAGAAGATACAAAAAATTAATTTATAATTTTTTTTTTAAAATATGATTTTTAAATGTTTATAGTATTGTTTATGTAAATCTATTAATGATTAAATATAAGGATTTCAAATGACATTTCTACCAAAAAAATGAGGTAAATGAGAATTATTTAATGGAAACAACTTTCCATGTCAAACTTGAAATATGAAATCATATTTTCCAATAATGATAAAATTGTCAGCATGAGACATAATTAATTTGATGTAATTCCCACCTATACACCTCAATTATTCTTGAAGCATTAATTCTATTGTTAGAAATTCCTCTTCTATGAAAATCTACTCTGCCCTATGAGAGAAATAACTAGAACAAGTCAATTTTAAGAAGTTAGTATGCATATTGATCAATAACATCACTTGTACTTGCCTCAACAATATGAAGACATCATCTTTGCACACATCAATTGTTCTTAAAATATTAATTATATTTTTAAAAATTTCGCTTCTGCATAAACCTACTCCGCCCCATTAAAGAATCAACTAGAAGGAGTCAATTTCAAGAATCTAACATGCATATTAATCAAAAACATCTCTTGTAGTGTATTGGACTAAAGATTAATGTGTCTCGTAAGAGTACAGTTAATTTTCCTCATACATTAGATTAACATTACTCAAAATTTTGTACTTGTCCTTCAATTTATTATCTAGATATATCTTCCTATCAGCTAACCATTGCACCTTGTTAGGGATTGCTAGTTATAGACATGTAAAGAATAAAAAATATACTCTCTTTCTCATTTCTCAAACGCCTATTATGTAACGGTCGTGCTTTTTTTTTTTGGTTTCTTTTTGTAAACACCTATTATGTAACGATCTTGCTTTTTTGTTTCTTATTTTTTTTAATATAAGCTTGATTTTATCAAGCCTATTTATGGGCCATTCACATGCAAAGAAGGTGCAAGTTATATTTTTTTGGTTTTGTTTCTCATAATGGCTCAGCCTATGGGGTGATTGCTTTTCGTTTTCATTACAATACAAATTTGGTATTGATAATAAGTTTGATGAGTAATGAAACTCTTTATATTATTGAACATAGTCGTTCTAGTATTTAAAGTATTTAGAAAATTATATCTAAGAAACTATTGTCTTATTAATATAAAGATAAATTATTTCTTTACCATCTATAGGTATTTCATGAATATCGATTATGAATAAAAATGTGATAGATTATTGTATCCTTTGTTAATAAATTAAAATTTTATACTCCTCATCTATTTCATATAAACCACTGGGATTCTATAGCGAGTGATCTTTCGAGTGTACTAGCTACCAAAAACATTTGCGAAATTTAGGATAAGCATCCTATTAAACCATTCACATTCCTTCCATGGTAGGTGTTGTTGATTCCTCCACCTACTATGTGCTTCAAATAGATCATGTACTTTTCCATGGCTCTAGTATATTTCTATTCCTTGAAGATAGTTTATTGAAATAAACTTTTCAATTTATTATACAACAAGCAATTTTATATCATTTTTTATAGCACTTTGCTAGCTTGCAATTTTTATGTTCCATCACAAATTCTGATATTTTTTTAGAATTGAAACTCATAATATTACATTCACTAGAGAAGGTAAACAACCATGACACAATGAAATCGCGTCTTTAAGATAATCTTGTCAAGAATTCATTTATTTGTTCTATTTCTCATACTAGTCAATAGTTAAAAAAATGCAATGTTTTTTCATACATTTACTTATTATCATTTAACAATTTCATTGGGTGACTTTTCAATCTTCATGACTTCTATTTCCTTTTTCTAGTTTTGGCCTCTGAATAAGACACGTTAAGCTCTTATATGGGTGGGTCAAAGAATGAAGTTTATCATTGTCAGGGTAAGTAATTTTCTTGGAATAATAACTAGTATGTAGTTTGTCTATAAATATAATTTTTATAAAAATATGATTTTTAAATGTTTATAGTATTGTTTATGTAAACCTATTAATGATTAAATATAAGGATTTCAAATGATATTTCTACCAAAAATATGAGATACATGAGAATTATGTAATGGAAACAACTTTCCATGTCAAACTTGAAATAATATAAAACCATCTTTTCTGATAATGATTTAAAATTTTCCTGTATGAGACATAATTAATTTGATGTTATTACCACCTATACACCTCAATTATTCTTTAAGCATTAATTCTATTGTTAGAAATTCCTCTTCTATGAAAATCTACTCTACCCTATGAGAGAATTAACTAGAACAAGTCAAATTTAAGAAGTTAGTATGCATATTGATCAATAACATCATGTGGACTTGCCTCAACAATATGAAGACATCATCTTGCGCACTTCAATTGTTCTTAAAGTATTAATTATATTGTTAAAAATTTATCTTCTGCATAAACCTACTCCACCCCATTAAAGAATCAACTAGAAGGAGTCAATTTCAAGAATCTAACATGCATATTAATCAAAAACATCTCTGGTAGTGTATCGGACTAAATATTAATATGTCTCGTAAGAGTACAGTTAATTTTCCTCATACATTAGATTAACATTACTCAAAAAAATTTCCTCGTCCTTCAATTTTGTATCTAGATATATCTTCCTATCGGCTAACCATTGCACCTTGTTAGGGATTGCTAGTTATAGACATGTAAAGAATAAAAAATATACTCTCTTTCTTATTTCTTGAATGAATATATCACATTCAATTATTACAATAATTGATGTAAAATCATACGAATTATATTATCTAAGTGAAAATTAATGATGAATGTACATTTTTTATAAAAAAATTAAAATAAAATAAAATTTGTATATAAATTACAAACATGGCTTAATTAATTATAAGCATGTAAAGAATACAATTATTATCTCTCATTCCTTAAATGACTATGCCAAATTCAAATAATTATAATAATTAAAAGCATGAAAAAAATACCCAAATGAATGCATGTTCTTTTTCGAAGCTGGAACTCAAACGCCTATTATGTAACGGTCTTGCTTTTATTTTTTTTGTTTCTTGTTTTGAACAACTATTATGTAACGGTCTTGCTTTTATTTTTTTGTTTCTTGTTTTGAACGCCTATTATTGAACGATCTTGTTTTTTTGTTTCTTGTTATTTTTAATATAAGCTTGATTTTATCAAGCCTATTTATGGGTCATTCACGTGCAAAGTAGGGACAAGTTATATTTTTTTACTTTTTTTTTCCCATAAAGGCTCAGCCCGTGGGGTGACTGCTTTTCATTTTCATTACAATACAAATTTGGTATCGATAATAAGTTTGATGAGTAATTAAACTCTTTATATTATTAAACATAGTCGTTCTAACATTTAAAGTATTTAGAAAATTCTATCTAAGAAACTATTCTCTTATTAATATAAAGATAAATTATTTCTTTACCGTCTATATGTATTTCATGAATATTGATTATGAATAAAAAATTGATACATTATTGTATCCTTTGTTAATAAATTAAAATTTTATACTCCTTCTCATGCATCTATCACATATAGACCCTTGAGATTCTATAGCAAGTGATCTTTCGAGGTTACTAGCTACCAAAAACATTTGTGAAACTTAGGATAAGCATCATATTAAACCATTCACATTCCTTTCCTGGTAGGTGTTGTTGATTCCTCCACCTACTATGTGCTCCAAATAGATCATGTACTTTTCCATGGCTCTAGTATATTTATATTCCTTGAAGATAGTTTATTGAAATAAACTTTTCAATTTATTATACAACAAGTAATTTTATATCATCTCTATATTACTTTGCTAACTTGCAATTTTTATGTTCCATCACAAATTCTCATATATTTTGTAGAATTGAAATTCATAATATTACATTCAGTAGAGAAGGTTTGCAACCATGACACAATGAAATCATGTCTTTAAGATAATTTTGTCAAAAATTCATGTACTTGTTCTATTTCTCATACTAGTGAATAGTTAAAAAAATGTGATGTTTTTTTCATACATTTACTTATTATCATTTAACAATTTCATTGGGTGACTTTTCAATCTTTATGACTTCTATTTCCTCTTTCTAGCTTTGGCCTCTCAATAAGACACATTGAGCTCTTATATGGGTGGGTCAATGAATGAAGTTTATCATTGTCAGGGTAAGCAGTTTGCTTGAAATAATAACTGGTATGTAGTTTGTCCTTATAAACAGAGGGAAAAAAGTGTTTCAAACTTATAAATGGAAAAAGAAATAATGATTCAATTTAAATTTTCATGACTTTTAAATAAATATTAGGGTGAATATCTTGATGGATAATGGAATGATACTTCCAGGGTTTGGCCTTAATACTTATAGAGGAGGTGCTTTACTTTTTGAGTCTACTATAGACCTTGAAAAACTTTATATCACTCTTGTATAGTTTTGACAACTTGTGACTTTTGTACTCCGTCACCACTTGTCATATTTGATTACTCTTGAAACTACAATCTTATATACTAGAGAAATTTTCCAACCATGACACAATGAAATCATGTCTTTTAGATAATTTGGTGAGAGATCATTTTGCCCTCCTATTTCTTGTATTAGTTTAAAAATTGTGTGGTATTTTGATGATTTTTTGAAATATTTATTTACCCCTCCAATTTCTCATATTAGCCAAAAGTTTAAAAATTATGTGCCAATTTATTTTTATTAGATTTTTTTTTTATCATTTAACAATACTATTTGGTGCAAGTGTTGGAAGGGTCTTGCTTTTATTTTTAAAGGCCAATTTTTGTTTTCTTGTTTCTTGTTTTAAATGCCAACGGTCTTGGTTTTTTGTTTTTTTGGTTCAACAAACCTATTTATGGGCCATTGATTTACTATTTTGCTCTATACTTGTTTTTTCCCCCATTGAAGTGCCACTCTATCGGTGCATGAAAGCTGTGAGTTCGGCTTCTTACGGATTGTTTTTTCTGTGTTTGGAGGAATGTGCAAAATTGTTGTAGCCATGATGAATGGAAGCCATTAAAGAACACTGCATGGCACTCGAACCTTCCACATTCCACTGTCCATCTTCAAAGAACAGGTTAATACAGTTAACACTACCAAGGTAAAACAAACCCACTTCTCTAAGCAGCATTCTTTTTTTTTTAAATTAGCACCCAAATGTTGATGTTAGAAAAGGTAAAAGAAATTACTCACAGCAGTGCCCAAATTCTAATTTGAAGGATTCTTGATCTTCAAACTAGGGATTCTTGATAGTCGTACCCAAATTTTTATTTGAAGGATTCTTGATTATTTGATTCAGTTGAAGGAAGCCGACTGCAGGACTTCTCTGTGACAATATTTCATGGAGTCTATAGAAAATTCACTGCAACTCATGGGTTTTACGAAGCTTCACAATAATAAATGACACTAGTCTAAACCCACTGGTGGGTTATGTGCGAAAAATAGACAGAATAAATGAAAGAGAGAAACAGATTGACATAGAACCCCTAGATATCATAAGTTATTATTCACAAAAAAGATTACATTTAGTGCATAGAAGAAAATCCCTCAACCGATTAGGCCTAACTGCTAACCCCCCACCTTCACTTGAAATAAACAGAATTTAAGATAAAATTGTTGCTAAAATATAGTGTTGTAAGAAGAGAAACAGGGGATGTGAAAGTAACTGTAGCTTGTATGTTAGATAGCGATTTCAAAAGAATAAGCTTCTTCAGCTCAAAACAACTTTTAAAAAAACCATTGAAACTACAACAAAGATGTTAATCAGTTCTTCAAAGATTTGAAGAATAGCTCCTGAAATTTCTCTAAATTTCTCTGAACAGTAACAGATTCAGTAATTTCTATTCACAATAGTAACATTATCTAATCATTCTGGACCTTCTTGGATTTGTATGGAAGGTCCATTTGTCAAATGGTTGTTTTTCTTGCCTTTTGCATTCTGAGAACGTTCCTCACAATACATGGATAGTAAGCATTACTAATAACCAGTAATTTGTCAAACAAAACTATAAGCCCCACACAATCAAGAAACCTTCAAATCTTGTGTTGGTTTATAAATCCAAGGTAGTTCAATGGTGTGAAAAGTGAACAGGGCCATTCTAAACAGGGAAAATGTGGGCAGATGTTACCAAGAAATTTGAAGGAATGATTCAGCCAAAACTTTATAAACATAAATAAACAAAGTCATGTCATTAAGTCATTGAGTAGAGAAGAATGAGGACAAGGAATACTTTTTTATTTAACAAATTTATCTCATTTCCACAATCCATTTCAATTTGATTTCCACAATCCATTTGGATTTAATTCAGTAGCTTCTGGCTTTGATTGTATTTATCAAATTTATCGGATAATTCTAGGTTTCCTCCACACTCTTTATTTCCACTCTGGATTCCTCTATTTTTTTGGTGAAATTTAGTGTTTGTTCTAATCTACGTTTCCTCTGTTTTGGGTAGCTTAATAATTGTTGATGAAAGGATTCTTGTTATTACCACTTTTGGTCTTTATAGATTAAGTTCCGTATGCTTTTATTGCTTGTTAATTTTTTGATGCTTGTTAATTTATGATTATATATTATCACTATAGGAATCATGTTTGGTTTATAAGTTTACATGTTTTATGAAAAATTTAGTTTATATTTTAGCTAATTTCGCTAGTTTATATGCCAGCTTCTATCTCTCTAACCACATCCCTCTCATGGATCATGGATGTATAAAATAGTATTATATGAATTAACACTAAGTAGTGTTTGGAATATGGAATATGGATGCTCATTGTCATCTTTATGTATTGTGCATAATCAAAGGGTCCTGGGTCAAACTTATGGATGTTTGCCGCCAAACCTATGGTCATAAAATCAGGTACCTCTATTTCTCCAACCTTCCAACAAGAGTAGTATGTATATTTCAGATAAGGTCTGAATAATTCAACATTGAATGGATGGCCATCTTCTTCAGTGAGTGGATCGGGCTTTCCCTCTTCTAGCAATCTATAAATCACCAATTTCCAGCCATCGTATGTGGTGTTGAGCCTGGTATATTCATTTTCCAGTTGTTCAAATGATAATGGGAGGTTATGCACATAATCCAAATTGAACACTTATGGCAGGGAATTCAAGGATATATATACAAATGGCTTGCCCTGAGGATCACATATTGCCCTCTTCTAAGAATTATAATTTCTAACCAATAGCTTTAAGAACTCTATGTTTATAAATACATTGGATACCACAAGCCTCCCCAAATTCATCCTCCACTAATGACATACGGGTATTGGGTTATCCCTTCTCATGTAATGGAAGAGGAACAGTTCGTAACACCTTATATTTATCCATGTTAGATATTACAGATGGAAATGCCATGGCAGACATGTTTGCAAAATATGTATTCATAGACATAACATGCAACGAGGAATGTGGTCTCCATGAATGACCAGGCAATGCCAGATTAGATTGCACTCAAACAGAATTGACAGAAATCTTAAGAACTCTCAAGCAAATGCAAAATGAAATATGCCAATGCCAAACTCCCCAAAATGCATTGCAACATCATTTTATCTGACAAATCCTCTTACATTATTTTCACTAATGAAAATCATAACCACTGCGTAGGCATGTAAAATCATCTCTTGATTTTATACTAAAGACCTTTTACTGCACTTCCCAACCTTGAAATAGGAATACCCACTCACCTTGGCATTTCATATTCACTGAAATGTTTCATCTAAGTGAAGATGGTAATTCTTTTGCAAATTATATCTGGGTGAAAATGATGTCCCAGTGGCAAAGTTAAAGCCTTCTCTTAATACACAAAATTATTTGGAACTTTAAAATTTAATGTTATTGACAACAAAATTTTCATCTGCTATTTATTACTCATGAAGAACTCGAGCCCTCTAGTGCAACATTGATTTCCCCTTATAAAGCATTGATTCCACTTCTCATGTAGATGATTTGAACACTTATACTAAAACTTCATTATACTATTCAAAAATTGAGCTCTTTGTGCTGTCATTTCAAAAGGCATCTGTATTCTAATTTTCTAGATTGGATTCCTTGCTGGAACCTCACAATCTTCCAAATATCTCTCTTGAAAATACATGTGCTGAAATGAAAGGAATCAAACCTCTGGTACCCATTTCTTTTATGAAACAACACAACCATTTGGCTAGAATGCTAAATTTCTCACAAGATCTCCTCCCTATCTGCATGGGTTGTTGAGTATAAAATAAGTGCAGAGCTTACAATGTTACCATGTGTTCTTAAATATTTTGACAGCTTCCTTCCAGCTTTCATTTTGTGTTTCACAGCCTTTTCTCTGCTTTCACATTTTATAATTTTGAAGCAATTGACATGACAACAGTTGGTAAGCTACTTTTCTTTCTTTAAAACTCTTCCCATGTTATTAGCGAGCTACTTTTTCTGTTGAACGGTTTTAAAGTGTCATCTGATAAAATTCAAGATAGTTTTTATTTATGTTAGGCTTAGCATAATTCAAATTCCATTTGTATTCAATTTTAGATTTTCTTGTCTTTTAGATTTAAGCAGGCATTCCATTTGTATTCGATTTTATATTTTCTTGTCTTTTAGATTTAAGCAAGCATTTCATTTGTATTCGATTTTAGATTTTCTTGTCTTTTGCATTCTGAGAACGTTCCTCATCTTTTGGGCATTTGCGTCATTGAGCATCATTTTGGAGATTCTTATTAATGCTTCATTTTTTAATGCTATTCTTATTAATCGTTATGAACAGATTTTGTATTTTATATTTGCTTCTTTCTGTGTTTGCAGTTTGCCTGTTCAAGGGTACAACATCTTTGTGTCAAATTTATGTCTAACAGTTTATTTTAGAACTCCAGTTATAGAATTAGTATGTTCTATGTTAGTTTTTTGAAACAATTTTCTTTATCATGATAAATTCTAGTGAACAACTAACTAAAGTGGTGTACATTGAGTTCATCATTTATTCTCCATATTTGACCATAAGTAACTTCCACCATATTATTTTTTGCATTGGTCCGATTCACACATTGCATGCTTTTCTTTGGCTTTGTATGTCTTTTCATTTCCTTTTTATGACGTTGTAATTCCTCCAATTTTATATATTGGTGTTTCGCTTAAACTTTAGCATTCACTTATATTTTATTCAATTTGTATGTTTAAAATTGAATTTACTTTTTATTTCCTTTTTTGTATGTATTCAAAATGAGTGTGTGAGTATTCAAAATAAATTGGAATTAACTTATTTATTTGAACTTTGGAGTCCACTTTGTTTAGTGTATACCACCGTGGCATCCACTTATTGTTTATGTGAAGTGTGTGGAACTTAGATTTTAGTCTTTTATATGTACTTATTTGATTTAACTTTTTCATTCACTTGGATTTGAGGCAGTTATTGTGTGTGTGTGTGTGTGAGAGAGAGAGAGAGAAAGAGAGAGAGGAGGGGAGAAGAAGTGAGGGAGGGAGTGGGAGAGAGAGAGGGGAGGAAGGGGGGGGGGAGGGGGGTGAAGTGGGAGGGAGAGGGAGAGGGAGGGAGGGAGAGTGGGAAGGAGAGTGAGAGGGGGAGTGGGAGGGAGTGGGAGTGGAAGGGAAGAAGAGAAGGGGGAGGGGGAGGAACTGGAGGGAGGGGGAGGAGGCAAGAGAGAGAGGGAGGGGGTGAGAGAGGGAGGGAGTGGGAAGGGGAGTGATAGAAGGAGAGAGAGAGGGGGGAGAGGGAGGGAGAGAGTGGGAGGAGGAGTGAGAGAGAGGGGGAGGGAAAGTGGGAGAGAGAGGGAGAGGGAGAGGGGAGTGGGGGGGAGAGCAAGAGGAGAAAAGGGGAGGAGGAGGGGGAGGGAGATAGAGATGGAGAGTGAGAGGGGGAGGGAGAGAAAGAGGGAGATGGAGAGTGAGAAGGTGAGGGAGTGAGAGGGAAGAAGAGAAGGGGAGTGGGAGGGAGGGGGAGGAGGTAAGAGAGAGGGAGGGAGTGGGAGGGAGAGTGCGAAGGGGTAGATAGAGGGGGAGGGGGAGATGGGGAGATGGGGAGAGGGAGATAGGGGGATGGGAAGGGGATGGGGAAGTCAGAGGGAGGGTAGAGAGAGAGAGGGGAGAAGGTAGGGGGAGGAGGAGAGAGAGAGATGAGGAGAGAGGGAGGGGGAGTGCTAGGGGGGAGGGGGAGGTACAGAGAGGGAGGAGGAAGAGGGAGTGAGAGGGAGGGGGGATATGAGGGTGATGGGAACTTGGAGGGAGGGAAGAAGAGAAGGGGAGTCAGATGGTGGGGGGAGAGAGAGGGAGGGAGTGGGAGGGGAAGTGAGAGAGAAGGGGAGGGGCAAGGGGGGAGTGAGATGGAGAGGAATGGGAGGGGGAGATAGAGTGAGGGGTAATTAAAGGGAGGATGAGGGGGGGGGAGAGAAACTGAGTGAGAGGGAGGGATGGAGGGAGTGGGAGGGGGAGAGATGGACAAGGGAGAGGGAGAGGAATGTGAGAGAGGGGGGAGGGAGTGGGAGAAGGAGAGGAAGAGGGAGAGGGGGAGTACAAGTGGGAGAGGGAGAGGGAGAGGGAGAGGGAGAGGGAGAGGAGAAGAGGGAGTGAGGGGAGATGAAGTGGGAATAGGGTGTGGGAGTGAGAGGGGGAGGGGGAGGGGGAGTGGGAAAGGAAGAGGGGGAGGAGGAAGGTAGAGTGAATAGGGGAGAGGACAGGGGAGGATGGAGAGGAGAGGGAGACGATAGGGATAGAGAGAGGGGAGGGAGTGGGATAAGGAGAGAGAGAGGGGGAGGAGGGAGGGGGAGTAAAAGGGGGAGAGGAAGAGGGTGGAGGGAGGGATAGTAAGAGAAGGAGAGGGAGAGAGAGAGGAGGGAGGGAGTGGGAGGGGAGAGATGATGGAGGAGGGAGAGGGAGAGGGAGAGGGAGAGGAAGGAGGAGTGAGAGAGGGAGGTGGAGGGAGGGAGTGGTAGGGGGAGTGAGAGGGGGAGGGGGAGGGAGAGTGGGAGAGAGAGGGAGAGGGAGAGGCAGAGGGGGGAGGGAGGGAGAGTGAGAGGGGGAGGGAGGAGGGAGTAGGAGGGAAGAAGAGAAGAGAGAGAGGGGGGAAGGGGGAGTGAGAGGGATGAGGGAGTGGGAGTGAGAGGAGTGGTAGAGGGAGAGGGAGGGGAGGGGGAGGGAAGGGGGAGTGGAGGGGAAGTGAGGGGGAGGGGGAGGGAGGGAGGGAAGGGGAGTGGGAGAGAGAGGGAGAGGAAGGGGGAGAGGAGAGAGGGGGAGTAAGAGGGAGGGGGAGGGTGGAGGTGGAGTGATAGGGGGAGAGGAAGAGGGAGGGGGAGTAAGAGGAGAGGGAGAGAGGGAGAGGGAGGGGTAGGTGGAGTGATAGGGGGAGAGGAAGAGGGAGGGGGAGTGAGATGGAGAGGGAGATGAGGGAAGGAGGAAGTGGGAGAGGAACTAAGGGGGAGAGGAGGAGGGAGGGGGGGGTGAGGGGGAAGCGAAGTAAGGGGAAGGAAGAGGGAGGATTGAGGGGGAGGTGAAGTAAGGGGAAGACAGAGGGAGGAGGGAGGGAAATGGAGAGGGGGAAGGGGAGAGGGAAGGGGAGGTGGGATGTGGGATGTGGTAGGGGGAGTGTGATGGAGGGAGGAAGTAGGAGGGGATGAGAGGGAGAGGGAGAGGGAGAGGGGGAGGGGGAGGGGGAGGGGGAGGGGGAGGAGAGGAGAGAGGGAGAGGGGGAGGAGGAGTCTGAGGGAGGATGAGGGGGTGAGAGAGAGAGAGAGAGGGAGGGGGAGGGGGATTGAGAGGGAGGGAGGGAAGGAGGTAGGTGGAGGGAGAGGGAAGAAGAGAGGGAGAGTGGGAGGGAGGAAATAAGAGAGTGGGGATGAGGGGATGAGAGAGAGGGAGGGAGTGGGAGATGGAGTGTGTGTGAGAGAGAGAGAGAGTGAGTGAGAGAGAGAGAGAGAGAGAGAGAGTACCCAAGGTTTATTTAGAAACATTATAAAATTCATAGATAGGAATAAAATAAGGTTTAATTAATGAAATATCAACCTTAATTTTATACAACAAATCAATACTACACATATTAAGACCATATCAATTATTAACTAAAGTTCTTTGAATAATATTACCATTGATAAGGAAAAAAAACCATAAAGGAATCATGTTGGTCTTGAATTTCTTTAGGAGGAAACTTATCTTGAGAAAACATAATTTGGTCTTTTTTATTGGTCACATTCATGGATTCTAATATGTTAGTTATAGTAGCTTGTACAAGAGATGGAGTCATCATGTTTCTCAAGGCTTTTTGTAATACTTCATGATATTTAGGTGAATTTTGAAGAAGCTCCCAAAGAGATATCTTGGTAGGAGTAGCATAGAGTTCTTCTATTGAATAATACTCATTTCCACTATTTTGAGGAAGATGGGGTGTACAAGGAAGCATTGGTTGATAAGTACAAAGAGATGGAGGAACAACCAAAATTGTAGGTTGTCTATTGTTTCTCATGTTATAAGTGTGATCAGCCACATTATAATTAGGTTTTTGATCACCTTTCACAACAATAACTAATTTATTTGAGAGGGAAGGGTATCTTGACGAAGATGAACAAAAACCTTAGGTTTTTAAATACCCAAAACATTGGCAACATTGACTTGATCAATATCTTGATTGTTTAAAGTTTTATCACTTGAAGAGAGACCATTAAGAAAATAAGTAATGATATTATCCTCTTCTTCTAAGGTATCCTCATAAGTAATACAATGTTTATAATAGGGATTAAGGACTTCCATCAATTGTTCATCTCTAAAAGGGATGTCAAATAAAGGTAAGGTGATGTTAAGAAAGGTTTCTATAATCTCCTCCTCTTGCTCCAAAATATTGTCATAAAGGGGGTGCATCTTAAGAGAAGGGTCATGATTCATTAAGGCTTCATTAGCAGAGGGAAAATCATTAAGATGAATAGAAGGTAAATTATCCTCAACGGAATGAACAATCATATCAATTTCTTCTACTATAATGTTATTGTCTATCACCAAGGTACCCTCATGGGGGAGATGTATATCAAGAGAAAAATCAACATTATATTATAATGGTTCATCACCAATAGGGAGATTATTGAGAAAAGGATTATTATCTTGCCTCAATATGTCCTCACTAGGAGGATCCTTAGGAGATAAGAATAAAATTAAGATTATACAATATATTCATGATGAACAAAGCAACATGACATGTGCAAAATGTATGAAACTATATGTATACTTTTCCAATGCAAGTGCATAAACAAGAAATGAAAGGATCTATAAGAAATGAAATGATTAATAAATAATGCAAGAAATGAATTTTTTTTGTTTTTATTTCTCTAATTGAAATGAGAGACAACAATATGACATTTTTATGTCCATTTTTTTTTCTTGAAAATGAATGCATAAAATGAGACAATGTAATACATACAAATAATATCTAAGAACCAAATCAAAATTTTAAATGTTATGATTTGAGTTCACCAGAATGTACAATAGAAAAATCAAAGAAATGAAAATAGGTTCGCTCACCTCTCCTTTCCAAGATTGCACATTTGGAAGGAAAATGCCCCCAATAGGCTCATGAGGTGACTCAAGTGCTAAATGGGGGTAATGGTTTCCTTATCTAAATATGTAATTTTGAAATGGAAAAGGATAATAAATATAGAAATGAAAATTAGGAAATATTTAGATGAATTAAGAAATGAAATAGGAAATAAGAAACTTTAGACCTAAATAACTAACAAATAGAAATTGAAAAACATTTGTAATAATTTTTTTGAGATTCTGATGCTGTAACATGTATTCCTATCAAATTCTAACCTATTTTTTAGGGTATAACTCAGCTAGCTCAACTTGTACTTGAGTATAGGTCAATTGGCTTGATTTGTAACTAGGTTTTATGCTTGAAACTTTCAAGATCACTCTGAATGTTCCCAATCTTCCTAGAAAAGATTTGAAAACTTGGTAGCCTATTCTTTCATGCAAAAAAATAGGGAAGAAGGTTGGTAAAATAAGTTTACCTTGGTCAAACCCTTTTTTATGCATCAACCTTTAAAATTTAATGAAATTACATAAAGTAAAGATGAAATGGGAGCTATATTTGAATTGGGAATCACCTCATGCCTTGATGATGCAATTCTTCTTTGAACGTGATCACAAATGTTAATGCAATAACTTGGACTCCATAAAAACACAAAGGAAATCATGGAAGATAATCCTTGTGGAATTAGTGTTTTAGTTTTCCATAAGGCTTGATGATGAAGGAGAATATTTTGAATACTTGTAGACTTAGATGCTTGAAGACCTTGAAAATTCTTGGTTGCAACTTTCTTGATTTTGTGATCATTAATTCTTGAGGATAGTAATAGATACCAAAATGTTGAGATATAGGGTTTTTATATACCTTGCAATATCTCAGGAGTTAAAACTCATCTAGTTCAATTGTGAGTCCAAATCCTCTTATGAGTTTCCAAGACATGTACCCAATTTAAGTTTGGGCCCAAAATGTAGGGTAGAGATCAACTAGGTTGACCTATACCACCTATTTTAGGGCCAAACTAGAATCATGGGTCCCAAACACTTAGTGGATGTAGGAAAAGATCTCATAGTCAATTTAGAGGTTGTGATAGAATGTAAATGCCTTAAGTGGTGCTATAGGACTTAGGAGATTAAATTAATTAAGGGATTGGAGAAAAAAATAGAGGAGAAAACCTATAAATAATGTCTTACCTCAAGTTTTGAGGAAATTAAATTAGCATAAGACTTATAATATTAATTTAAAGGTCTAGTGGGTGCTAGTAGAGTGTGAAATCAATGTGGAAACCCATAAATACTAAAATTGGGCTAAAATGATCATCTAATTATAGATGTTAACTTTTTAGGATTGTAGAATGTGTATGTATATATATAGGTATGTGTTTGTGTGTATGTCTGTATATATGTATGTATGTATGTGTGATATGGAGAATGGTTATCAATGGCAGTTTCCCACTTCTCATATACATTGGAATACAAAACCCACCCTTAGGAAAAATCTGATTAGAACAACCCAAAGTATGAAGGGGTGCTAATGCATGATCTAGAAAAAGAGATGTTTTTGGGGTATTCCTTGTATGAACAAAAATTAATGTCTATGATATGTAAAGTGCTTATGTAATGATAATGGAAATGATAATTTTAAATGTATGATATCAAATTGAATGTATTGAAGTAAATTCTCAAGGAAAACAAGAATAATGAACTCACCTTAAGAGATGGAATAGGACAAGTGAATTTTATATCTATAATTGACTATAAAAAACATGTCAAAATTGGGAATGATTCTCGATCTGGAACTCTGAGACTTGCAACTCCTGAATCAACACATATTTGTTGCTAATTTACAAAAAGACATTACATATAAGATTCTTCTTTTTAAGTTTTCTTTCCCAATTGTGTGTAGTGCTTCATCATTATCAACTTTAACTAAATCAATTTGAGAGAAACACTCCAATGGCTCCTATTGTTAGAAAGTAAAGATCCCCAAGATAACTGAGAGGGGGGGGGGTGAATCAGTTATCTAATAATTAAACCATTTATCAACTTCAATATCAACTTTAGTAGTATTAAACCATATAATCAATGTAGTAAGCAACCATAGAAAGATAATCATACACAATGACACAATAACACAAGATATGTTGACTAGGGAACCTCTTGATCAGAGAGTAAACCCCGGTGGGAATGATGCCCACAAAATGATGCACTAATATGAAAGTTCCTTGTGAGAGGATGGACCCTATTAGGAGTCTTATGAAATAAATTTTGTACATATGAATCCCTAATAGGATATTTTGAATCCCTGTTAAAAGATTCTAACCCGGTTAAGAGTTATGGAAGACTAAAGGACCCACTGCCCAAATAGCTTCAAGGCAAGATCTCTGAACTCACTGTCCAACATATCTTAGGATTATTCAATAGAATAATATGAAATAAGTTACCTCCTTCACACTATTCCGAAACCACACTCTCTGCTACACAAGATCACAAATCCAGATCTTTGTATTTCGCAAATCTTCCTTTACAACTAAATTAGCTCTCTTCTTCACTTCATGCATACATCCACATCATAACTTTCACAATTTTGTATCACAACTATTACAATCTCATAATCCCATGTCATAAAAAATAAAACATTCCTTCCTTTATACCACACTCAAATAATTACAAATGATTCGGCATGCAAATACAAAATAATAATTTCAACACGCTACACCAAAAACTATTGGCTTCCAAATGTAATAACTCTTCACACGTGTCACCTCAAAGTTTGTGTAGTGAACCATGTCACTACCAATGTGTCACAAAATTTTCTTTAACTATGTAGAATTAGATTCCATCCTGATTAGGAGATATCCTCCGATTACCAAAAACCGCTACTCAGGAACACTACCAGAATACTGCTTCCACCAAAATGCTTATAACTTTCATGAATGAATGAATTTATTTTTGTGCTCTTAACCATAGGTTAATAACACACCAAAGAACATACCATCAACTTCACATAATCCCAAATGCAATATCCCATGTGCGAAAAATAAAATTGTGCCTGCTACTCTGCTAAACTCCAGAATATCACTGTGTTGACATCAATGACAATCATAGTCATGAATGCAACAACCACTGCTACAAAATGATTGCCAATCATCAAGCATTCATTCCTAACACCTATTCCTATTGATAAGAGTGATGCCACATCTAATTTCAACAAATTTAAGAAATTGAACAATTGCATCAAAACCAACAATTCATCCAACCTTATTGATGAACAAGTGGCAACAACATCCAAATGTGTGACTCCTTTTTCATCTATTTTTACACTTAATTTTACTTATACTTAGATTTATAAATCTTTGCATAATGAAATTATGAATTTAATGAATTCTATATGTTAATACTTCCTCCTATCAAACCAATTGACCCTTACAAACCTAGGTCGAAACACTTTGATCCCAAATCTTTCTATCAATACCATTGTCAGCCTAGTCATGATACGGGAAAATGATTTCAATTGAAAAATGTTGTTCAAGAGCTTATTGATTCCAAGGATATATCTTTTGGTAGTGCTCATGATCAAGGAAATAAATTAGTTTCATCTCCTAATCAAAATTTTCAAGTCTACACAAATCATTTTCCATCTCATGTAGTACCCAACTCTTTAATGCCATTTGTGTTTATGATGCCAATCCTTTTAGACCACTTTTTATGTGAATATTAGATCTTAAGTTGTATTTAATAATTTAATAATATGATACTTTAATCATCTGATTTATATCATGTTAGTTATATGATGATGGTTATTTGAATATGATGATGTTATTTATGTTTATGGTTTTTACTAACCCCACACTTGCACGTGTATGGTTGGTGTGTAGGTTTTATATTTCTATTTGATGTGCATAATGTGGTCGAGGGACGAAGTTGTAGTTACTTTCTTGGGAGATCCACATGATCGGTTAATCCCAACCATTTTTTGTTACATAAATACATGTATGAACATGCTCATTTTTTTATGCAGAATTTCAGGTACCAGGCATCGACTTTCTTGAATTGTCAGGAGGAGTGTTCTCTATCACATTATCTCAATGGTAATAGAGGGGAGATAGCATCTAGGCCTAAATACCAACCTAATCCATTCATTATCCTAAAATAGTGGACAATTATCTTATCTACTACCCTTCGAATTCATCCAAGTGACATCATTCTCAAACCCTTTCTTTGCACTTGATTATTACTTTATGGGTTTAGTCACTTTTTTCTTTTGTGTTTGTTTGTCAGGTGTCTTGATGTGAATTTTGTGTTATTAATGCAATAAATATTTAATTAATATTAATTATGAGATTAAAATAATTATATCTTATAAATATAAAAATATTAAATATATGAATATTTAATTAATGAATTTTAATTGAATACCATTCATTATTTAAAAGACTTAATTAAAAAATTCTAATTATAGAAGTTGGATATTTAATTAAATATTAAATTTAAATTTTTTAAAAATGCATAATTAAATATAAAATGATATTTATTACCAATTTGCATATATATATATATATATATATATATATATATATATATTATGTAATAGATATATTTATTAATTAACTGGGTAAGTGCATGAAGATGGTGTGCAAAAAGGGGGTATAAGTGGCCACTTTTTTTTGAAATCGGGTAAACCTGAACTTCTAAAAGAAATTGCAAGGCCTTTCACTCAAAATTAGAAGATGTGTAAAGAATAGGAATTGTGGTACTCTCAATCTAGTTTCTAAAGAACTAATTTTTTTTAAATGGATAATATTAAGAGGGCCAAACCCTCTAGGCACAAAAAACGGTTCCTGATTTAAAAAAAAAATATAACATAGCTATTTTCGTGTGCTCAACAAAAGATATTGTTAGATTTAATATTTTGAAAAACCATTTGGTAAGATGTAGGTAAGAGTGAGATCTAGAAGTTGTGTATGATTTCATAATTTTTTGTCAAGTACTTTTTTTGTAATGATTTTTTGAAGTGACAACATACTTAAAATATGGTACATGTTCGTGTGTTGCACATAACTTGCATCAAAATAATAAAAAATATAATCTTATTTTTTGTAAAGTGTATAGATTCAAGTCTACAATGGTAGTATCTAATTTATTTTGAAATTCTTTGAGTAGATAAAAAAAAAATTTAAAAATGGTAAACATATGTTTGTGAGGCTTGTCAAGACACTGGTAAAGAAAATTAAATTTCACTATATTAAATGTTGCCCAAAAATTGAAAAAATTATATGGTTAGAAATATGAGAAGATGTGTAAGATTATGGTGGTAATTTCAGAGGTACCCACTTGATCATTTATAAACCTGATGAGGATGAAGTTGAGGATTCATGTTGACAGATGAAAAAATGTGTAAAGGGACTAAAATGGAGGGAAAATGGGCTTTCAAGCTTTAGGGTCATTTACTAACCCTTTTTCCAAGCCTAAAATGCGTACAATTTTTTGTATCCATCATAACCTGCTCTGGTTTTGAAAAGAAAAATTTACATTTCAAAATTTTCAAAACTCGTACATGTTTTAGAGATGTCAAGACATGCAATTTATATTTTACAGAGCACCTACGGGTTATGAATACATCAAAACACATGGTCCTAAATCAAGAATACACTAAATTTATGTATATAATATATGTCTATGTTTGTATATATGCATATCTATAGTTTTATATGCATATATTTATATAGATATATGCATATATGCATATATGTCTATATAAATCTCTCTCTCTCTCTCTCTCTCTCTCTCTCCCCTACCCTTATCTTTCTCCCCTCATTTTCTTTTTGGGTTCCTATTTTACAAAACACGTACGGGTTATGAAAAAGAAGAGTTCAACCTCTAATTTTTCATAACCCGTACGAGTTATGAGGAAAATCTTAACTTTGGTTTTAGGTTTCCATAACCCGTACGCGTTATGAGAATATATATATATATATACATATATATATATATACATATATATATATATATATCTATATATATATATATGTATATGTATATATATATATATATATATATGTATATATATATATATATGTATATATATATATATGTATGTATATATATATATATATGTATATATATATATATGTATATATATATATATGTATATATATATATATGTATATATATATATATGTATATATATATATATATACATATATATATATATATACCTAGAAATGAACACTACAAGTTGTTTGAAGGTTCCACCATACTATTTGGCATTAGTTTTCAGGACAGTAACATTCAGGTTTGTATTTTATTTTTGTCAAATTTTATTTGAAATCATTGATTTGATTTTTTTTTGGTTTTTTACTTTAGATTATAATAAAATGATGCTCATTTTTTTATTACTTTCTATTTGATTATGGATTTTCATCATGATGTTATGTACATATGACAATCAATATTAATGTATTGGGAAAGAACAAGAGAGGAACAAATGAACAATGAGAGACAACAAAGATAAGATAAAGGAAGCATATGAGGAGGTTACATGGAGGTATGTTATCTAATGAACCTAATTCCAATGATGAACACAAAAAATCCAAATTGACATAATAAATGTATCCAATGCACCAAATCAAAATGATCAACATGCACCAATTCAAATGCATGTGATGAATGCACCTAATGAATGCAATGAACATACTCCATTTCAAATCAATGTGATCAATGCACCTAATGAATTTGAATAATATACACCACTTCAATTTGATGAGATGAATGCACTTACTGCATCTAATGAAAACCAAGAGCATGCATGTATCTTAACACCTCCTAGAATAATTCATAGAAAACTAAAGTTTCTAATTGACATTGATGAAAATATTGCGAGGCCAATGAATGATAAAATTTATGAAAGAACTTGTAGAAGAATGGTTAAAATAATTTGGAATAACTATTTTGAAAATCTAAACTAAAGTGGAAGATGCTAATTAGTTGTTGAAATGATTAAAAATATGAAATTTAGAGAGACGATGAGAATTTTTGGGTTAAGGACAACCAGAAATAGTAGTGAAAGAACTATTGTGAGAAATATATTTAATACATACCAAGCCATTAGTATGAAAGAATGTACAAAAGATGCTAATGTTACTCGACGTGTCCTCACATCAACCATAATGGGCAATGAGTCATCCTGTGCATTTTTTATGCCAATTTTTATATATAAAAGGTGCAATGAGCTTCCATGTGCATATTAGATGCCAATTTTTATGTAAAAAAGGGCAATGAGTTGTCACGTGCATTTTAGATACCAAATTTTTTATGTAAAAGGTGCAATGGGCCTGATTTGCAAATAGATTATTGAAATACATGTATTCAATCCTCTCATTCGCTACCTTAGAATAATCTAGCATTTACTTTTAAAATTTATCTTTTATTTTGTACGTTCAACAATAAATAAGCATGAAATCTATTTTAAATTTGTTTTACTTAAATATTAATTACCATTAAGAACATATTCAGACATATCTTTAAAGAAACTATTCTTTAAATGCCATAACATGCATGTGATTGAAAAAGCTCATGTCATATGAAGAAATGGAATGAATTAAGTTGATAAGATTGAAAATGTCATTATTGGAATTGATTTAATGGTTATATATTTTTATAAAAACTATTGGTGCAGGAGCACCCAATGAATCATGGAGAATTATGTCAAAAGTTGCAATGTTGTTCAATTGAAATGAGCAACATTGGCTATCTTTCAATCCATTTTCCATGGGATCAAATCATCTACTCCATTAGCTCTAGTTGGCTAGATAAATGCTAGTGAAAATCTCATCTTTCCCACGAAGTCCCTCAAATGTTAGTGAGCACACCAGACCAGAGTGTTCCTAAGGGTCACTAAGCAACATTGGGCAGGGATCTTTCTTGGGGCATATCTCAGAGCCCGTGTGAGGTATTGATGAATTATTAGGTGCTATACAACTATGTTATGGAGGCTTAAAATTACCCATCTCAATTTTGGGAGATTATCCTTCATTTTAATTTGGCATCCCTATATCAGTTTATGCCAAAGGTTGCAATGTTGCTCAATTGAAATGAGAAACATTGGCTATATTTCAATCCATTCACCATAGGATCAAATCATCTACTCCATTAGCTCTGGTTGGCTAGGTAAATGCTAGTGAAAACCCTATCTCACCCATGGAGTCCCTCAAACATTCACGAGCACATTGGACCAGAGTGTCCCTAAGGGTCACTAAGCAACATTGGGTAGTGATATTTCTTGGAGAATATCTCAGAGCTCGTGTGAGGTATAGAAAAATCGTTAAGTTCTACAAGGTTGTGTTATGGATGTCTTCAATTAACAATCTTAGTTTTGGGATATTCCACTTCATTTTAATTTGAAATCCCTATCTCAGTTTATGTGACAATTTGTAATTTTGCTCAATTGAAATGAGCAACATTGGCTATCTTTCAAACCATTCTCCATGAGATTGATTTGTCTGCTCCATTAGCTCTGGTTGGTGGAGTAAATTCTATTGACAACCCCCTCTCACCCATGGAGTCCCTTGAACATTCATGAGAACACTAGACTAGAGTGTCCTCACTAAGAAACATTGGGCAACAATGTTTCTTGGGGCATATCTCAGAGCTCGTGTGAGGTTCTAATGAATTGTTAAGTACTAAAGGACCATGTTATGGAGGCCTATAATTACCTATCTACGTTTTGGGAGATTCCCTTTTGTTTTAATTTGGCATCCCTATCTTGGTTTATGTCAAAAGTTGCAATGCTACTCAATTGAAATGAGCAACATTGGCTATTTTACAATCCATTGATTGTGGGATTGATTCTTCTACTCCATTATCTTTGTTTGGCTAGGTAAACTCTAGTGACAATCTTGTCTTTTCCATAGAGTCCCTTGAAATTTTGTGAGCACACCAGACCAGAGTGTTCTTGAGGGTCACTAAGAAACATTGGGAAATGATCTTTCTTAGTGCATATCTTAGAGCTCATGTGAGGTATCGATGAATCAAGTCCTACAAGACCATGTTATGGAGGCCTAAAATTACCCATCTCAGTTTTCAGAGATTCCTCTTCATTTTAATTTGGCATCCCTATCTCAAATTATGTCAAAATTTGCAATGTTGCTCAATTGAAATGAGCAACATTGGCTATCTTTCAATCTGTTAACCATGGGATCCACACATCTACTCCATTAACTCTAGTCAGATAGGTAAACACTAGTGACAACCCCATATTTCCCATAGAGTCCCTCAAATGTTTGCGAGAATACCATACCAGAGTTTCCCTAAGGGTCACTAAACAACATTGGGAAACAATCTTTCTTGGGTCATATCTCAGAGCTCATGCAAAGTATCGATGAATCATCAGGTGATATATGACCATGTTATGGAGGCTTACAATTAACCATCTTAGTTTTGGTAGATTCCCTTTCATTTTAATTTGGCATCCCTATCTTTGTTTATCTCAAAAGTTACAATGTTGTTCAATTGAAATGAGAAACATGGGCTATCTTTCAATCCATTTTTTGTGGGATCAAATCATCTACCCCATTAGCTCTAGTTGTCTCGTTAAATTCTAGTGAAAACCCTATCTCACCCACAAAGTCCCTCAAACATTCGTGAGCACACTAGACCAGAGTGTCCCTATGGGTCAATAAGCAACATTGGTAAAATTGGGTATTTCACACTTTTCACCAACTTGTTCCAAAACACAATCCATAAGAAATAGAAACCAAATAAACTACCCATTAATATACATCTTCCTATGACCCTTATTTGGTCAATTAGGACAATTTGACACAATAGATAAAATCATTACAAATTTTGGCTTTTCATTCCTTGTTACATCAAATTAAGTCACATATGACTTTGATTACATTATCCATGCCACAATGAATTTGATAAACAACTCTATTATATTAATTAATGAATGTAAACATATTTTTATTAATTGCAAAAAATTAAGTTTTTAAGTACAATGATATGCACAAAATGAACAAATTGGATTGAATATCAAGTTTTATATATATCAAAATGACCAATAATCATGTACATATCAAAAAATAGCACAGATGCCAATCAATAATAGTTACAAAAATGTGGCATGTGCCATCTCAAGTTCAATATATACAATACAAATGTCAAATATACGCAAAATTGGTTATTCAATGACCACAACTAGATCTATATATCTCTATCAATATTTATGACTGTGATGGATCATCAAAATTGAGCTTCTACAAAGTAGTGTGTGGCTCGCTAGGTGTCTACACAAGAATAATTAAAATGCTAAATTGGATATCTTATCTCCAAATACTATCAAAATAACTAAATACTAGATTGTAATTTGTTGACAATTGAATTGTTGATTACCTCATCTCTTTCTTTGGCACTTGGGTTGTGTAGTAATGCTGATGGAATCCTTCATGGGTGAGGACTCCTAACAAGATGGAATGGTAAAGGGTCTGTAGGGAGTCATGAAGGGAGCTGTAATAGGTAAAAGAAAATTAACACAAGATAATAACCCAAAGTAGATGGAAAACACTCTAAAAGTAAAAATGCATGTACTCATATCTGAATTCATGTGTGTGTGTGTGTGTGTGTGTGTGTGTGTGTGTGTGTGTGTGTGTGTGTGTGTGTGTGTATAATGCATACCAGAGCCTTAGATAGCTCTTTTGTACTCTAAGGAAGGATCACCGTTGATAAGGCCACTATGACCATTTCATGTATGGAAATAATAACATATATCATAGTCATATAGGAAGCATTTCTAAGAGATTTTGAACAAACAGGAATGCAATCAAAATTGAATATAAAAATGTTAACTCTTCTCGCTCCTAAACATCAACAACATCTGTTGCATTCATTAATTTTGTAAAACCCAATTGTTTCTATATATAGAACAAATAAGACATGTGAATTGATTAATATACATGTACATTTTTAATCATAATACATTTCAACACATAAAATTAAATTGTACTAAATTACCTTTTGTACTTTGGGTATCCTCGATGATTTCTTTTTTCATAAATAATATGTGTGAAAAATATGATGCTGCAAAGCTCTCTAGGCAAAATTCATTCGTAGAAAGTGTCACATCATCAACTTTGGACATCTAAACCCCTAAAAAACCCTAAAAAACATTAAATAAATATACATATTAAGAAAAGATATCTTGACACCAAGAAATCATCCTATTCTTATGAATATTTAAAAACTATACCTAATGTGTCAAAGCTACTCGAGCACATCTATTCGAACGAGCACTTTGTGGTGTGCTTTGTATATCACCTTCTGCACCTTGCAATGCATATTATTCATATATCAATTTAATTTTTTATCTAAATTAAAATTTATTTACTTTTATAAGATTTAGGTGGTTAACATTAATAACATGTCAAAACACAAATAAACATACATGCACCTGTCTCATAGAAAACACCATCATCAATAGGTCATTTATGAGGGCCACATCCTTAATAAAAAAATGCATGACATCTAATCCTACAATGTGTACATGAATGGGATGTTGAACCATCCTCATTTGCATCAGTTTTTACCCCAAAACATATACCCTAATAGTTGGGGCACATATTCTCAATGGGTTGGGCTGAGCCAAATGGAGCATTTGATGATGATGGAGGTGGTGCAAGTGTTGATCCACCCTCTGCATCGACTAGCTGTGTTCCATGCTCAATAATGACATTATTCAATGATGTAGCTTCCTAAAGGGTCTATAAATACATATAATCCTTCACTACTATTGGAACCGCAACATGAACTATGGGTTTTTTAGCTAGATGCCTCCTATGCTGCAGCTCTACCACCCAATGGGCCCCAACCCTATCATATGCAAAGCCTCTCCCTCTACCGGCCTGGAACTTCCAGATGTCAAAGTAATTTGGCTTCTCACTGAGGATAAACTCACAATATAGGTTTCTCAAAATATATAAAGGCACCTCCCAATTATTACAGGGTTCTTGGTCAAAGACCATATACCACCTATCCCAAAATGTAACTCTCACCCTCTTATGAACACACCAATGTATGGTAAGTTGACTCGTAGTTACTTCTAGGGAGTTACTACTAATAGGATCATTGAAAAGAGAACATATTTCTTCTTTAAGTATCCTCTTTTTTTCACTTGATCATATGAAAACCCATCGATATAAAATGCACAACATCTATCCCTCCATGAACCCCATGTTGTAACCTCCTTAGACAACTTATTTTCACTATTGGTCATTCTTTATAAGGAAGTGGCGAGGGATGAGTGGTGCTCAAAACTAGAGGACCTTAACCTATTAACCAATATGGATATTTGGGGACTTTTATATGAAAGATGATTGATAAGGTCCTCTTGTGTGGCATCAACGTGTCCTATTGGAGGACGTTGGGGGTTTAGGTTCGATTTTGGTGGTGGGTTTGGGTTTGGTGGTGGATCTGGATTTTGCTGAGGGTTTTCTTGTTGTGCGGATACATTTTGAGGGTTCTCTTGTTTCTCATTTCCAACATTATCAATATTTTTAGGTGTTTGAAGAGGTCTTTTCTATCTCTTTCATGGCCAAGGATTGTTTTCCAAATCTAAAATCAAAATAAATAAAAAATTTAAATCAATTCAACAAACCCTACTCAATCAAAATTGAAACAAAAAAAACAAATTATTACATGTTCAACAATGTGGCATGCTTGCAAAATGATCAATATGGAAACAAAATCAATAACAACAAGAACCATCTCTGGTTTTGGCATTTTCTCTTCCTCTTCTCTCCTTCAAACTCAATTTTGGCATGAAGAAAAATAGTCAAAATGTGGCTTTTTAGAAAAAAATTATGACAGTCAAAATGCATACGTATTTTGTAAAGCATTTTTTCTTTACAAAACGCATACGCATTTTGAAGAAATTAAGTTTTTTATTTTTTATTTTTTTGTGGCTTGGAAAAGGATTGGGTTTTCCAAGCCTAGTTTTTCACTTTTTTGAAAAACCTGAGCAAGTTATTAAAAAAAAATTTAGGAGGTGGCCACTTTTTTGCACACCATCTTGGTGAACTTACGCAACCTAGGAAAATAACTGGTTAGGCGCAGTAGAGGCTACAAAAAGGGATCCCTCTCCCTAGAAATATAGAAATAAATAAGACTAATAAGGGAACCAACTCCATAGAAATACAAAAAGGATGAAAAGACCTAACACCAGATATGAAAATGGTCAAGTTACAATAAAGATTTATTTTTAACATCTCCGTTCCTATATGATTGCAGGGTCATATCAAAATTTGATTGTGTTTTCTTTGTTTTGTTTCCCTTTAAAGTCACCCAACCATCATCCATTTTAGCTTCCTCATCCTCCCAATCAATTAGGTTACAATCCAAGGACTTTCTATCATTCACATACCTTTTGTTATACTAAGAGACATCCTCTTACTCCATACATTCGACCTATCTTTTATTCTCCCTACCATCAGGCATAAAAATTATCTTCTTTTGTTCACAATTAGTTGTGGCCTCCTTAACACTATCTAGTAAACTTTCTTGTGTAACCAGAATCATAATAGGATTAGATTGAGGAGTCTTCTCCCCTCTAACTACCTGATAAAAACTCTTCTTTTTTTCTCCATTTTTTCCACGGTATAATGGTAGTGGGATGCATCCTTCCACCACATGGCCAACTTATCTTTCCTATGTTAGGAACATTTGGTAGCTAAATACCCAACCTAAAATCATCATCTAAAACAAACGGGTACCCCCTCATAATCTAAATATTGTACCCATATTCCATTAGAGGTTTTGAGATTAATTTATACAGGGAAGACATCAAAAAAATTCAGCTCCACTAGAATCCATGCATAAGTTTAATGTAGGAGTTTTGTTGATTCCTCATCAATCATTAAAAAATTTCATAGAGAATCACCAATACTTCCAAATAGGAGTTAAACCAAAAATGTAAGAGAAGATTCAAAAGTCTTACCCAGTGTGGAACCTTATCAAAAGTTTCTTGTGCAGGAAAAATGTTGGGTGCCACAATTTTAGCATTAGGGGATTCTTATTATCCCAACTCCAAAGACCCTCACACAAAATCTTCTTCCTATCCACAACATTTTAGAAAAATGCAATTAGGAAACCCCTTGCACATGGGTATAATTGAACATATCCCTTCATTAGTGGCTCCCATTTCTCTGATATCCATTGATGGAGCTCTCCTAATATTGGTCACATGCCTTGAAATCATCCAACCAATCCAAGCTCAAAGAAGGGAACACCATTACTGTCTACCTCCATTTTTATCTCATCTGCTAGATCCACTATTTTAGCCTCCACCATACAGGGTATTAGCCCACCAGACACCCCTGCTACCTCCATCATCACTTTGTCCCTTCCTGAACCAGAAATAACATTTGGGTGTCCCTGTAAAGAAAGACCATTTTCCATAAACCCTAAGCCACCACCACTCATCTCACAATAAGGCCCAAGTTGACTGCCTCCTTTCTGGATAGGTTTCTATCATTATTCTCAAGCAACGATCCCTCCAACCTATTCACTAAGGATCCCCCTTTCAAAATCCCCATAAATCACTATACCACATTCAATTCACAAGGAAACAACCACCATTTTCTATTCTTCCATCATTTGGCATAATAATAGTTGTAGGATGGGCCTGAGCCCCTACATCCAGACCATCAACTAACGAAGACCTTTTTCCTTTCCCACCATGTTTGCACAAAAGTGATCTATCACTAGAAATAGTCATCGCACGCTTAGGAGAAACCCTAGCCTTGGGAGAAGACTTGAGAGCCATTCAAGAAATTATTTGGTTCAAATTGCATATTTTGAGTATGCTAGGAATTTTAACCTAATTAAAATTAATAGTTAAATGTAAAAAGGAGTTAAAATGAGTTAAGTGATTTTAATGTTGAGTGACATATTTTATTAAATGATGCACTTTTAAATGCATAATTGTTTTGATAAAAATAGAGTTGAACTCAAATTAGGAGTTTAGTTGTGCAAACTTTAGTGGAGTTGATATTTGAGTTAACTATTTTATTATTTTTAACATTTGAGTTCTAATTTTTGGGAGTTTGAGCTAAGTTCTTTTAGGAGTTGACTTTCATTCCTATAATTGCGAGTTGCATGTTTTCAACCTTGGTTGCTGGGTTTTCTTTATTAGTCTTTTTTTGGTTATTATTCCACACAAAGGTTTTAGGGAGACAACTTTTGGCTCTAGATTAGAATTGAAGAATTGTTTAAAAGCTTAGGAGTATTTTGGAATCTTTGAATCTTCATTTTGGCCATTGTTGTTTCAAATCTTCTTGTGAATTCAAGGTAGGGTTTGATAACTCTTGTAAAAATTTATTTTGAAAAGACTATCTTCTTCATGGTTGTTTGATTGTATATGCAGTTTGGTTGTTGGATAATGGTTTTATTTTCTATTGTCGAATTATCTTTCATTGTGTTTTGAGAAAATTAGAAAATTGAATGTCGAATTATTGTGAGAAAAAATCTTGTAGAACCTGTATGGTAGAAATATGACCACACTCCTATGAATCATTACATGCAAGGTTGCTCAACAATGAGGCCTCACAAAGTGACTCATGGCTCTCTATGCATGGAGTTGCAAGGAACTTGATAGATTTTCTCTCAGCTAGAGCTATGAAACTAGTGACCTTGCTAGTCAACCACACAATGAGAGATTCACAATGAGGACAAGGGAAACAATGCCAATATCCCCAAATGGAATCAAAGTATGCAATGCAATGAAAATCTAAATGATGATGCAAAGTAGTCTATGAAATGACAATGCAAATAAAACTAAGAAAGGAAATAGCAATGGATTACAATTCCCCTAATTAAGCTATGTGAAGCTAATCTATTGCATAAAAGGAAATCTAAGCTAATATGCCATGACAATGCAACTAATAAAGTAAATATGCAACTAGAATGTAATGCAACAATGAAAGCAAGTCTTCAAAGCTTGGATGCAAGAGTGTCTTCAAAGAGCTCCAATATGACCTAGAAAACCTGCAGCATAACATTAGCATAAAAGAGATGGATATGAAAATGAGGAAGAGAGCTCTCCTTTTATAAGAAATGAAAAGGAATGGACCATGGAGATTAAGAGGCAAAATTCTTAATCAAGGGTGGAGCTTGAAAGAGGAGCAATCCATGTGCACAAGTATCCTCCAATGGGAAAATAGGAGTTGACTTTTGTGTCCATATGAGACAAAAAGTGATTTTTCCCTTTTTTATAAAGTAAGAATAATGTTTTATTTGTGCAACTTAGGATAAGAGGAAAAGTGGGGGCTTTTTATTTATTAAAAGGGGAGGAAATATTCCTTTTAAATAAATAAAAACTTAGGATAAAATGGTTAGCCCATAGAAAATAATTGAAAAAGACTGAAATAGGATTTGATCAAGGAAATTGATATAATTGAAAAATGTTGATTATTGATAAAACTAATTCAGAGATAAACAAATTAAATAAATGGGGCCCATAGTCTAGGTGACCATTTTTGGGTGCATACAGAACCTAGATCTATAAACCTTGGTGTTCAATTTAGAGGAAGCTATGTTTTAAGTAAACATATTAAAAGCCTAGGTTCACTATGAGGAAACTTAGAAGCTATTGGAATTCAAAATTACCTGGTTTAATTTGTATTAAAAAAAAAATCATTTGGAATGTATAATTCTCCTATTGAATTCAATGAAACTTTTTAGTTTTATATGTATTAATATATATATATATATATATATATATATATATATATATATATATATATATATATTTGTAAGGGTTTTAATTTTTTTTAAATATAATAATAATAATAAATAAATAAAATATAATGTTTAGGGGAGGGGAGGTATGTGTGGCTGCCTGCAGATTGCCGAAGCCAGTGCCTGCAATAACATCATTGGCCACCAAGATAGTGTCATGGACCTACTAGTGGGTGTGCCGCCAGCCCTGTCAGTGGAAAAGGCCGCATGACTCCCTAAGGGGGCTTCCAAAGGGGATGAAAAAAATAATGAAATTTGGGCATGACATTAGGGTTTCAGCAGAAGAATGTAAGAAACATTCGAAGATAGTAGTGAAAATCAACCATGTTCTTGAGTTGAACACAACATCATGCAAGGAAATAGGAATAAATGTGGTAGCTTCAAAGCTTGTTAATCCATCAAAACCTAGATGGGCAGATTTCCCCTTCAATGAAAAATACTATGTAGATCTAGCATCTACATCTCACACTCCACAATGGGTTCTCAAACAAGGGAAATGGAGAGATTTGGCCTTCGATAAACAACCCTATTTAGCCTATTTTCATAAAATTATTTCTCAGTAGAAGCATGGTAATGGTCATCGGGTTTTTCTACCTAGGGATCCTATTTTTGAAGGATTTCTTGGTCCTCCATATTTCCAGAAGCTAGGGTTCTCAGGTTTTCAAAGCCACAGTTTTAATTTTCATCAATCTGGTCAAGGAAAACATCATCTTAATCATACTCAACCCCATTTGATATCTACGAAGATACTCCACCTATGTCTCCTCCTCCTTTATCAGTTGGTGCTGATTTTGTGAAGATGCATTATTGTTCTAACAATTTGAGGGATCCCTTCAATCCCAAATAACTTCCGCAAGGTTCAAAACCTCCAAAAGGTTCACATATTTCCCATTCTATTGAAGACCACGATTGTGTTCATGGTGTGACTATTCCAAATATTCATTCTGACAAGATTATATTTCAAGACCATATGATTCAATCCACTATTGATTTTTTACGGGTTCATGCCATAATTGGTAAGATCCACTCCCCTATTTCTTTTCCAAATTTCTTAGCTTGGGAAAAACATTCATGGGTTGGTTTGATGGATCTCTTCTTCATAGAGAAAGATTCTTTATTTTTTGTTGCTATCTTTCAATTAGGTAGTCATAGTGTTTTAGTGGAAAAATTCAAAGGGTGGTTCTATAAGGGGGTTGGCATCTCTACTCTTTCTTGGGTTCCACATTTTGATGCTAATTCTTCTCCTATGTTGTTTATGCCATTTCAGATTTCTTTGCCTAGATTGCCTCTAGAATATTGGGACCCAGATATTGTTGAGATTTTAGCTAATAAATTGGGTATTTGTCTTCATCACGATCTTATTCCTTTTGAACTTGTCCATTTTTCAGTTGTGGTTTGTGTACTAGTCAACCATTCCAAACCCCTCCCTCAATCCATTTTGATTTTCTCCAAGTATGGTAATTGGGTTCACCCGATTCACATTTTACATCCAAAAATAATAGATCTTCATTCAAATGTGTTAGGACATTTTTATTCTCAATGGAAAGGCCCTTCTAGGACAACTATTAAAGTTTGTGCAAATTGTTCATTTGATTTTCATGATTTCCCTCTTTTCAGCAAACCCTCGATGGTAGCTCACTCTCCCATCATTAATAACTCATGTGTTGATATTAATGCTTTCGCACTTTTTAGATCTGACCACAATAGTCATAATGTTGTTGCCATTGGATCCAAATCTCTTAATCTTTTCTCTAGTTTACATACACCTTCTTTTTTTGCTATTAAATTTGTGTTGCATAGACATATTTCTTCACTCATTGAGTCCAAATATTTTTTTCTAACAGTCAGATTCCCTCTTTGGTCTCTCTTAAAACTTTTATCCTCTCTACTCTAGTTGATATGTTCAATCTGTCTCAATTTTGTTCAGCCAAAGTTAGACCAACTCTTGACACTTTCTCCATTTCCTTTAATTTAAGTAGCATGTCTGACTTTGCTTGGTCTCTTGAATTTTTTCTCCTTTCTTCTTCCTCGGCTTCCTCTTTGTTTGTGCATCTTGTTCCTCTCCCCTTTGTTCTGAAGCCATTGGCACTCCCTCCTCCTCCTTCCCCCCTTTCTTTTTCTCATTTGTACTCCTCCTTTCAACCCTTTGATGACTATATTATTCATACTTTAATGTTTAATGATCTACCTTTTAATTGTTGGCCAGAAAAAGTGGCTTCTCTCTCTAAAGAGGTTATTCATTTTATGGCTAATGACATTATTATTTTAGTTTCTTCTGATTTAGTTGAAGAAATATCTCTTGAGGAGATTTATGCGGTATCCTTTAACTATTATGGAGAGATTTCCTTCTCAAATTAAGACTAGGAGGACTTCCCACTCTCCTAGGTTGTCAGGAAGATTATTTATTAGAATGTTAGGGGCTTGAATGCCCCTAAAAAAAGGGGAAGAATCAAGAAATTTTTGGTTCCTTTGCAAGATGATATCATTTTACTTCAATAAACTAAGTTGTCTTCATATTCTTTTCATAAATATTTTAAAAATTGATCTCTATGGGAATACTTCATGTCTCTTCCTCAGGTGCATTAGGTGGTCTTATTTCTCTTTGGAATCCTAATTCTATTAAGGGTCAACTTATTCATCATCATTATAATTGGAAACTCATGAAGTTTGATTGGTTTGATTCAAATCTTCTTATTTTTAATGTTTATGGTCTTACTTCTCTCTGATATTATACAACAATATGTGGAGTGTTCTATTATCCTAGGTGGGGATTTTAATGCTTTAACCTCTCCAAATGAGAAGCAAGGTGGTATCCCAATGGCTCAAAGGATTTTAAATGATTTTTATTTATTGATATCAAACAATGCCCTTCCAGATGTTCTTCCATCTAATGGTTCCTTTACATGGACTAATAAAAGATCACAACTTCATATTGCCTCTAGGCTTGAAAGATTCCTTATTTCTCGTGAGCTTAGACTCCAAAACTTCAATATTACTTCTGAAATAATCTCAATTGATGAGTCTCATCATTTTACCATTTCACTCAATTTAGATAAGTATGATAATCGGGTTTCTTTTCAGCCTTCTTTTAAATTTGAAAAAATGTGGTTTACTCATCCACATTTTATGTTCCTTTTAAGGTAATGGTGGGTGTCTACTCCCTTTTGTAAAGGTAATCAGATGTTCCAATTCTATAGGAAACTGGAACATGTTAAATCTAGGATTTTAATATGGAATAAAGAAGTTTTTGAGAATGTCTTCCATGAGAAATTTGTATTTAAAAAAGAACTTTCCACCATTAATGATCATATCATTAAATTTGGTTTAGACCCTTCTATTTTTGAAAGACATTTAAAACTCTCCAATCTTATTGGGAAACACTCTTCTACAAGGAGGAAATTTATTGGGGGAAAAATATCATGAATTATGGTTTTCAGATGGTGATAAAAATATTTATTTCTTGCACTCCTTTGCTAAGGTAAAAATATCCTCTTCTTCTATTTTTACCATTCAAGCTTTTAAATTAGGATCTTGTCTTACCAATTCCCAGCAGATTTAGGATGAGGGAGTTTCTTATTTCAAAGACCTCTTAGCACTTGAAGTCCACCCTGTTGTTGATGAAAATTGTATTAATTTATTATTGGATGTTTTTCCAACTCAAATTTCCCAAACAAATATTTATTTTTTGATGCAACCCTTCACATTGGATGAACTACGTGTTGTAGTTTTCTTCATGGCCCCAGAGAAATCTCTGGTTCGTGATGGTTTTATGATTTTATTCTTTCAAAAATGTTGGGATGTGATCCATTTTAATTTTATCTTTACCTTTGAAGAATCCAAACGAGAGGAATTTGTTTTCAATAATTTTAATGTTATCCATATTGTCGTTATTACCAAAGTTAATGACCCACAATCCTTTTCATATTTTAGGCCTATCTCCCTATGCAATTCTATCTACAAAATTTTTACCAAGGATATCTATCTCAGGCTTAAGAAATTGATTCCTTCCATCATATCACCCCAGTAAGGTCATTTTGTTCATAGTAGAGAAACAACTAATGGTGCCTTGTTTTCTCATGAATTCATGCACTCTATTGATTCTTGTTGCATACCATATTTTATAATCAAGCTTGATATGATGAAAGCATACGATAAAGTGAGTTAGTTCTTTCTATTAAAATTTCTTCATAAATTTGGTTTTTCAGGTAAATGGTGCAAATGGATTATGAATTGCATATATGAAGCATCCTTCTCTGTCATTATCAATGGAAATCCTTTGGGTTTTTTTACATCCACTCAAGGTGTTCAAAAAGGGGATCCTCTTTCTCCCTTTCTATTCATTATTATGGTAGAATCATTCAGTAGAAAAATCCTAGCTCAACATTATTTGGGTCTATGGAATGGAGTACATATTCCCAACACTCATATCATTGTGACTCATAATCTATTTTTAGATGATACCTTACTTTTTGGTTCCTCCACGTTTCTGAAATCCAAACATATTAAATATTTTTTGGATGTTTATTCAATTGGATCAGGCCAAATTATTTACTCACACAAACCTATGATTTTCATCTTCAATACTATAGAAATTATCCAGAAGAGTATATTCACCACTTTATTTTTCCCTTTGGGATCCCTTCCCTCTACATATTTGAATATCCCCTTTTTTACGTGGGCAATAATAAATATTTTTACTAGGATAGTGTCATCACTATACTCAAATCTAGAATCTTTGTTTGGAAGGCTAGATAGTTATCTCTATTCGGTAGAATATTACTAGTCAAGACTATTTTATCTGCGATTCCTAACTATTTTATTTATGTTCTTCAAGCTCCCAAATTTGTGATTTCACTAATTGAAAAAATAATTAGATTCTTTTTGTGGAAATCTAATATGTCTAATGAAAATAAGATTTTGTTGGTCTCCTTAAATATGTTATCACTTAATAAGGATGTGGGTGGGGCAGGTTTGCATAACATTGTCATTAGGAATAAATATTTTGGAGGAAATCTTGTTTGGAATATGTTTGCTAAGCCATCATCTTTATGGTGTCATATTATGCATGCCAAATATATTGATTCTTCTAAACCCTCTAGGGGAGTGGTATCAGACTATCTATCATGGCAAGTGCACTGTGGGGATAAAATTGGGGTTCTAACCTGATTGACTATATTGATTCTATTGACATAATCTCCCGTAAAGTTTATTGGAAGGATCCTTCCTCTTTGCCTTTTTCATCAAATCAGATTTACAACTTTAACACAATTCTGGGATCTTGGGTAGTTTATCTATCTCAAGGTTCTAATAGGTTGATCTGGTACCCCTCCAAGTAAGGAAAGTATTCAGATAAAGAAGGATATAAGGCTATATGTCAGATTGAGAATCAAATATTATCACAACGTACCTTTCCTTTTTTAAGGAATAAATGTGTTCTACCTAGGGAAGGTGTTTTTCCAGGTTCCCTCTTCAAAATAAAATTCTTACCAGTGACAGGTTGAGTTGTTTACAGATCACCCCCATTTCACTGTATTCTTTGTGACAAAATTGATGAAAACATGGATCATCTATTCATACATTGTGACTTTTCCTCTCAATGTTGGTCTTATGTGATAAATAAGTTGTCAATATGTTTTCCACTTCCATTCTCTCTTTGGGATCTTTTTCAATTATGGCCAAATCTATACTCTTCTTCTCTGTTTGTGTGCCCTTGGTTTATGATTCCATCTAATGTTATTTGGTCAATTTGGTGGGAGTGTAATAAATGTATTTTAAGAAAGACTTCCTTAGATATTTCTCATGTTCTTTCTATTATTGAAAACCACATATCAGAACAAGTGAATTCATTTGTGCATACTCTTTTTAATGCAAATACTATATTCTCTTTCTAGGATAATTTTGTTATTACTAAATGGAAAATGATCACCATTCTGGTTTCTCCTATTTTTCCTAGAATCAAAAAGTGCTCCATTGATAGGAAATGTGTTAAGTGGCACCCCCTTGATTTGAGTTTTTGCAAACTAAATTTTGATGCTTCCTCCAAAGGAAATCAGGGTGATTCAAGGATCAGGGTTTTTATGCATAATCATCATGGTTGTTTCCTTTCCCTCAAATCTTCATCTATCCATCTCAGCTCTAACAATATGGTTGAGGCTTGGACCTTATTGGAAGGTGTTTTCATGGAAAAAAAATTGAACTTCTTTGACATTCATATTGAAGGTGATTCTACTCTTATTATTAATGCATGCATTTCTAGATCTGTTGTTAATTGGAGCCTTAAATATATACTTGATAAAATTTGGAATATGATTGATTCCTTTGTGAAGGTAACTATTTCACATGTATATAGATAAGGTAATACCTTGGCACATTGTTTGGAAAATATGGGTTTTTCCATGTTGGAAATTAACACTTTGGTGGCAAAATGTGATTTGGACTTATATCCTTCTCTATGTGATATTATTCAAATGGAATCTTCCTTATGGAGCTAATTTAGTGGCTAAATCTTGATGTTTGTAATGCTTATTCAGCTTACGCTTGTCTATGTTATCACGTGCCAATGGTCGATGTCATCAATGGTAGATTACTCATTATTATTTGAAAAACATTTTAATGTCATGGATCTTTTCTCTTTTTAGTAATCACAACTGTTACAATTCATTAATATTGTTGGGATGGGGATATCTGTGTGAGTATATCATCCTCCACTCTATTATTGGATTTGATTGTCGTTGATTTCCTCTAATGCATTTAGTAGCTAATTTGATGATATTGGAAGATTGTGTTCCTTTAACATTTGTTATGTTATGGATGTTTGTATGAGTATACATTTGGCTAAGGTGGCTATTATTAGTACTTTTCTATGTTAACTCTAATGATTTATGAATTTATGGGACTATCTTTTGAAAGCATATTGAATTCTCCTGATCTTAGGCATGCGTATTTATTTCTGATATCCAATCTTTGAATTTTTTTGTCCTTGTCATCTTTTTGAAGTCCTTTGTCATCTCAAAGCTTCTTATTGTTTGTAGTCATTGCTGTCGATCCCTCTTATTTTATACCACGCGGTCTAATCTCAAGAGTTGTATGTCCTTCATGATGTTGGCATATTGTTTTATCTTTGTGGTTTGTTTGGTGAAGAATATATAGTGTACTCTTTTTTTTGTGGCATTTGGTTCTTGTTTTCTCAATATGGTAGCACACTCTCTTCAAATGATTAGTATTCATGCTCATTATGATCTTTTTTCTTCTTGGATTGTGTTTCATATGGATTACTACCCGTAGAAGTACAGAGTATCTCTTGATGTTTAGGATTGGGAAGCTCCTATCTTGGGGCATGTTTCAGATGATTTTCTTGCCTTATTTTTCTTCCCTTTGACTGGTTCCTCATCTCATAATAGGACAATTTCTCATGCATGTTCTCCTAATTTACATTAGCCTTCTTCTCCGTGCTTGAACCTTTGTTTGGGTCATATTGATGAGTTCGTTGCTATGCTTTAGTAGCGGTTTTTTTTAGGTTTTGATGTATTTTTTGGATATCTCTCTTGTAGTTTTGGATGTAGGTTTTGAATATAGGTTCATGGCTCTCTTCAAGTGGTCGTTGATGCTTATTTTTCTTTGGGGACCTCACTTTCTAAGCTCAGGTATATTTGTTGGATTCTTTACTCTTCTTAGTTCATTTGTAACTCCAACATGATATGTATTTTATTATTGGCATATGGCCTCATTATACCTTCTCAAGTAGTCGATAGGTTGATAATTTTGTATACTTTCCTATGGTTGATGGGGATAGGTGATAATTCTGTTTAGTTCTCTATTCTCTCTCTTACCCACCTCCACTTCTGGAGTTAGGCTCCCATTTTTATTTATGGGCAAGGATCAGAGTTTTTCTTTCTGGTTCTTTTCTTCGGGAGTTCTTTGAACTAGTTAAAATAATAATATAATATATCAAGTGGCTCTATCACTTTATTCAAAAATAAAAATAAAAATATTAGTTTATGTTATTATTAATAAATATTAACATTTAATAATTAAATTTATTAGTTAATAATGTTTGTTAATTATTAATTTTATTTACTATTATTATAAAAAAAATAAAAAATGTTAATTATGTAATAGATTTTATTTATTTGTAAAAAGGAATATTTATAAATATTGAGATATCAACTTTACAATTAGATATATATATAAGTGGAAATCATCTTGACATGCATTTATTGGCAAACTAGTCAAAGTTCAATCAAACTAGTATTTTTAATTAAGAAAAAATGTTTTCTTTTAAATGACTGAAGTTGTGATTCGATGTTTGTTTCTTAAACCTTGTTGTGTATATTTTATGGATTTGGGGGTTTAAGTCATGTTTTAGGAAATGTGAACTACAGGCCTGAGATATGTTTTATGTTGATGTTATGTGTATCCTTTCTATGCATTGTGATGGATGTTTTGGTCTTGATTATTTTCACCCAACCATATTTACTTAAGCTCATAATTTATGTGAACTCATTGAGAGTGTACTTAGATGTTCTGGTTTGAGGACCAATATGTGTTCCAGATGCCTTTTATGGAACAAGACTTGATCGTTATGATTTTATATATTTTTCTCTTTGGTTTTATATTGAGAATCTTTGTAACCATTTTTTAAGTCCCAATTGGATCATGTATGGATTTGTGAATACCTTTGAGTGATCTCATTTTATTTATTGAGTTTTGGTATTTATTTAATTTTACCATAAAAGGGTGACAACCACTATTATAATAGAGTCTAATTTAATTAGTCACCTTGTGTTCTCTACTATGTTTTTTCTATGTTCTGAATGATGATAATTGTGGATTATGTTTTACTCCGTATTTGGGAGAATGATGCTATTTATGCTCTTGATTTATATTGTGATATGGTAACCATGTGGATTGGTGATTGTTATGTCCAGTATGGGATGGAAAGTTTGGATCCTTGTATAGGATGATATAGTGTTGTTATGCTCCAACACTTGTCTTTGATGAAATTCATGGTTTACTAGTTTACAAGAATTCTTTTATGGTTTTTCTTTTTTCTTTCTCTTTAGTACTTTGTTGGGATAATTAAGGTAGGTTATCTAGGAGCATAGAGGGAAATGGATTGCAATGGGGCAAGGATCCCTAAGAGGCTGCCAAGGTATCTCATTGTAAGTTGACTTAGTAAGAAATAACTTAATAAATTTATTTAGAGAAAACATTCATAAGATAATTATGTGTCTCATCCATGCCTTGAGTGCTGGTACAACATAGGATGGGAGTGGGAGAATATGCTTGATTGAAGTCTTGCATAGTTAGTTACCATTTTTTTATGAGAGGTTTACTAACATCACATAGAGTCACTAGGGGGTCGGGGTGTAGAGAGACTACCAGCTTAACTCTAGAGTTAACTTATGTGATGAAACTTCCCTATATGTGTCCTAGGTTCCTATGTTGTATTTGGTACACATGACTTGTGTCTCAATCATTTATAATTGATAACCTTATTGTTAAGAATGGGAACATTGAGAGGGGGGGGGGGTGAATTAGTGTTCACTGAACTTTAACTTTTCCTTTTAATCTTTATGCTTAACTTAAATGCTTAAGTACTGAATTAAACATTCACATAAGACATGAAACATAAGAATAACACATGACACCAATATGGTTATGGGGAAACCAAAATAGGTAAAAACCCCGGTGGGAATTTACACCCACTAATATTATGCACTAGTGTTTTGTGATCCTTGCTAGAAGATCCTTTACCCTGTTAGGAGTAGCTTTACAATGCTTTTAGTACAGTAGACCTGGTTAAGGGTCGGACCCTGTTAGGAGTCTTTTAAAATTATCCCTATTAGGGGAGTTGACTCACTATCCTAGAGCTCACTACTCAAATGATGAAGGCTACAACCTTCTGAATCAAATACACACTATATCTGCATGTGAAATGTTGCTGTGACACTACTTGTCAAATCAATTCCTTTGGTGTGTTGATGCTTTGACCTCTAGAAAAGCTCTAATAAATCATATTCTCTCTTTGAATACCTATTCTCTTCTTAACACAACTCTTATACAACTTCCATACTAATTACAATGGGCGCATCTTATATTTATACACTCATACAAACAAAAAAATTAGGTCGGCCCTATAACTAATTACAAAAAATGCTTTCAAATGAATTGGCTTAAGCGTTCTTACAATTATACATGTACATATGTTGGAAACCTAAATAAAATGGGCACATAGCCTCTACAACATTAATTTACAATCACAAACCAAAATAGTCACTGTTGGCTCCATGCTCTATTTGCTGCTAGCACACACTGGCTATGCATCTTCAACTGACTGTAACTTTCACATCTTTTCATATCTACTTATGTGCTCTTAGACTAAGAATAAGTATAGTCTAACAACCTTAACTTCTAGGGTGTATACCTTAGTCCATCTGTACACACATGCGCTAATGCTCTGAGTCTCTGGTACTCTGTTAACTGTCCAGTCTTCAACACTTAACTGAATTCTGATCTTTACACTTAGTGCGCTGACTCCAAACTTCTATATGACTTTGTTTCCATAATGAAAACACTATCTATAGTCATATACTTCAGTATAGACAACTTTCCAACAATCTCCCCCTTTTTCATTGATGGCAACAAAGGAATATGGCCAAGTTTCTAACTGTCCCTTTACACAAAAAATTTTGTTTTTTATACATCTTTATACATAAACTTATATCTCCCTATACATCTTATATACTCCATATTCTATACAACTCCCCCTTTGACATTAATGACAAAGGTATATCAAAAATCTTTATATACATACACTTACTGAGGAAAAACATCCAGATATGCAATCTTGAGTTTCTGGATCTCCTTCTTCCAAAAGGTTATTAGTGAATTGAATATCTGTAGATGGGCGCATAATGCATATTGAAGCTTCTCCATCTTCTCAAAATCTATTCTTGGACGTTGGTCATAGGTAATCATAGTCACATCAATCTCCTTAATGTTCTGATTGAGAATGTTTAAGGAAGGCGCAAGAGCATTCCTTAATTGGGTCTATCTAGACCTTATCTTCTCCATTTCTTTCTTTGCCTTCTCAATTATGTCTAACTGACCTTGAGAGACATTGTTACATATATTCACATCATTGGATGTGTCTAGCACTAAGTCCTTCACCTTCTCAATCATTGTTTCTATATTTTTTATCTTCTTGAGATGGGCATCAGTTAGTTTATCCTGATCCATGGATTCTGCAATGATTTTCCTTCCTTGATCTGCAAACTCCTTCAATGATGCTTGACCAGACTTAAGAGAGTTCAAGTCTAGTGCAAAATTACTCATTAATTCATTGAGTCTCTTCTTCAAGTACTTCTCTTCTGCCACTAAGGCCGCAAATTTTTCTAGGTCTGAAAAATTTTCTTTGAATTGTGAGATGCTTGTGCTCAGATCATTAATTGAGTGTACATTTACTACTTTCTTGTCCTCTGGTAGAAAATTGTTCATAATATTTACTAATTCCACCAGGAGAGGATTTATCATTACTTGCTTCTCCTTAGCCTTCTCCATAGCCAAGATGTTGAACTTAATCAAGTCTTCTTCTTTACAAGAGTTCAAACTGCTAGTTTCTGGTGTCAAACTTGACAACAATGCAGAGGAAGGAGTGATGGGAGTGCTCATCACTTCTTGTTTCATCTGTTCAACAAAGGTTTCATCTTTACTTTCCTTTTCTCCTTCTTTCTTCTTTTGTTCATCAAATACATCTTCTATGAGTACTTCTTCTTGCTGAGTAGGAGTACTATTACATAAGATCTCTGCTTCTTGTGTACTCATAAAAGCCTCCTCAAACTTGTCTAATTCTATGTTAGTGGCCACCATGGCTATCTCCACATTATCAATGATGAATGTGCTATCCTTGAGTGATCTTGACATGGACGCAGACTTTTCTACTTCTTTTTGAGTTCCTACTATGGGCGTAGAGTCTTGAGGACCTATCATTGGTACATTAGTGGGCTCTGCCACTTTATCTTCCTTCTTGAATGCATGAGTGATGGGCGCAGTAGGTGGACTTATGTGTTGTTCCAATAACACCTTCTCTAATGCTTTTTCTATCTCCTTCATTATCAGCTCATAGTCCTTGTTCATGATATGAAGAGTTCTCATCTTTGTCCTCAAGTGCGGCTTCACCAAGTTCAATATCAGTGTTTCTTCTTTGGAACATACTGGCAGAGTATCTTGTAACACTTTTTCTCTTATCCTTTGATCTTCTTCATTTGCTTGTCTCTTCAAGCTATCCATTATCTCCCATACCTTATATGGAATTGTTGTTTTCATTTCAAGAACTATCTTCTTGAACTTTATCATATGCTTGACAATCATACCATGTATTTCTGATTTGTCAATCATGTTGTATGTATCATAGAACTTCTTACTTGATCAATCCTGCCCTCATCAACAATTCTTGTGTACAAAACTTTAAGGCTAGGCCTGAATCTGGCCTTAGGAGGTGCTTGAATGTTTCTCCTCCTCCTTGTAGCATGTGTGGATGGATGACTAGTGCTTACTTATTTCTTCCTTCTGATCATTGGTTCATACTTCAGAGGAGCAATAGAATCACTGATTTCTATGTGTGTAGAAGGAGTATTATTTTCCTTACCCTTCTGAATGTCATCTTTTTCAACTTTTATTTTCTTCATCTTTGGATCTTCTTGTTCTTCTGTTGTGCTCTTCAATTCTAGAGAAATCTTCTCTTCCCTTTCCTTGTCAAGGTCTTCTTTTGATACACCATGTATTCTTAGTATCTCTAATGTGACCTTTGCAACCTTTCTTTTTGTTGCAGCACTATTCAACTTAGCATCAACTTCTCTAGTCTTCTCTTCATATGTTCCCCACTTAGGTTCATTATCATCCTTAGGGGCTAATAATAGTACGAGTGCATAAGCTTCAAGAACTTGTTCTTCAACCTCATACCCAAGTGGATGAATCCACTTAGTTCTAGGTTCCACAACTTCCATACATGTAGTATCAATCTCCACCATGAAGCATATTGTGTCTTTGTACTTCTCCACAATACTCTCAAGAATCTTGTACATCATCTGCATTCTTTCTTTGAAGGTCTTCAATTCCAAAGTAATTTAGTCTCTAAGTGTGCTTTATGTGGATGCCTTGTCTGATATCTGAGGCATGGTAGGAATGGACTTGTCTAGATACAAGTCTGACACTTTACCAACTATATGAAGGTACATATAGATGATTAGGGACCCAAACTTGAAAATATTTTTCTTATCATGCTTAATAGCCTTGATATTGTCTATCAACTATGTGTGCAAGATCTCACACAAGTTGAACTCTCCATCTTCTTGCACAAGATGGATGGCTGCTGGAATAGTGCCCGCAGACACACTATTCACCCTACTAGTATGATGAAATTTGTAACCCAATATCATTGATATCAACTTGATGTCTGGTTTCTCTATGGGCTCAATGGTCATGTTGCGCTTATCACTTATGGATTTACATACTTGCTCCACCATTTTCCTGACATCCTTTCCTGGATTTATATACTTGCTCCACCATTTTCCTGACATTCTTTCCTACTGGAAGGATGGCGCCTATCCTAGAGAGGCCTTTCATCTCATGAATTAGGTCTCCTATGATTCTTATTGGTACATCTCCAATCCAAAACAAGTCATCATGGATTCTTCTCAACAATATCTTAATCCATTCTTCCTCATAGAACTCATATGTCGTGGCATATTCAACAATGGGGTGATCATTCCATTTGGTGTATTTATCCATGAAAATTTTGTCGGGTTTCAACATTGTGTCCATATGTGCCCTTAATCTATCTAGTCCAATAGGTTCCTTCTTACAATATATGTAAGCCCTTATGTCTTCTACATGCATGATGCTCATCGGTGTGTGAGAGAAAGCTCCCTCTAAATCATCTAGGGTTGACTTGAATGAATGCCTCTTGAAAACATACCGCTTCTTTTCAGCAACATCAAAAACAATAGGATTGGTCATGACTTACTTGATATTTTCTTTCCAAAAGATTTCTGAGATGATCTGATGGCTTCCAGATTGGCACAATGAGCTAGGGTTTCTATACTGATCAAATGTACTGCAATCACTGATATCTTAATCTCCAAATCTTCATAGGAACTTCTAAGGCTCAATCTTCTCTCCAATTTCTTTGAGTATGAATGCAATGAGTGAACAAACAAATTTCTATGTACTTAAAATAAGGAATTCACCATTAATGCAACTCGTGTAAACCAGGCTATCACTTAAATTTTTCAAACTCAAGTTCCGCTAACAATCAGTATGTGCACTCTTGCACAAAGATTCCAATACACTCCAATAACTTAATTCCAAAGGCGCATACTTTGAGGATGAGTATACTAGCCACGCAGGGGTCTAGAGCTAAATTAGTTCCCCCTATGACCCTAAGGGCCATTCATGCAGATGTAGAGGGTGTGTTCACTAGGGATGCATCCAATACATTCTTATCAACATTATCCTTCTTTCCATCTAACCAAATCAATCTTGCATCTTTTGAGGCCTTCACAAAGTTGACTTCTGCTTCAGGATCCAAAACTAGTTCTTCGATCTTTTTAGGGCTTTCCTGACCTTGCGTCCTTGATGTAAAAAACTTTGAGATATGTCTAGCCTTTTTATAGGTGTGACAAATCATTGGAGGTCTATTATTCCTTGGTGCATTGACATGAGTCACCATTTTACATGTTCTGGCTATGTGACCATTGTAGTTACATATCTGACATGTAACATTCTAAGAATTTCTTGTATTGGGATGATTCTAACTTTTTTGATCATGTTGAATCTTGTTCTTCTTACTAGTCTTGCAATTTATTGCTCTATGACCAAATCTATTACATGTATAATAGTAACCATTAAAAGGCTTTACCTCTGTACAGCTCCTTGCAATATGTCCATGTTTGTTACATGCAAAATAGGTGCATTCTCTGAGCTTGCACTCATTCTTAGGAGGACCATCATTATCTTTTGTTTGATCTTTACTATTCTCAATATCAATAGACTCCTTTTGTGTCTCCTTTCTTGCTTGCATATTATCAATCTGATTTTGTGCTTCATTGTAACCAATACAGCTAGTGTCTCCTTTGACTCTTCTTGCATACAATTGAGATTCTATCAAATCTGAACTGGTGTGTAATTTTTCAATGTGATTCTTTTCTTCTTTTAATTCAGATTCCAATCTTTCTTTGCAATTCCTCATATCCAAGATTTCCAAATTGGCTTCCCTCAATTTATCATTGAGTTGAAGGTTCTCCTTGACTTGCTCATTGTAGACATCTTGATTGTTCATTAGTTTGTCATCAAACTCTTCAAGCTGGCTCAATAGAGATGTATTTTCTTCATTTAACTTCTTGAATTTTTCTTCAAGATCACTGTTAGAGCGACCTTTCAAATCCTTTCTTAGTCTTTTGATAACTAATTGAGCATCGCTAACTTTTTCTTTTAGTTCTTCAATTTCTCTTTCTGAATTGTCCAGGTTTTCAAGAGTTACTTCAAGATTCTTCTTCAGATGTTTCATTTCTATTTTTTCCATGATCTCCTCAAGTGGTTAAACTTCTATGCTAAGGACCAGATCTCTAATACCAATTGTTAGGAATGGGAACACTGAGAGGGGGGGGGGTGAATCAGTGTTCACTGAACTTTAACTTTTCCTTTTAATCATTATGCTTAAGTACTGAATTAAGCATTCACATAAGACATGAAACATAAGAATAACACATGACACCAATATGGTTATGGGGAAACCCAAATAGGTAAAAACTCCAGTGGGAATTTACACCCACTAATATTCTGCACTAGTGTTTTGTGATCCTTGCTAGAAGATCCTTTACCCTGTTAGGAGTATCTTTATAATTCTTTTAGTATAGTAGACATGGTTAAGGGTCAGAGCCTGTTAGGAGTCTTTTACAATGATCCCTATTAGGGGAGTGGACTCACTATCCTATAGCTCATTTCTCAAATGATGAAGGCTACAACCTTCTGAATCAGATACACATTATATTTGCAGGTGAACTGTTGCTGTGACATTGCTTGTTAGATCAATTCCTTTGGTGTGCAGATGCTTTGACCTCTAGAAAATATCTAATACATCATATGCTCTCTTCTCATACCTCTTCTTTTCTTAACACAACTCTTATACAACTTCCATACTAATTAAAATGGGTGCATCTTATATTTATACGCTCATACAAACAAAACAATTAGGTCGACCCTATAACTAATTACAAACAATGGTTCCAAATGAATTGGCTTAAGTGTTCTTACAATTATACATGTACATATGTCAGTAACCTAAATACAATGGGTTCATAGCCTCTACAACATTAATTTAAAATCACAAACCAAAATAGTCACTATCGGTTCCATGCTCTATTTGTTGCTGGCACACACTGGCTGTGCATCTTCAACTGACTGTAACTTTCACATCTTTGCATATCTACTTATGCACTCTTAGACTAAGCATAAGTATAGTCTAACAACCTTAACTTCTAGGGTGCATACCTTAGTTCATCTGTACACATGTGCATTGATGCTCTGAGTCTATGGTACTCTGTTAACTATCCAGTCTTCAACACTTAATTGAATTCTGATCTTTACACTTAGTGCACTGACTCCAAACTGCTATATGACTTTTTTTCCATAATGACAACACTATCTATAGTCATATACTTTAGTATAGACAACTTTCCAACACTTATAACCATTATAACAATTTTATATGTGTACCATTACATAATATTTCTTATTTAGTTTTTTTTTTGAGTGAGGCCTCATGTCATCTCCTCAACATAGTGGGAGTGGACTTCTTGGCTCCACGTGATCAGGTGGTAGTGATTCTATTACCATTGAGATATAACATTTGTGAATTTGTACTTCGATGATCCTTGATGTTTCTTCTATATCCTTGTTCATTTCTTGGAGACTTTCTTATTATCATCATGAGATGTATATCTTGTATCCCATTTTATGTATTGGTTATTGACATTGATTCAAAATATGTATATGTATTTGTATTGTATAACAGTTATCCTTATGACATGTGTAGTGGAAGATGTATTTTATTGAAGACTATGATGTATCTGTATGTATCTGGTTGTATGTACCTTTTATTATATCGATGTAATGAATGTATCTTAGTATTCAGTTGTAATGAATATATTAGTGTAATCTATGATTTATGTTCTTATTATTATGATTAAATAAAGGATTAGGAATACTTCAATTTGGGGTTTTAAAAAAAACCTAAGATATATCATGTCATTATGTGTTAGATTGATCTTAGTAGTTTAGTTAACTTATATGTAACTACATCTTGGAACCCATGGGATCATTAACTGAGTTTTATGAACATTAATGTAATGTCTTGTCTTAAGTAATGATCTTATATTAACTTATATTTGTAGTTTCTTCCACATTTATATTGGTTAATGTATGTTTAACATTTAAGAAAAAAATTTATTGCATCAACATAGTGTAATGTTAGGTTCATTTCTCATGAGTTCCTAGGCGGGGCATTGTATCTCATTCAACCAATACTATTAATCAACCTTCTCCCTCCCAGTGTATTGAGTATGATGAGAAAGTTACTAAATCCAACCATGTTGTTAACCAAGTTGAGATTTTAAAACTAAACCTCAACCTCCTCCTTAGTCTCAGATTACCTTTAATCATCCTAAGATAATTTAAGAATCTGGTGATCCTCTCTACATTTTTTCTAGCATTAATGGCATTCCTTCTCATGGTACTCTTTTTTATCCCACTTGCATGGTGAATGTGATAACTAAAGAGAATCTATTTACTAAACAATTTCAAAAGGAATTTTATGATAAATATTATGTCTTGATTCAAACTTGCAATAGTTTCCTTTATCCTTTACATTGTTCTATTTTATTTTCTATAGAATTTGGGGGTAATACTTTAGACACTACTTTCATTGTCATTCCCACTTTTGATCAATTTCAAGTTAAACTTGGTCTTCCTTGGCTTACCTTCATGAAATATGTGGCTTCCCATATTCATAAATGTGTTAAATTTCCCCATAATTGAGAGATCGTGACTATTAACCATAGTATTTATCAACCTCAAGACTCAGTTGACCTTGATTTCTTTTGGCCTTCCATGCCCCAAGACACTCAACCATGTCTCGACTATCTCTTTTGATCATACCAAGCTTACAAGATAAAAATGATTTGTGAACTTAGAAAACCTAAGGATGATATTGGATGTTGACTTCTTCCTACACCACCTATACCTCCTTTACATGCTTATTTTCCACCTCTTATTTCTTATACACATCCTTTTTCTTGTCATCTCTCAACCTAGTTTGGTTCCTTTAGTTATTCCTCCTAAAGAAGAAAATGAATCAATGTTGATGGATCATATCTCAAACCAAATTTCTAACAGGACCAAACATAACTATCATGCATGTGATTGTCATTACAAACATCATGCTAGACCCTGTCAACATGCTTATCAAAACATTTCTTCCCCTCATACACCTCTTCATATTTTTCTTCCCTTAACCAACCCATGCTTGATCCTATGGAGGAAGTGAATTTAAATCAACTAAAAATGAACAAATATGACAATGCTATTCATATCTTAGATTCTATTACAATTAACCTTGATGATGAAGAAAATCTTAATGATGATGTTCATGATACTAAAAATGATATTCATGCTTGTGATTCTGATGACATGTATGGGACTTTTGATATTGATAATGATTTACCATATATGCTTTCACAATAGTTATCTATCACTCATAGTAACAAAAATAGTAACCTATCTTCACAACATGATCTTTTTTCGGAACTGGCTATTGTTTCATATGTCATGCTTGATGTTGCTCCTCTTGTAAGTTTCCCACATTTCCTAAACACTATCAAATGAAAATAGGGGGGAAGATGATACACTTGAATAGATCCTCTTGTGCAGTGGATTATGTGTGTTTTCCTTTCATAATTTTCTTCCCCCATGATGTGTTTCTTGGTATATGTTTTGTTTAGATTTCTTTAAATGAACCTTGTTACTCCATTAGTGCAAGGTGATAAGGAATCACCATCTCATAAATATTCTTCTATTTGTATCTCTCTTCTTCTATACGTCATTACATATTGTGTTGTACCTGTGCCATTGTTTATAAATGTGCCTTTGTATTATCTAATTGGGATGATGAAAAACTATAAACAACTATTCTTTTTGGTCTCCATGATGTTGGTCTAGAAAGACTCTTCTTCGTAACTCTTACCTGCTTTTCTTCCATTATGTTGTAGTTCTACTTGCTTTGGAGGATGATGAAATTTCATTTTGACATAATATTTCACATATTATCATATGACCATACTATCCCCAAAGTTGGTAGATCCATTTTGTGCTCTCTTTTTTCATGTGATTATTTCCCTTGATTTGTCCTTTCTTGGGGGCATTTCATAGTGAAAAAATTATTTGTGGGTACATGTACACTTTATTTAAAAAAAATTATCCCATTGAGGAATTTGTAATCACTTTAACGTGAGGGCATACACTCCGCTCATATTTTGCACACAAATGTTATTTAAATGTTTCTTTTCATTTGGACCCCTTATGGATACACTTTCCATAAGGACAGATCCTCCTTTTCTTTTTTGATCCCTAAGGAAGCTTACCTTCCCTTAGGATAGATCTCTCTTTTGGATCCCTTATAGATACACTTTCCTTAAGGACATATCCTTCCTTTGTTTTTTTGACCCCTAAGGAAGCTTACCTTCCCTTACAACATGGCATTCCTTTTCCAAGTCCCTTATTGTATACACTTTCCTTAAGGATAGATCCTTGAGGAATTGACTAGCAAGGTACAAAAACTTGCTATAACTTTCAATGACATCTTTTGCGGCACCTTATTTGTATGATTCACAATAAGACAAATCTTTCTAGGGTAAGGTGATCAATCTCTCTCTCTCTCTCTCTCTCTCTCTCTCTCTCTCTCTCTCTCTCTCTCTCTCTCTCTCTCTCTCTCTCATCAATGAGGACTTAAGTCACTTGGGGGCTTGATGTTTCTTTGTCTCTTTGACCTTGATGAAATCATCTTATGCATTTGATCTACTTTATCATGAGCATGAGTTTTCCTCATACTCCCACTAAAGTGGGGGATAAATGTATTGTCCTAAATAGTTAGCACTCATTTATTTAGAATCTCTAGGACCTATTGGGCTCTATTTTAGTAATTTCCTAGATCTGAATGTGTTTATGCTTGATTTCCCAAGCATCTTTTTCCTCTCTCCTTGAATCTCTTCACACTTTCCAAATCTTGAAGGCCATTTTAAAATTTTCCTCTTGGGATTAGGCAAAATTTGACTTAGTCCTTGGGGTTGTTTTTTAGTGGGCTCTATGCCCAATGTGGGAGTGTTTCATTTTTTGACCTTAGTTGTGATCAACCTATCATTTATGGACCCCAAAATGAGTATAAAAAGACATGAAATCTCCTCATTTTGACATCTACACGTTCAAGAAAAATCCATTGTTATCCATATGCAATCTCATTATAAGAAATCAATTCCATGTGCAAACAATTATTGGTGATTTAAAGTGCTGTTTTGGATTCAATATTTGAATACAAGGCTCCCAAATCAAGATCTCTAAGTCTTCTTCCATCTATTTAAAGGCAATATCCTCTCATTGTAAAGAAAGTTTCTCTCTTCCATAGTGGCCAAGTAGAGGAATTCTCAAAGAAACCAAGAAGATCCACATCCATCATTTTTCCTCTTCTTCTCCATTGAAGTGATCAAGAATATGTTCATTCAAGATAAAGGATTTGGAAAGTGTAGATTAATTGCATTTGTGAGGACATCCTTGATTCTACAACATATTCTGAGCATACAAACATCTTCATGAGTTTATCAGATCCTACCATCCATCCATGGGGGTTTGACAAGAAAGGTGAATACTTAAATTTGTCTTGTTTTACATACATTTCTTGTTTCCTTTCAAGGCTAATTCCTATACAGGGGCCTGTCCAAGGGAAGCCCCTTTCCACAGTAACTTTCCCATTTTTTCTTGTGAGAAGGAACATGTGGCAAAGTTGCAAATCCAGATTTTTAGGGTTTTAAAACTAGAGATTGATCCTCTAGAAATTTTATTAGTTTTTAGCCTTCCATGACTAGGCTAATTTTTTGGGACTAGGCCAACTTGGGTAAGAATTGTCTTGAGAGTATGAAAATTTCACAGTCAGGAGCAGGGATAACTTTAAGAAATCCCCTCCTAGGAAAAAGTGTAAAATCGTGGATCGTACATTATTTTAGGAGGGAATTTTTCTTAATGAAGTCTTTTTTTTTCAAATCCGCTAATTTTCATTGTTTGTATTGGCAATTTTATCCCTACCAAATGAAAATTTCATAAATTCCTAGTGAATTATACAGTCATACGGGGGAAAAATATATATTTTATGAGGCAATTTTTTTTTTCTTTTCAAGTAAAAAAATTATAATATATGAGGTGAATTATTTTCTTTTGAAGGGGAAAAAATAATTGTATTGGAGAATTTTATGTACCGTTTGAAAATTTATTTATTTTATTGGCTAATCGTTCGTTAATTATGAAAAAAAAAAAATTTATTGGTAATTTTCAAAAGATGGGACGTGATTTTATTACAAACGCAATTTTATATTGTTAAACGTATTATTTGAGACCATCTGATGATCCAAGATCAATGCCTGAAGTTTAATTTTTGCCTCAATTTCTTGAAGGAAATAAAATTCTCCAGGAAGTCACCAGAATATTGACACATATCAAATTAGGGTTGTCAACTTGTTTGCAAACTCAACATGTTGGTATTGATAAGCACAACATGTATCAAACCTTAACCTGCACCATAACCATGATTCTTGATTACAACGTCACACATGCAGGGTGGATAATGTTGCACGGTCCTATAGTGCAACTAGTAACATGTAACTCGGTAAGAAATAAATGCCTTGTTAGTGACAAGTGACATTCTTTAACTGCCATCCACTCAACACACACCACTTCCAAATTTGTACAGATGATATTACCAATTTCTAACATGCATGCTTTTATGGGAATTCTCAGATGAAACCTTGGAATTAATTTGTAGGGAGGGTGGGCCTTTCATAAATGAGGTTGTTAAAATGGTGTTGGGAAGAGAGTTTCTACACAATGAAGACAGACACTGAGTGAACACAAACATTACATCCCAATTTTTGGCATCTCTTCTTGACCTCAAAGGAGAAAAGGTGGACATGTTGATGTTGTTGATGAAGGTTTTCAAAGAAGAATACCTGGGTGAAAACATTAATATTCTTGTGTTTGTAGAAATAGGGGTGGGGATCCCTTGGGCAAGTGAAATACCCAATCTTCTCCTCCCAGGCCAGAATGTGGCCATGCAACCTTTTTGTTGGGCCTGAATGTTGGGCAGTTGAAGCGTCATAGGAAATGAGCATTGATTACTAGGGATTTTCTTTGTAAGTGGTGTTTTCTCGATGGAGTGGACTTGGAGGTGGGGCAATACAACCGGCTTGATGAATTCTCAAATTTAATTTTTTCTATAGAATTCTACTTAGATGGATTCAGAGGGGGAAATTACTAGTGTTACCCATGGCTCGTCATCCCACTTTTGGGTATGTGCAGGATCATGGTATGCCAAAAAGTGGCGATGTGAAAAAATAAACTTTTCACTCGTCCAAAAATGCACTAAAAAGTTTGTTGACCTTTTCGTAGGCCTAGACCTTGTTAGTACACTTGGCCAAGCCAAAAACCAAAGAACGGGCCTAATCGGATATCTGATAATATCGTATATCTGATAATATCGGATATCCAATTTTATTAGAGATCTGATTTTATATTGGATATCTAATTTTTGCCACTAAATTATATATCTAGCCCGTGACCACGTTCAACATTTTCATTGTAAAAAGGTTGAACACAGCCAAAGAATTTTGCATATCAAATATAATCAAATATCTGATTTGCTCAAGATCAACAAGTAAGTTATATTTTAAGTTTTTATTATTTTTATTATTTTTTAATTGAAATTTGTAGTTTTTTTAATATAAAAACTAGGGTTTGAATGAGATTCTTTATTATTATTTTTAATTTATTATAATTGTCTATTTGGGTTTTAATTTTAATTAGACATGGACTCAAACCAATCACAAAACCCTCCTAATGATCCCACAAATAATCCAAAACTACCTCCAAACAATCCCCCACTTTTAGAAGACCAACTAGTCTCAAACCCTCGATGTTTAGAGGATCTCATAGGAGACTATCTAAATCAACTTAGAGGATATTAAACCACTTATTCCAATATCCCCACATTGTGCCCCATATTTTCAACGTTGAACTCCATTATTGAAAACATGGAGAAACTTACAGAACAACATAATGTTGCACTCTTTGGCATAATTCCATGCATGCCTAGTTTGATGATGGGCTTGAGTATGATCAAGTTATGAACCTAAACATAACAAAACATGACATATGTAATCTTTTTGTGGATCCCAAAACCAATTTAAAAGTGATCCCTTAAAAATCCAAGTAGTTAGTTAAATGGTGCACAAATGATGCAATACGTGACAACTTTTGGGACCGCTTGTGGATTGTTTTTGATATACCACCTCACAAAAATTTTGATGTCCCATTCTATTTCATAACAAAATTGTATGCTGAATTTGTGCTTGGTAACAAGTTAAATTATTGGAGCATGAGACCGAACCAAGGTACAGGCTTAGGTGCTCCTCAGGATAGGCCATGGGCACACTGAGTGAAATCTCACACATATGTCCCCCCTCCTGAGATTTTACCACCTCCTATAGTGCAACATCTTGATATTATTGTTGAGGATGGCTCACAGAATATTTGAGCCATTCACACCTTGAGTGATCTACTGGTTATGCAAAGTATGCCATTATTGCCTCCTTATGCTGATGCTTATGGCCCTTCCACATCCTCCACGAGATCACATGTTTGTGTGCCCCACACTTGCAATATGTGCAATAATCTGTGCTTAGGTCCCCTAAATGATAGTGATGCATATAACTACATCCTCAAGGTGGATGATACTACATAGCACACTATAGGCACTAAAAGACCTCATGACGATGTGCATTAGGGTCATACAAAGCCATGGATTCCTACTGTTATGATAAGGGTAAATAATTCACTTGTTACATTGTATTCAATTTTAAATGTTTGTATTTTTAGTAGAATTTTCTTATAATAATTTCCCACTTATGTTTTTTTATGTGTTACATTTATGTTCACTTGATTACAGAGGAGGAGATGGCACGGGTGGAGGGGTCCACGCTTTCAGCCATATCATTTGTCATCTACACTTCCACAATACATATGTTTTAATGTACTCATTGGTTTCCTTTTATTATAATAGTGTATGTACATGTTTTTTCTAATTTTTACAATCAACTTATTACATACTGATTCAAGTGTAACCAGTTTCCACTAGGGGGAAATGTGAGGGGGTTGAGGCATCTAACGTTAACAAGGCGAAGGAAATTTTAAGTAATTTAGATTGTTAATGCATACATGTATACCTATCAGTTTTGTGTACTCATATTTTTAATTTACATGGTTTATTTGATAGAGGGTGGTGTCTGATAATGTTGTGAGACCCTTTCTCCATGATAGAGTCGCATGCATCTCAATTCGCATTGATATCCCCATGCTAAGTATGTTTCTAAAGTTATTTGCGTGTATTTTACTATCAAGTATATATAATATGATCAAGTCATGATTGTATTAAGTATCTCTTTGACTTTTCTAGGTCACCCCTAGTTTAAGGGAGGTAGATCACCAAAGGTTTGTATTGTTGATGACTCAGCTAACAATTCCTGAAGAAAGTTCAACACGAGTAAGTTTTAATGTTAATTCAATTATTTTGTAAACATATATTTTCTACCAAGGATTTAACATTGAATAGTATAACTCGTAGATCAATCTCATGTTCATAAACATATACAGGTTAGAGTCAAAATTGGTGGCATTGTCCCTTTTCTACCAAGGACATATATTAGGTCTCTTGTCTGTGTGAAGAGACAGAGAGGTGAGGTACATGAGAGTTCAATTTTAGCTTATTTATTTATTATTGTTGAATATGATTTTAAATTTTTATTTTTTATTTGTAGAAACCATATAAATTAAGTAATCTAACTTGGGGTTTCACTTTTGTGTTTGAATGCAGGATCCATTAGAGCCAAAGAGTAATTCAAAGAGAATGCATTTTGATGATCCACTAGTAGAATAGGATGTCCTAGAAATATTTATAGTTGAACTTCTTATTTTGAGATGCCATGTGACACATTTTGAGATGGTGTATACCATATTGTATCTATATATATTGATTTTGTAAATATGTACAAAATTATTGTTCATTTTGATATATATGAAACTTGGTATTCGATCCAATTTGTTAATTGTGTGTTCATTTATTCAATGTCAGTACGAAAATTTGCTTGTGTGTATGTACTCATGTGTATGATTTATTCCTTAAGTATATTCATGTATATTCAAGTACATTCTTCATAACCTAAATTCATGTGTATGGGCTACATGCACGACTTAAGTGAATTCAAGTGTATGCTTTATAATCTATGTGCTACAAGTATGCTTCATGAATTAAGAAAATTTATGTGTACGCTATATGTGCTATGTGTGTTCACATGTGTAATTGATCATTTAAGTGAATTCAAAATTTATGTGTTACATTATATTCATGTGTATCTAATGCTCTCAACCAAGAAATTCCTTTAAAGTTCACTTCACAAATCTAGTGATCACCTTGTCAAATCAACTCTTATGCAATGTATCATGTTAGAACACTATTATACATGTCAAAGAAATGTCAATCCATGAAAATAAGTAAGCACATTCATGGAATGATACTTCTACATCAAGATTTTGTCAAATTTTTATTGAGAAAAAAATGACCTATTATTCTAGGTACCAAACCCTCCTTTCGAGGGTCTCTAGGCCAGGGCTTGTTCAAAAGACTCTTGTAAATCTCTCTAAATACCCCAAATGGATCTAACACATCCCTATGGATGCCAATAGCATAGATCCATCATAAAATATACTCATCCATTGGACTATATGGTCCCAACAATGACTGGTGCTGCTTTATGCACCTTCAATCATCATTTATCACCATTTGTGGTCTCTCCACCACTATATATCATGCATATCCCTGCAACCAAATACTATTGTACAAAGCACTAGTTAATTCATTTCCTTAAAATGCCAATGAAATGATGTAATATGGACATGGAAGTGATAACAAGACAATAGACAATCAATTTACTCCATTTCAAATCATAGACACATTCCACAAAGCATTCAAATGACCATCCTTGGTCTCTTTACATTTGCCAATGACCCTTTATGGTCATGTCCCCATCTCCCTCGGAGAAACAACATATTTTCATTGTGGGCACAAACTAATGCTTCCCTAACATCTGGTTGGGTAGGTTTACCCTAGGAATGTTCTGACTTTGCCTCTTGACACACTAGAATTCTCACCAACATACGCAATGGTGCTTAGTGCACCTTGCGGATACTTTGGTCCAACATTTTTGTGAACATTCTACTAAATTTGTATTAAAAATGAGGTTTTCACTAGCATTTAACCAATAAATGAGAGCTAATGGAATAGACCATTTGGTGCCAGGACGAACGATTTGGAAGAAACCCAGTGATGCAACTTTCAACTAACCCTCACTACAAGTTTTGGCATCAAGTGAGATTGGCATGCCAAATTCAAAAAAAATTGAATCTCCTAGAAAGGAAAGAGGATATTGCAGGAATTAGAAACATGGTCTTGCAACATCTCATAGTTTGCCAATACCTCTCACGGGGTCCAAGATACGAGTCTCAAAATATCATTGCCCAATTGTGCTTAGTGCACCTTGGGGACACTTTGGTCCAGCATGGTCATGAACGTTCTAGTGACTCAGTGATCAAAATGAGTTTGACACTAGCATTTACCCGTCCAACCAGAGCTACTCACATAGTCCATTTGGCGTCAGTACAAATGGTTTGGAAGAAACCCAGTGGTGCAACTTTCAACTGACCCTCACTATAAGTTTTGGCATGATGAGAGATTGGCGTGCCAAATTCAAAAAAAATTGAATCTCCTAAAAATGAGAGAGTTTATTATAGGCCTCATAAACAAGGTCTTCTATCATCTCACAGCCAATACCTCTCATGGGATCTGAGATACGAGCCTCGATATATCACTGCCTAATCATGCTTACTGCACCTTAGGGAAACTTTGGTCTGACATGTTCGTGAACATTCTAGTGACTATTGTCAAAAAGGGGTTGTCACTAATGTTTACCTACCCAACCAAAGCTAATAGTGTAGTCCATTTGGTGCCAAGATGAATGGTTTGGAAGAAACCTAGTGGTCCAACTTTCAATTGACCCTGACTGCAAGTTTTGGAATCAATCAAGATTGGCGTGCCAAATTCAAACAAATTTGAATATCCTAGAAAGGAGAGAGGTTATTGTAGGCCTCATAAACATGGTCCCATAGCATCTCATAGTTTTCTAATACCTCTCATAGGGTCTGAGATACGAGCCTCGAAAGATTGATGCCCAATCGTCCTTAGTGCACCTTAGGGACACTTTAGTCCGGCATACTCATGAATGATCTAGTGACTCACTAGTTGAAATAGGGTTATCACTAGAATTTACCCACCCAACCAGAGCTTATGGCATAGTCCTTTTAGTTCCAAGACAAACGGTTTGGAAGAAACCCAGTGGTGCAACTTTCAACTGACCCTCACTGCAAGTTTTGGCATCAAGTGAGATTGACATGCCAAATTCAAATAAATTTGAATCTCCTAGAAAGGAGAGAGGTTATTGTAGGCCTCAAAAACATGATCTTGTAGAATCTCATGGTTCACCAATACATCTAATGAGGTCTAAGATATGAGCCTTGAAAGATCATTTCCCAATCGTGCTTAGTGGACCTTGGGGACACTTTGGTCCAGCATGTTGGAAAATGTTCTAGTGACTTAGTGGTCAAAATGGGGTTGTCACTAGCATTTAACCACCCAACCAGAGCTAATAGCATAGTCCATTTGGTGCTAGGATGAATGGTTTTGAAGAAACCCATTTGTGCAACTTTTAGCTGACCCTCACTGCAAGTTTTGGCATCAAGCGAGATTTGTGGTCCAAGATACGAGCCTTGAAAGATTATTTACCAATCATGCTTAGTGCACCTTGGGGACACTTTGGTCTGGCATGGTCATGAATGTTCTAGTGACTCAGTGGTCAAAATAGGGTTGTCACTAGCGTTTACCCACCCAACTAGAGCTAATGGCACAGTCCATTTGGTGCCAGGACAAATGGTTTGGAAGAAACCTAGTGGTGCAACTTTCAACTAAGCCTCTCTCTCTCTCTCATATTTGGATCTCCAAAAATGGAAAGAGGTTATTGTAGGCCTCAGAAACATGGTCTTGTAGCATCTCACAGTTCACTGCTTCCTCTCATGGGGTCTGAGATATGTGCCTTGAAAGATCACTTCCCAATCATGCTTAGTGCACCTTATACTCTTTATCTGCAAGAACTACCATGTCTTTTTCTCTTGGTAATTGAAGAGGACATTCATCTAGTTTTGGTAACTCCTCCAATGTCAAACCACCTTACACAAAATTAAGTTATTTCAACCAGGCACATTACTTAACCTCGCAAGGTTTTTACAATCTATAATAATGAAAATGTTAATTATAGATTTAGATTAGGTACATTTTTGTTGCTAATATTTTTGATCAAATTTTATGGTCTATCATTTCTTTTCAATTAGGTAGATTTTTATTGCTAATATTTTGAATCTATCATTTCTTTTCTCTTCATAATGTTTAATCCCAATTTAAAAATTCTATATGATCTTATCCAAAGGTTAACATTTTGACCAAATGCATTCATGGTTTCCATTTATTTGATACACTCCTATTAAATCTTACAACTCACACAAAATGCAGATGTTCATATTACAGAACACAATAAATTATATTAGACCATCATATATCCACTAGTAAATTTTACCCTATTTTTCGATGAGAATTGGTCAAATTTTCTACACCAATTGGTCAAATAAATGACTAAAACTATGGTCGATGTTTTTTTGTCAAATATTCTACAGGGAAAATAATAGTCAAAATTTTGACCCTACAAGTGGTCAAATTATCGATTGAATCAATCCCTTGGAACTGGAAGAATAAGATGTCAAATGCATAGCATTCTTGTCGATTCTACTGGTGTAAAGGTCTAAATTGAGACAATAGGTTAGTCGAAATATCCACCAAAATTTCATCGAAGTGTCATCAAATGCATAGCATTCTCGTCAAACATAGTAATGTGTAAAGGTTGAAAAAGAGACCAATACTAACTTTTGGTTATAAAAAAATGTGACCAGAAATGTGACATTTAGAAGATAGCATTGCTGACGATTTGAATTGGTAGGTTTGGGAGAAAGGCCTTGAAGACTAGGAATCCTAGGCACACGATGCAGAGCTTGACTTAGGTGCATTTTCTCAAAAGAAGGGTCCCATGGAAGAGCAGGAACCACCTCTTGAGATGTTGATGCCATTATTACCTTTCCAAAAGGAGTAGCTAGCTTGGATTCTAAAGTAAGAATAATATTTATTTAAAGGTGGCATCCTTGCAAATGAAATGGGAATATGAAAAACAATTCAAGCAATATCCCTTTTTCTATGTAATCATGACCTGCGACTGAAGGCACCTCTTACTGCGAACTCATCTAAGGTGTCAAACATTGAAGTGTCAAACATTGAAGTGTCAAACATTTCTCTAAAGAAATTTAGCATTATCAAAGGAAAATCCTAAAGGAAATTATAGCAGAGAAAACTTATCAGAATGGAGAACATGGTATTAGAAGAAAAATGAATTTCCATCACACCTGGAGATACAGTCAGTGAACAGAGGCAAAATAGGGAATAGAATAAAAAACAAACACAAGTCAGCGATGAAGACATATAAGTTGTATATAGGCAAGGATGGAAATATAATAAGAACCCTATCCTTTATGGGCTTATTTCCTAAGCTTGGCATGAGAAAAATATATAATATCATTACAGTGAAAAGATATTATTATTCAAATGAAAATATCTTATCTTTCATTGGCAGAAGGATATATTAATTTTTATTAGAGACGGGGACCTGGGGAAAGAAAAATATATTGGCTGAAACTTAGATTCCATGCATGATTGAGGTTGTTTATTGCAAACCACCAAAATGATGGCAATTCCATATAATAATATATCTTCCAACCTGCAAAAAGGGAAGAATAAAAAATGAATGGAAAGAATACACAAGAACAACAGTAATACAGATCAATGAAATTCTGAATCGACATCGGCGGTTATGAATAAGAGGGAGCTGAACAAACTATTACTAAATGCATGATTCATGATAAATTGTTGGAAATGGTAAAGGGCTTGAAGTCATGGCATAAGCTGCACATTTAAAGAAATTTGGAACCACATATAGTTAACATGGATATAAGATATTATATCAAAGAATAAAATATAACTCAGACCTTCTATCAACGACAGTGACATACTTGTGGAACAATATTATACGGATTCCATCATTGTGACATACTGACCAATATTGAGATGAAGTCAGTCTTCATAGATCTATCACTATTATATAAGATATCTTTAAACAGTCAACGCAGTATAAAACATTCTATTTTATTCATCTTCAGATAGATCTTATCATCTAAGGAAATGAGATAAAGGTTAAACCTCATCTTCTATTATTGCATTAATAACAAGTTAGGAACAATTGCAATAAATAAGATTGCTACTCCACAAGCTCCTTGTGGAAATCTAAGGGATAGAATATGAGTTTTAAATAAAATATAGCACCTTGCAATTGAAATTTGAGAACATTGTCCCATTATTTCAGCCTATTTTCATTAATATTCATTGCAATAGCAGGCATATATTTGATGAACTACAACTAATTTGGAACCTAAATGAAGAATCGGTAATTCAAGATTACTAAGAAGTTGATGTTTACATAATGCAAGATGATTAAATCAGTTTTATGTTGTCATTGATGTCAACTAGCTTGACGATACTTATCTTGTAAGTTACTATACTGACACATCTAAAGAAAGGTGGATGAGATGAAGAACAGAGAAATCTACATGAAGAAGATATACATGACAGATGAGGATAAAGAATACACTAAGTAACTTGTTGATGATTATATGACTTGATGGAATTGACTTCATTATGTTGTATTCATCTATAATAAAGAATAGAGCTGAAAGCTACAAAGCAGTGTTGTCAGTACACTAAAGCATTTCAGTATACACCGATGGAGTGTAGTGTATACCGAGCATAGTTTTAACCGAGCTTGTGTTCAATGATGCATTTCTTTGTTAACCGATGAGAATAGAATGAATTAATTGATTAGTTTAGCCGATAAGATTGATGAGCTGGCAAGTATATGATTCCGAGGTAACAGATAAAGTTTGTTATGAAGATCAACGACTAACATAAATCAAAAGGATCTAACGGAGCAGATTGAAATGAGTTATTGACACATCAGCCGAGGAAGTTTGAAGCGGAAAAAGTCAATGAATGTGATTAAGAAGAAAAATCTAATGGATAGAAAGAAAATGATTTACTTGTCTATATAAGAGACTAGGGTTTCATTATAAATGCCTGCCGAGAGAAGTAGATGCTGCAAAAATTTTGTGTGAAGAAGTTTTCATGCAATCTGATCATACTGGTTAAGAAAGAATTGAGTTGTAGTACAGTTACCGAGCTACAAAGAGCTATTACCAATGGATGGTAAGTTAACACAGTATTGAATCTGAAGTGAAATATTGATCAGAAGGATTAGTATGAGCATAATATTGATCTGTAATCTACAATTGAAGTTGTAATAAGGTAGATCAACTACTGTTACATATTTAACCATTGTACATAGTCAAATCTCTTTACAGAGTGGACTTAGAAAGTCTTATGATGTATCATTCATTAGAGTGAACATTGTTATCCTATCAACCCCATAGTAAATGCTAGTTGCATGATAACTTCTAGTCTAAAATCCTCTAACAAGGTCACACCTGACAATGTGTTTGTAACCTTTAACAGGGTTGGGTCTTCACCGACCTCACTTCAGAAATGTGAAAAATTTTGGGTTGCTGGTCCCAGGTGGTTTTTCCCTTCACAGGGTTTCCACGTTAAATCTATTGTGTTATGTGTTGATTACAATATTTGTTTTTGCATATTACATGTTAGATTTGATCAGTAATAGTTATAATTTTAGAATTCCCAATCGGTAAAAGCACAAACAATGATATTATTTTTATTTACTGAGTAGCAAGAATTAAAGTGTTTTGGATTATACATTTTGAATTGGGACACTGGATAACTGATTCTACCCCCCTCTCAGTTATTCTAACAATTGGTATCAGAGCTTTGGTTGCTTAGAACAGAGTTTTAAGGACTTCAACACAAAAGTCTCAAGATGTATAAGAGTGAAGTACCGAAACTGAACAAAGAGAATTTTGCAGTATGGCAAAGCTGAATGTTGTTGCACGTATCTAGAATTGGAAACTCATCTATAGACCTAATGAAGAATGGCTACATAGTTCCACCCACTGGTCCCTTAACTCTTGATCAATTGAAATACAAGCATGAACACAATATCACTATGATGGAACTTTTTTCTGCCTGTACCGACGCTGAATTTGAAGACATTAAGGGATGCACTACTGCCAAATAGATGTAGGACAAGCTAAATTTGATATACAGTAGAGATTTGAATGTTAAGAGAGCCAGAGCAGAAAGTCTAAGAGGTCATTTTGATGATATGAGAATGAAAGAAGGTGAGAACATTGTGCAATATTCAAATAGACTGAAAGAGGTAGTACATGCTATTAGAGCATCTGATGGAGTCATTGATGATGAAATGATTATAAGTAAGATTCTCATAACTTTGTTACCAATTTATGCAATCAGGATCTCTGCAATTCATGAAACAAGGGTCGTATCCAATATTACCCTTGACACATTGATCAGTAAGCTTACAACCTTTGAATTAAACAACTTTGACAACAATATTGTTTCTCATGTTGAATCAGCTTCCATGTCTTCTTTGAAGATTAGTAAGTCTAGCGGAAAAAATAAGAATGATGATAGTGACAGTGACACCGATGATGAACTTGATGAGCTTGAAGCTCTTATGGCTAGAAGATTGCCTAAAGGAAAAGGAAGATATAGAGGTAAGCTACCTTTGACATGTTTTAATTGTAAAGAGGTTGGCCACATTGCTGCTAGATGTCCATAGAAGAAAGATGATGGTAGATAAAAAGACTGATCGAAAGGAAGCTATGGGAGAAGAGTCAACAGAGGCTACCGATACAACAAAAGAGATAACCAAGATAGTTATGACAAAGGGAAAAATGTATGTTACATTGCCGAAGATATTGAATTTGAATCTGACATTGATGATGATGTAGAAGTAGTATTTGTTGCTATGAAAGATGATTCAAAGGAAGAATAAAAACATGAAGAGACAACATTAATCTCTAGAGTAGATACAAATGATACATGGATCATAGATAGTGGCTGCACACATCATATGACCAGTGATGCAAAAAAGTTTGACCAACTTGTTGAATATAATGGAGGATCTGTGAGAATGGGAAATGATGCACCTTGTATGGTAAGAGGTAAAGGTACATTGATGATTAATGATAGAATTAAATGTGAAAATGCATACTGGGTAGATGGATTGAATTACAATTTGTTAAGTGTGGCTCAGCTGAACAATTCAGGCCACCAACTTGCTTTTGAGAGCAAAAAGGTGAAAATCTATGATGATGGAGGAAGACTTGTCAAAATTGGTACACAATCCAGAGGTAACCTATTTTATCTTGATATAGATCAGTCTTCTTGTTTGTTGATGAAAGATGAAGATGCATGGTTGTGGCACAAAAGGTTATGTCATGTGAATTTTGATAACATGATCAAGATTAGTAAAAAGAGAAGAGTTAGAGGATTGCCTAACCTGTCAAAACCTGATCATGCCATGTGCCATGAATGTCAGAAAGGTAAGATGACTAAGTCTAGTTTCAAAAGTAAAGACTAATTAACAAAGAAGATACTTGAGTTGGTTCATACCGACCAATGTGGTCCTATGAGAACTCAGAGTTATTATGGTGATAGATACTTTATTCTTTTTGTTGATGACTATACTAGACTGATGACTGTTATGTTCCTGAAAGAGAAATTTGAAGCCTTTAACATGTTTAAGTGGTATAAAGCTAAGGTAGAGAAGGAAACTAGAAAATAAATAAAATGCTTAAGATCTGATAGAGGAGGTGAATTTATCTCTAAAGAATTTACTAATTTCTATAATGAGCATGGAATTAAGAGACAGGTATCTGCACTGAGGACACCTTAGCAAAATGGCATTGCTGAAAGAAGGAATAGATCAATAATTGATTATGCCATAACACTAATGATACAAAAAAATGTTGCTCAGACATATTGGAGGGAAGCTGTCAGTACAATTGTATATGTTCTTAACCGAGTACAATTGAAGAAGGACACCAACCTAACACCTTATGAGCTATGGTTTGGACACAAACCTACTATAAGTTATTTTAGAATTTTTGGAAGTAAATGCTTTATTTTGAAAGATGAGAGAAATGGAAAATTTGATTCTAAAGGAGATGAAGGGATATTTCTAGGATATTCCACTACTAGTAAAGCATACAAATGTCTGAATAAGGTTACAAATAAGATTATTGAAAGTACTAACATTTGTGTTGATGAGTTTAATGACAAGAACATAGAAGAAAGTATGAAGGAACTGGAAGACTATGGTAGATTCACTTACATTGAATACCCAGAGAATCTACTAAAATAGCAAGCTGTGACAACCCATCACCAAAGAAACAATACACAACAGCAAGGAAACAATACACAACAGTAGGGAAATAACGCACAACAGCAAGAAGAGGAAACTGACGAACAAAATGGAGTTATTGAGCAAGCCAACGAACTTGAACAGGATGAACAAGAAAGAAGAGATAGAATACTAGCTAGATTTTTCAGAAGACACCATCTTGAGACATAGATTATTGGAGACAGACAAGCTGGAATGCAAACCAGAAGAAAAACAAGAGAAAGTACATGCTTAGTTTGTGAATTTGAACCTAAAAATGTGAAAGTTACATTAGAAAATGAGGAATAGATTAATGCAATGAATAAGGAGATAGAGAATATTGAGAAGAACAAAACCTGGTCCTTAGTACCCCGACCAAAAGATAAGAATGTTATCGGTACTAAGTGGATATTCAGGAATAAGCTAAATGAAAATGGTGAAGTTACAAGGAATAAGGCTAGATTGGTATGCAAGGGATATGCATAGGAAGAAGGCATTGACTATGGTGAAACATTTTCACATGTTTCTAGATTAGAAGGAGTTAGAATGGTACTTGCATATGATGCACACAAGAAGTTTAAAGTTTATCAAATGGATGTGAAGTCAGCATTTCTGAATGGTATACTTGAAGAAGAAGTCTACATAGAACAACTGGAAGGATTTTATGATCTAGACAACAAAGACATGGTATGTAGATTATATAAAACTTTATATGGATTGAAGAAAGCACCGAGAGCATGGTATGAAAGACTGCATACTTACTTGCTAAGTATTGGATTTGTTAGAACAAGTGAAAATAGCAATCTATATATGAAAGGTAATACTGATGACACTATTCTTATTGCTGAAATATTTGTTGATGATATTATTTTTGGACGATGAGATCATATATGCAAAGCCTTTTCTGATGAGATGCAAAAATAATTTGAAATGTCTATGTTCAGAGAAATTAAATTCTTTCTAGGACTACAAGTGATTTAGCAAAGTGATGGGATATTCATCACATAGTCTAAATACATTAAGGAAGTCTTAAAGACATTTGGCATGGAAGATGCTAAACCTATGGGAACACCAATGGCTACTAGATGCAAATTGACAAAGGAGGATGATACTACAAAGGTAAATCAGACACTTTACCGATCCATGACTGGTAAACTAATGTATGTAGTTCATAGTAGACAAGATATAGCACATGTTGTGGGAATTGTTGCTAGGTTTTCTGCTAACCCTAGAGAATCTCACATGATAGCTACTAAAAGAATCCTTAGAAATCTGAAAAAGATAGAAGATTATGGCATTTGGTATCCTAAGGAAGGAAAGTTTGAATTAAAGTTTTATACCAATGCTGATTGGGTTGGAAATGTAGATGATAGGAAAAGCACCACTGGAGGAGCATTTTTATTTGGTGACAGACTTGTAACCTGGACAAGTAAAAAGCAAGCTTTCATTTCTCAATCAATAGCAGAAGTAGAGTATGTTGTTACTGCTACAAACTACTCAAACATTGCATACATCAAGCAAGTGTTGGAAGGAATGAATGAGGTAATCACTGATCTAGTGATTATATACTGTGACAACACCAGTGCTATTAACATTTTGAAGAATCATGTGATGCACTCAAAGACAAAGCATATATCTATTAAGTATCATTACTTAAGAGAAAAAGTGCAGGAGAAGCAAGTGAAGTTAGAATTTGTTACATCTAAGGAACAACTTGCAGACATCTTTACAAAGCCCCTACCGAAGGACACATTTGAATACTTGAGGACTAGATTTGGGGTCTATCCCCTGTCTATCAGTCACTAAGGTGATCTAGATGTTGCATCAGCCTAATTTTTTTAGAAGATCACTCATGTTGATGCAGCATAGTTCACACTTTGACTCGTGTTCAAGGTTGTGATTAAGTTTGAAGAACTGACACAGATTGAGATATCAGTATACAAAGATACAGAGAAGATGATGGACAACAAAGAGTTACTTGGCTACCTACAGAGCTATTTGTTTATTTGTTTTCTTTGGCATTATTTTCAAAGGGAGAGATAAATAATATGAAAAGGAGAGATAAACAAAGGGAGAAAAATAGCACTAAAAAGGAGAGATAAACAAAGGGAGAGATTTTGAGGGAGAGACAATCTGAATGGAACAGCAGAAGCGAAAACAAGACAATTGAAAAGATCACATTTGATGACAAGCATTATAGTTTTACAAATGTTGAGTAACATAGTAATTAAACATATTAAGTCTATTCAACTTACAGCATTTGTTTACAAAGTTGTAGAATACATGTTTGGTATGTGTATGGTACATTTCATATTACTTGAGTTTCCATCAATGCCAAAGGGAGATATTGGTGAACTACAACTGATTTGGAACCTAAATGAAGAATCGGTAATTCAAGATTACTAAGAAGTTGATTTTTAGATAATGCAAGATTATTAAATCAGTTTTATGTTGTCATTTATGGCAATTGCATGACAGTACTTATCTTGTAAGTTACTATACCGACACATCTGAAGAAAGGTGGATGAGATGAAGAACAGAGAAATCTACATGAAGAAGATGTACATGTCAGATGAGGATAAAGAATACACTGAGTAACTTGTTGATGAGTCTATGACTTGATGGAATTGACTTCATTATGTTGTATTCATCTATAATGAAGAATAGAGATGAAAGCTACAAAGCAGTGTTGTCGGTACACTAAAGCATTTCAGTATACACCGATGGAGTGTAGTGTATACTGAGCATAGTGTTAACCGAGCTTGTGTTCACTTACGCATTTCTTTGTTAACCGACGAGAACAGAATGAATTAATTGATTAGTTTAGCTGATAAGATTGATGAGCTGGCAAGTCAAATCTCTTTACCGAGTGGACTTAGAAAGTCTTATGATGTATCATTCATTAGAGTGAAAATTGTTATCCTATCAACCCCATAGTGAATGTTGGTTGGATGATAACTTCTAGTCTAAAATCCTCTAACAAGGTCACACCTGACAATGTGTTTGTAACCTTTAACAAGGTTGGGTCTTCACCGACCTCACTTCAGAGGAGTGAACAATTTTAGGTTGTCGGTCCCAGGTGGTTTTTCCCTTTACAGGGTTTCCATGTTAAATCTCTTGTGTTATGTGTTGATTACAATATTATTTTTTGCATATTACATGTTAGATTTGATCGGTAATAGTTATAAGTTTAGAATTCCCAATCGGTAAAAGCACAGACAGTGATAGTATTTCTATTTACCAAGCAGCAGGAATTGAAGATATTGTTTTCAATTATACATTTTGAATTGGGACATTGGATAACTGATTCCCCCCCCCCCCCCCCTCTCAGTTATTCTAACAATATTTTATACCTGATTTGCTAAACCATGGAGAGGCCCTGCTAAGCCATTCATACCAGCTGCAAATGCAAGATATGGATCTGCCAGTGGACTCCCAGCCTAGAAACCAATTCATCAAGAAGAATGTCAATAATAAATAGATACAAATAAGACATAAACATTAATCAGTAATGCACAAATAATGTTTGAAGGAATATCACTTCACTATCACCAACACACTACATATGAAATGATATCCCCTTATTTTTGCAAGGAACCTGCTTTCAGAAATTGTACCTTCTTATCTTGGTGCATTGTTCTTACTATAAAATAAGTTGCCAAAATAGTTGTTACATACCTACAAATTATGACCTTGATCCTTGAAACTTACCCATTAGTCAACATTCCAGCTTGAGTGCTAGGAGATCACATTGGACTCAATTATTCTTATAATTGTTTTGAAACTTTATTTTGCTTACCTATTAGTCAATATCCAAGTGTAATGAGCTCTAATTCTTGGGGAAAGCCTCACCTTGATCATTAGACTTACCTCTATGTTACAAAACTACCCTCAATTGCAATATTGCAGGCCATTTCTAGATCACTCTTGTAGTTGAAGTTGTTGAAAGTATGTGAATTGGAGACTATTGACCACATTTTCACTCTTAGTGCTATCATCAAAAGGGCTAATTATTGGTCTTCTAAAGTCTTTTGTTATCATTGGCCCCATCCTGCAACAGCTATTGCTCCATGAATATGGAGCATTGGTATTTCTGACACTCTGATTATGGCCATTATTAGACTCCATGAGACAATTGTTGGACAATTCAGGAGTCCTAATAGCCTCTCAGACATTTCCCAAAGAACTATTGAACTTAAGAAAGGTTGATTACATGCAAAATGAAAAATACTAAGATCACAAAGTTCAAGTAAGGGCTAAAAGAGGTGAAAATACACAATGTAAAAATGACAAATCCTACTCACTAAATATTCCTATAGAGGAGAGAAAAAAGAGAAATGAATAATTAAGGCTTCACAAGACTATAAGCATAATAAGGGCTACAAAAGAGTGCAACCATGTCAAGTGTGAAGGTACCTCATAAGAGACATTTCTCTAAAGAAATTTAGCATTATCAAAGGAAAATCCTAAAGGAAATTATAGCAGAGAAAACTTATCAATATAACAATTTTTTTTATAATAACTATAAATAAAACACAAATATACTATTGAATAAACTTCATGTAATGTAAAAAAATCATCATATACAAATAATTCATAATAGAATTGAAAAACTAGCTCCACTAACCTATGAATCTTCATGAAAATCTCATGAATGCTTACAAAAATAGATCCTCCTTTGCCCTCATATGAGTAGCTATGGAAACAATTGAAATGACTCTACTTGTTCTCCAAATGGAATTGCAAACCTTCCTAAAACTATGTTTGAATCTACAACATTAATGGAATTAGAACCTGAAAAAAAGCAAGAGCCTCCACATGAATACACTTCTGACAAAGCACTTCAATTCATGTGTTGTTTGTACATCATTGGAACATGATGATGCATCTGTTACCTTAGTATTACAAAAAATCCTCTGGAGACCATTTACTAACTCTCTCTTTGGCTTGAGTAGCCTGCAATTAGTACAGAACAATAATAAATTATAAATGTATTTAACACTTCAAAAACATTCACTGCCACTTAGACAATTATATGTTTTACAGACAAAGAAGTACAAATGAAATTTAGTACTTACTGCTCATTCCCAGTCACATAGATACACAATAATAGCCAGAACAATTGTCTGGACTATTGTCCCACATATCATTCCAATCCATATCCCCTGTCATACAAAATATGGGATATCATGCTTTTAAATTTGAGAAAGCAAGGTTGAGAAACACAATCAAGCATAAGGAGATGATCAATTAATAAAATCTTTGTTTCTAGTTCTTATTCCCAGCTCTAAACAACCTTCCATTCTTTTGTTGAGTTTTTTCACAGTGTCTACTTGGAAGCAGAGTTATTTAGGGATGCGTAGTCAAGATTCAGGTCCATTTGACCCATCTTCAAAATGGGGATTTTCTAGGGATGCGATCACATTTTTCTGATTGTTTCATAGTATTAATATTTCAGTTTTGATAATTTATTTAACTTAAATTCTCATTTGAACTTCAAGATTCTATAATGTATATATGCATGCTTTACTTATATTTTCATATGAATATTCCCTATATACATTAATCTCTTTCATGCTAGCCAATTCTGATAGAACTCAAACTCACCAAAATGCCCTCTTTAAACACCCAACCAAGCATCATTTCAAAGGGTACACCAATGACATAGTAACACCCAATATTGATGTAAGCAACGTAAGATTGCCACCATGATCCCACTGCTACCCCTGAAACACAATAAGGAAGAAGAATGCCCAGTCAATATCATAAATGATCAAAAATTAAATGTGATTTGTTCAGTGCTGATAAATCTTATTATAATTGTAGTTTTTTAATTCCTTTTGAAATACCTTGTTTCCAGCATTGTTAGAAACATGTTTGATTCGAATAAGTTGGAGGAGAAAATACAGGGGTACTTTACCTGAAAGTACTAGCTGAACACTGTTGAGGAGCACAGAAAATCCCAGCAAAATTGATAGTTTAGAAAATGCTTCTATAACTATGGTACTAGTTGTGAATGTGTGTGCTTGAATGTGACCTCTAAATCAGGCACAAATGCAACATAGTCATTACTCCTATGATCAAATTATGAAGAGAATATGAATTATTCAATCTAAAATTTGTGAGGAAGCGACCTGTTGCCTCCTATGTCGGTGGGGTGTTTAATTGCTCTCAGATTGGAGAGCCCAACAACCATAAGACCAACCTAACAATGGAGGATTTGAAATCTAAGATGAACAACAATGCAAATTAATCTAGAAATGAGTGCAATTAATCTAAGATGCTTGAAAATAAAGATGAAGTGCAGATTTTTTTGTGTTTTTCCAGAATTTGAAAATGAAGATGATGTTAATCTAAAAACAATTAAGCAAATATGATATTAAAACTAAGAACAAATAAGAAAATTTACTCTAAAATGATATGCAAAATTAAACTAAGATGAGAAATTAAGCTAACAAATGTAATAAAAGCTTTGAAATGATTTGAGATGAAAATTCGCTATAGTTCAATTACTCTCCAAATTGCCCCCTTTGAATGAGAAAAAGAGGCTCCTTAAAAAGAAAAGCTCCGAGAGGAATGAAGAGTTTCTTGATTTGTAACTCATGACTCTTCATTCCCCAAATTGAGACAAAAAGGCATGATTTATTTAATTAAAAGAATGAAATTTTCCACATGTGGAGAGGTGACCTTTCGAATAATTTGAATTATTAAATTCAAATAAAGAGATGTCCATTCAATTAACTAAATATTTATTAATTCCTTTCAAGGGTATTTAGCTAATGGGGTGGATTTAATTTAATTAAAAGCACTTAGGACTTTATAATTAAATTAACTTATCATAGAGATTATTTAACCAAATAAAACTTAGGAATTAATTTAATATTTGATTATTGTAATTTAGGGTCTTTGCAACTGACATCAAGTCGAATTAAGTCAAGTAGGAGAGAGAAAATTGCCTAGTGAACTAGGACTTTGAAGATATAGAACTTCGAGAAATGCACCAAAATTGATTGAAATGATTAGGTGCCAATTTTGGGGTATTACATTTTGACCCTCTTTGAATTGATGTGCGAACAGTGCATTGATTCAAAGAACAGTCTGAAGTGACAGATGATAAGAAATTCTGAAGTCTCAGTTAGATTGCGAAGACAACGGTCTTAGAAGAGAACCAGAATCAGGGTTAGATTGCCCCAATACCAATTGATGAAGATGTAGATTTAGGACTGTCTTCAGAATCAGGGTTAGATTGCCCCAATACAAAGCTTAGCCCTCCGAGATCCGGGTTAGATTGCCCAGATAATAGTCTAAGAGAGATTTCGAGAGCCATCTCCAGAACGAAGCTTGACTCCTAGGAATTAGGGTTAGATTGCCCCAATACCTAAAATATTTCAAGAACCATCTCCAGAACGAAGCTTGATTCTCGAGGATCCGAGTTAGATTGCTTAGATACCTAAGAGATAGATGACAAGATAACAAGATGTGAGACACCAAGATGCCCCTAGCAATGAAAACTGATAATTCAGATCAGACTAATTTAAGAATTGATTTGACAAGATTCAATGATGCAATCATCCTACCCCCTCGGGAATGAAATTGAAAGATGACATGTCAGAAGATGATTGACAACAAGAGGTTGCAGAGCAAAAGCAATTTAGACTAGATTCAAGAAGTTGCAGAAGCAAATCAAAGCAATGCAGAGGTCTAGTTGACCAAGTTTGACCATGGTTGACCAAATTTGACTAGGTTGACTTTGATGAAAAGAGAAAAGATCTCAAGAACATGATGCAAAGATGAAGATCTGGCAGGAAAATGATACCTAGAGGTTGACTGCACAAGCGTCTGATCCCAAAGGGTCGTAGAATTTAAAATGCAATTTTGAGCTATCTGGAGATGTCAAATTTTGATTTTGATCCTGAAAATAGATTCAGAGTAGTTGATTTAGCCAAGGGTGCAATTTTTACGCAAAATAGAGCACTTTTAAAAAATTAGGTCAAAAGCTATATAAGGTCTGGAGGGGTCATTTTCAAATCATTATTCACCTTTGTCTTCTAGTGATCTTGAGCTTTGAGATAGAGAAATGGAGGGTCTTCACTGCATAGACACTGATTTGAGTGCTCCCGATGACATGCCCAGCCACCAGAGTATGACGCACCTGTAAGTAGTTGATAAACCTTCCTGTATTTCAATTCGTACAACTTTATAGGTCAGATTTAAGAGAATCTAGGTTAGTTAGGAACAAGTGCATGAAAGCTCGTGCGAGAAAGTAGTTCTCTTGTGTGGACCTAGATTCTATCTCACGCAAGCTTTCAGTTTCCTTGCGCAGACTAGCGGGGGCCATGCCTAAAATCTCGCGCAAGCTGAAACTTGGCCTCGCGTGAGCTTTCACATTTCTCGCATGAAAAAGTAGTTTTCTCGCGCGAACAAACAGTTTTATCATGCGAAAGACTGTTGCAGAATTTGCACTTTATCCAAATTTTATCAAATTTGCATGAAATCAACCAAGTAAAGCCTTGTAGAGTCTTGTCTTTAGAAGAAATGTTTCCCTATAGTTTCTATTTTAGTGGAGAAAACCATCATGAGAAAACCATCATGATTGAAATGCTCTTGGCTTGGGATATTTGCGTGATGTACCTGACATTCAGGTAAATCATGGCCTTCTGACAGCACTAGTAGAGCATTTCCATTTGGAGATGAACACATTTCATTTTTCGATGGGAGAGATGATAGTGACTACAGAGGATATATACAAGATCCTGCAAATACCCATTCATGGTACTCGTGTTGAGTATAATACATAGCCGCGGCAGGGTACAGTGGCCTTGAGGACTATCTTCAGGGATGATCTTGTGATAGGTCGGGCCATCCCTTGGGAGGACCTGACATGTAGATATGGTGGTACACATCCTTTCCAGGTCATGTTGGCGATGTTTCTGAGCTGCTACCTTGTTCCTGATCGGGGTCAGCATGGATTAGAGTGTGGTTGGGGCACTATGCTGCAAAGGATGTTGGACAAACCAGCTGTGAGGTTCGGATGGGGAGAGTGTATGCTTGCTCACATGTATCATGAGATGCATGAAATCGTCTATCGAGGGGCGAAGTCAATGGCGGTAGGAGTCTTTGTCTTACAGATCTGGGCTTGGGAGCACCTTCCCATTTGTAGACCCCTTTTCCATGACACTCGATAGGCACTGGAGCCTTACATATACAGGTATTTAGGTGTGATGACTCAGCCCCTGGTGGGCAAGACTAATCAGTGGAGAGCTCAGCTAGATGATATGACTACTGTAGTTTGGAGACCTTGGATAGCTACTGAGCTGTGGGACGATGCGCAAAGAGAGCTGACTGCCATGTTCATGTCACGGCCACTGATTGGATGGACCATCCTTACTATTGAGAGATTTCTCCTTACACAAGGCCTGCACCAGTTTAGCAGACAGCAGGATATATCACAGGAGTACTGCCCCTATGCTTGCTTCTCCGACAAGGAGAAGAAGGGGTGGCATGTTCGCTTAGATCCTAGATGGTGTGCTATAGAGTCACGCATCCCACCAGTATGATGGGACTATATGGTAGATGCCACCAACACGGGGGTGACACCCGCATATAGGGATTAGTTGATTGCATGACCTCATCTGAGGTTTATAGATCTAGTTGGTGTAGGAGCACAGTAGCAGCCATAGGCACAGGATCAGCAGCCACAGGATCAGTAGGCACAGGCACAGCAGGCACCATAGCAGAGACCTGGGCAAAGGCCCCAATCAGGATAGGTGAGCATCCCAGCTAGGACTATGGGTGTAGATCTAGGAGCTAGGAGCAGTGGGACCCAACAACGGTCGATGAGACAGCGTACAGGGGACACATCTCAACAGGTGCCATGAGGGGATGATACTGATATGCCAGATATTTTAGCTGGAGCAGATGTAGGTCAGTTATAGGGGGCTCTTAGGAAGAGCTATGAGAGAGTATGATAGGTGCAGTGTGAGCATGATGATTTTCACACATGTTTTATCTGAGAGGAGACTCGAGTATCAGATAGAGATGCAGAGATTAGATAGCTACGGGCTGAGTTAGTGCACTCGAGACATAGACTAGATATGAGGCTGCCCAGGTAGCTTATTACTATGCAGCATATTGTGGGGTTGTTCCAAATATATCAGAGCAGGTACCTCCATTCGCTGAGTATGTTGGAGCTCCACAGCCACCTCCACAGGTTCCTCCATAGGTTCCTCCATAGGCTCCTATGCCACCTCCTCAGAGACCGATGCCACCTCCTCAGGCACCAGCACAGCAGGCTCCTGTACCTCCACCCCCTCCTAGTGGGAGTGGATCTTGACTATAGGATAGCTCATTTTGTTTGATACTGTGCTCGAGTAGCACCTCTTTTGTATATGACATTTAGATCGAGATATATATATATATATATGAGATCAAAAATTTTGACATCCTTGTACTTGTTAATTTCTTGGCTATATGATGTTGATGAGATGTTTGCTTATATGATTTAGATGAAAATGCAAATTTTATGCAGTGGTAGATAGATAAATGTGAAATGTATGATTTATGCTTATAGTGGATGCACATATATATGTGAATGTAATGAATTTATGGATGAAATGCAATGGATATAATGTATATGATACTAATCATCTCATGCAGGATTGTAGCAATATATAACAGGTACTAATCAAAAGATAGATATGTTCGAAGATCGATAACAAGGACCAGACACTTGTGCAACCAAGAAGAACCCAGGATAACAGATGAGAACCTTGGATGAAGATAATTAAGAGAGAAAAGTAGATATCGTCTCAAAAATTCAAGCTGAGAATGCGAATGCAAGCCTAGAAAATGCAAGCCTAAGCTAAAGATGCAAGCCTAAAATGAAAATGCAAACCCTAGGACTTGGTTGTTGGACTCACCACATTTATCATCATAGAGCCGTTTAAGTTTGGATAGTTGCAAGATGTCATACAATTCTCACTAATATCACTATCATGAGAATATGAATATGACATAAGTCTTAGGTTTGTCAGAATAAGGTGTAAGTATTAAGGCACAAGAAGCCAGAATGACCTAAACACCGATTCCTTTTAATCTAGCCAGTTAACATAAGCATTAGAGCATAGATGCTAGAATGACCTGAATGTTGCTTGCAAAAAAAACACACCAAACACGTAGGAGTTCCTTCTTTTGCCAAAGAGTGCTCGCAGTGACCCTTACATTCACTTAACAGGATGAGCGTTTACAATTTCACCAGTAGCAGAAAGAAGTCACTCAAAAGACAAGGAGAAGAACCAACCTCACCAAAGCGTCCATATAAAAGGAGTCAAGGTATGCATGCCCATCCAATACGAGATAGAGGCTCTTATAGACGGACACCCCTCTTATATGAATTCTTTAGATCATTGGAACTAAACCAACAAGCAGAAAGCAAAGAAAGCAAGCAAACAAGCACTCAAAGAAAACAAAGCTCAGCAAGCCTCAGAGGAACACACATTTAGTTTTAGTTTCCGTTTAAGTTTGTGTTCAAGTGGATTGAATTTGATTTGGAATGATAATGTTCAAAGTCTCAACGAGATAGTGATAGCAGGTAGACACAGTGGAAAACCACTGGTGACCATCGCGAGAGACAAAGTCTCAAGAAGATATCGAGAAACTAATGAAATATCGATAGGAAGACACAGTGAGAACCACTGATGATCGATACAAGAGAGATCCTCAAGGTGAGAAATCTCAGAAATACTAGCGAAACATCAGCAGGCAGACGCAGTGAGAACCACTGGTGACTGATGTAAGGGAAAGATCCCGAAAGAGAGATCGAACGAGAGCTAGGTATCAGTAGGCAGGCACAGTGGGAACCACTAGTGACCAATACACGAGAGATTCTCAAGGAGAGAAATCTCAAAAGTAGCTAGGCATCAGCAGGCAAACACAGTGAGAACCACTGGTGACTGATGCACGAAAAGAGTTTTTGAAAGTGATAGGACAATGCCCCCTAGACCAGGCAGGTGCCCCCAAGCGTGAACTAGTTCCAATCCATGAAGAGTCGGGCAAAATCTCAAAGACACTGGAAGCAAAGGCATGAGCTAGAAAACCAAAGCGTGAAACGAGCTAAAGCAGGAAACAAAGGAAGAAAACTAAAGCGAGAAAGCAAACTAAGGCAGGAAAGCAAGGAAACTAAAGCAGGAAACTAAGAGCCAAGCGGTGCTGAGATGAGATGCAGCTTTAGGAAACAAGAGGCACCTATTTACTAGGTTTTCACCAACTTGGCAGAGATTCTATTTTTGCTACCATGATGCCTATTTACCAGGTTTTCATCAATGGCACATTTTTTTCTTTTTTAATTTTTTTTGTATTTTTCTCTTTTTTTGCTTTTTTTGTATTTTTTGAATATCTCATTTTTTTGTATTTTTCATTTTTTCATTTTTTTTTGAGTATTATCAAGGCACATGTTTACCAGGTTTTCACTAGGATAATAGATACATCAAAGTGCCTGTTTGCCAGGTTTTCACTAAGATGATCATTTTTTCAGGACATTTTCAATTTTTTAGGATTTTTTGCAATATATCAATTTTTAGGATTTTTTCAGGACCAATAAGTATGTACATGAGCACATAGAGAATGTCAGCTGTTGAACTTCTTCAAATGAAGAGTGTTGATAGGTTCTTTGAGTTGCTCTCCTTCAGTGGTGGAGAGTCGATAAGCACCAGATCCAAAGGCACATTTCTTGGGATTAAGTCTAAGGCTAAACTGTTCCATGCGGTCGAGGATGGGACCCAAATCTTCAAGATGAGTTCTTCACTGCATACTCTTGGCTAGAGTATCATCCACATAGTCCTCCATAGTTTTATGCATCATATCATGGAAGATAGTAGTAACAGCTCTCTGATATGTGGCTCCAGCATTCTTAAGCCCAAAAGGCATAACATTCTAGCAGAAAGTGCCCCAGGCACATGTAAAGGTGGTCTTTTCTTGATCTTTTGACACAATTTTAATTTGATTATAGCCAGAAAAGCCATCCATCAAGGAGTACATCTCATATCTTGCTGTCATGTCTACTATTATATCAATATTAGGCAATGGGAAGTCATCTTTCGAACATGCCTTATTAAGATCTCTGAAATCCGTACATACTAAAATGGATTTATCATGTGCCAAAATGTGTGTGCTTGAATGTGACCTCTAAATCAGGCACAAACGCAACATAGTCATTACTCCTATGATCAAATTATGAAGAGAATATGAATTATTCAATCCGAAATTCATGAGGAAGCGACCTGTTGCCTCCTATGTCGGTGGGGTGTTTAATTGCTCTCAGATTGGAGAGCCCAACAACCATAAGACCAACCTAACAATGGAGGGTTTGAAATCTAAGATGAACAACAATGCAAATTAATCTAGAAATGAGTACAATTAATCTAAGATGCTTGAAAATAAAGATGAAGTGCAGATTTTTTTGTGTTTTTCCAGAATTTGAAAATGAAGATGATGTTAATCTAAAAACAATTAAGCAAATATGATATTAAAACTAAAAACAAATAAGCAAATTTATTCTAAAATGATATGCAAAATTAAACTAAGATGAGAAATTAAGCTAACAAATGTAATAAAAGCTTTGAAATAATTTGAGATGAAAATTCGCTATAGTTCAATTACTCTCCAAATTGCCCCCTTTGAATGAGAAAAAGAGGCTCCTTAAAAAGAAAAGCTCCGAGAGGAATGAAGAGTTTCTTGATTTGTAACTCATGACTCTTCATTCCCCAAATTGAGACAAAAAGGCATGATTTATTTAATTAAAAGAATGAAATTTACCACATGTGGAGAGGTGACCTTTCGAATAATTTGAATTATTAAATTCAAATAAAGAGGTGTCCATTCAATTAACTAAATATTTATTAATTCCTTTCAAGGGTATTTAGCTAATGGGGTGGATTTAATTTAATTAAAAGTACTTAGGACTTTATAATTAAATTAACTTATCATAGAGATTATTTAACCAAATAAAACTTAGGAATTAATTTAATATTTGATTATTGCAATTTAGGGTCTTTGCAACTGACATCAAGTCAAATTAAGTCAAGCAGGAGAGAGAAAATTTCCTAGTGAACTAGGACTTTGAAGATATAGAACTTCGAGAAATGCACCAAAATTGATTGAAATGATTAGGTGTCAATTTTGGAGTATTACAGTGAAGACTAGAGAAAATTCCTGGCGAAGCAGAATAATGAGCAAACAAAAAACAAGGCCAATCATGGATGAAGTAATTGCAGAAACAATAACTGCAAATTTGGCTCCTTTGCCATTTCCTGCACCCAGCTCATTGGCCACCCTCACATTGCATTCACAAGAAAACATATTAATTAACAATAAATACAAGGTAGATTTGAAGACATATAAGTTATTTGACAGCATGATCTTATCTCAATCGGAGCATAATTTGATATTACTCAACATCAAAATTTTATCGTACATAAGGTAGACCTAATGGTTACATTCTAATTCAATGGGTCAATGAAATGGAAAGGTTCTATTTTGAACTCCATTCTAGTTATGACTAGAAGTCACCCATTGAAAAGTGGGTTATGCTAGAATTCAAGTATAGAAAGAAAAGATAAAGTTTATTTATAAGTCAAAAGCTTGAGATGTATCTATCTAGATCATTGGTTCAATTAGTCATTGTATTTAGTTTTCCTTTGTGGAACAAGGCCTTACAAAGAAAAACCCTAAATTACTTGAAATTATACATGAATTTATTATAAAAATTAGACGTAAAAGATAAACATTGCCACAAGAAAGATGAAAATAAGTAGACTAAGATAAGCATTTCATGCTTGGAACTTCTGTAAAAGAGTGACACAAATAGAGGCTGCAGTAGATTTTTAAAAAAAGTATTTGAGTTTGATTTGTAAATTACATATGAAAAATGAATCAATGAGTTTGAATCATAAATTATACAGTTGAATCGTAATAGAAATATTAAAAATTGAATTTTTATGAAAATTATTTCTTACATGTCAATTAATAAGCTAAAGGGGCTCTATAATAAATCATTCATAAGACACAACACTAACTGAAAGTTTTGCAAATGGGATAGCAAGTTAAGTGGGCTTAATCTTAGGGAAACTCCATGGTTAAGAAAGCTTGTTTTAGAGCAATAGTAGGATGGGTAACCTCCTAGGAAAGCCCAATGTTTCACCTTTAAGAGTATCACCTAGATGCAATGAGTGTTAAGTGGACCAATCATTCCCATGAAAAAGATAGGTTCTTGTGAACTACTACTCATGAAATATGAGTGAATGAATTTAATTCAAAAATTACATAATTGATTTTTGATAGTATATCATAAATAACTATGTTCAAATGTTAAGAATACAAATTAATTATCATGTTAGCATTATGCATTTCATATGTCGAGAACATTTATAAATTTTGCATTTCATTTCAATACAGGGAATATTTAGTACTAGAAATATTTAGTACATACCCAGTAGCAATTAAAAAACCAAATGGTATCATCACCTCCCACCCATTGATGCTCGATCAAATTCAAAAATTGGTTTGCCTTCATAGCACTGTCAAGTCAACAGCATGAGCATTATTTTGTGTCTAGAGTGTCATCAATGTTTTTAAATGTAGAATGAAATGGTTGTAAGTATGCATTTCTGCCACATGCAAATGATTTTGAGATACAGACCTGTGCAATCCAATCTCCCAAGGAATAGATAGCACCACTTATCACCATCTTTGCCAAAATAGGATTTTTCATAAAGCGATGTTAGAATAGTTACTAAAATGGTCATAAATTATGTTCTTATAGTAAAAGAATACTTTGACATAAGAAAAAAACTACGCAATATTAAAACATGACATTGTGCTTTAAAAACTAAAAAGGTACCTATAATGAAGAACTTCATTTTGACTTGCTAATTGGTTGTCACTATTAACTCTAAGCTTATCTTTAAAGTTTGAGCTTCACTTGGTTTTGAGAGTAGTTTAATAATCTCTACTAAACAAGGCCAACCACATGAAGGTGGAAGCTCATTTGGCCCCTCCCCCCCAACATCACTCTGAATTCCCCATTAAAATTTAATAACATTCATTAACACACAACATTCACGAATAATTCATTAACACACAACATTCATGAATAATTCATTAACACATAAAATTAATTAACACACAACATTCATGAAGAATTCATTAACACATCATTCATCAACATTACTAGTACAAAATTATATCCATTAAGAACATGTTCTTTCATTCGCAAAAAATGTTAATTACAATCATTTATTTTTGGGTTTCTTACTTTTTTTTTAATCATGTAATTTATAAGAGGAAGATTAATGTCCTCCTCATTCCCCTCCTCTACTGATTCTAATTCCAACGCATGTCTCCTCCTCATCTGTTCAGGAACATGAGGCCATTGCGCCAAAGGGGGGTCCACTACAATAACAACTACTTCATGAGTTAAATTCACACCATTTTATATTAGTGAATTACAAGTATTTATTTAAGTAAAAGAACTATAAATCAAAAAATTAATTTAAAAGAACAAAACATAGATTTTCTTTACCTGAATGTGTCATATGATCTACATGGTGATCAGTCTAAACATCCTCCGGCACTCATTTAGCATGACATGATTATGTATCCTCTAAAATATACACAAAAAGGTTACACCAAGTTCAATTTAAGATGTTAAACTATATTAATAATTACATAATTAGTTTTAAATAGAAAATGAGCACCTCCATCAACAGTACGATGCACATCAAGGGCTTCATCATGTGGTGTATGATCTGTGTCACGATTAAGAGGTTGCATTGTAATGTCATACACATTATTATCAAATAGATTGTTGCTCAAGTATTCAATTTCTAATATTTTTTTGGCATATTTACTTGTGCACATGATGAAGGAGACTCTTCAGTTGGGCCAATGGAAGCTTGTCATAGGCATTCAGCCACGGCTTGATAGCCTTCCTTGAAGATAATTTTTTTGTGTTCTGTCGTGGCCTCTAAATTAAATTCAGAGCCCTACATTTTTTTATTAAAAAAAATTATTTGCATTTTATAAATAACTTTTCTCTACAATTCATTTACTGCTACTTACAATTCGTGCTTTAATTTTAGAATATCCACCAGAACCAAGTCTGTGTTGCCCAATCTTTTGCAACTTGGCCTTTGTTGCCTTTGATGTGTCCTGCAACCTATGAAAAGTTTGAAATATGTTAGATGATATAGATATAAAGATCACTAATTAGTGCATTATTACATTGTACTAGTAGTTAATACTATTGCATACCTTCTCTCATTTACTAGTGTAATTCTTCTTGGAGCATCCCCTTTCTCCTTTCCATCCAAAATGAACTCATTCCAATCCCTCACTGGAATAAAGGGACGACGCTCGTACTTTGGGTTTTGGACGAGACTCTTTCTATATGAGTCCCTCACAGTCTTAAGATGTTTGCAAGCTCTTTCTAAAATTTTCTTCTTGTCAAAAATATTATTACCAAACTCATGCTCTAAATCTTTAATGAGCTGATCTTTTAATTTTTTGTCTTGCAAATTCCACCTTTTAAGAAAAAACACAAAATTGTTAGATATAGTAAAAGAAAAGACCTGAATGAAAGGAAAAATCATGTACCAATTAATGATATGAAAAAAAAATAGTGGGATAAAGTTATTTCACTTATGATGTTCCACCTTGTATGTATGGTGGGCCCGAATATATGCAATGTGAGGTCATAAAGCATCCTATAAAATGAATCATTTCCTACAAAAAAATGTCATGGGATAATCAATCCAAAACTTGTTATAAATAGGTAAATGCATATTACTGAATGATATTAAAATGGGTTCAATATCATTCAAATGTTTTAGGGGGGGGAATATGAGATCTATTCTCAAACCCAAATTTCCAAAAAGGAGATCCAATTTGATCAACCTGAAAGGCTAATGCAGAATAGGATCAATTTGATGGAGAATATGAAAGAAAGAATAAATCTGATGTTTCCCTAGGTAGAATGTGTTATACTTGAAATTGAAATAATTGAAGTGCAAATACTAACCTTGAATTAGGGCAGATCTAGAAAATGTTGAATTCAAGCTTCTGTATGAACTTTCTGAAGAATCTGTCACCTGTTTTGGACTAGAAATGTCGAGGTGAACAAAACCCAAAAATCTTTTCCCCAAATTCACATAGGTCAACTTTGACCTTTTAAAAGGTTAAAGACCACATTATTTATTTGAAGTCCGACTCTGATTCTGTTCGCAAATCCAGAAAGATTACTGAAAAGGGTATCTGAATTCGCTCTTAGATCTGAGATTTTGCACCTGTACCTACAAGAAAATGGGGGTTGTTTGTTTGTTTGGGGGGGGTTTGCCTTGGTCAAACCCCGATTTGGAATCAACCTTAATATTGAAATTGAAATAGGAGAATGCTAGCAAGTAGTAGAAATGAATCTAACAATGAAGCTATGCAATTCAATAGATATGCTAATGTATTTGGAATGTAATCAAATATATTGATATGAAAGCTTGAACATAACATCATCAAACCTCCATGATTGTATGCTTGAAATCCACCTTGAGGAAACAATGATATAGATCTTCAAGATGAACAAAGGATCTTGAAAGAAGATCACACCACCATGGTGGCTAGATCTAGGGTTTGAATGATAGATCTTGAATGCTTGAGCCAAATCCCTTCAATAGCTTGAATGCTTGAATCCTTGATCTTCAATGGAGAACTTGGATGGAGAAGAAGACTTGAATGCCTGAATGGAATTCTTTCTTAATCACCTTGAGAGCTTGAGCACTTCAATTTGCTTGAGTGTGGATGGGATGAGAAAACTTGATTGCAAAACTTGATGATCCAAATGAGAGAGGAAGGCCTCCTTTTATAGTGATCCAGGGCACACTCCTTTAGATGGGCCACCTTGGAGAATTAAATCCCAATTAGGTCCTCACCTTTAGAAAATATACCTTGACTAAATACAATTAAAGGATTTACCATTTTAGAGCCTGAAACAGCCGACCCGGAGGCAGAGAAATAATTATCCCGAAAGTCAAACTGTCGACAAATGAAAATTTGAAATCCTAGCAGGAAGAGGTCAAGGTCAAGGTCAACCCTAACCTGGTCAAATGAAAATTTGAAAAACTGGTGGGAAGAGGTCAAGGTTGAGGTCGACCTTGACCTGGTTAGGGTCAAGTTCGACCCTGACCTGGTCAGGGTCGAGGTCAACTTTGACCTAAGACCCTAACTTTGTCAAGTTTTGCAGCAGAGGTCCCAGAGATGTCAAAAACCTAAAAATTGATATCTGAACAAGACTAGATGTCTGGAATAGATAGAAAATCCTCTATTTGATGTGATGAAGGAAAAGGAGGTCTCAAATCTGAATCCTACCTAGAAAATAGAGCCATAAAAGAGGGAAAATCAGGAAAGTCCTTAAGATCTTAACCCTAATTTCTCCTAGAATGGAGAAATCAAGTGTAAAAGTGAGAAGAAAGCCAAGTAAATGCAAAGATCCAATCAAGGTGCCAAACATGACCCTAAACCACTTACTCAGAGGGCTAAATGCTCTTAACATGGAAGTCCTTCCATTTTAAGATGATAAAATTACAATATAAAAAATAATTATTTAAAGTACCTGGAAGCTTAGGACATTTTAAAGGCATCAATTCATTATCGTCAATCAATAATGACGTCTGCATAACTCCCATGCTAGAAACATAGGTAGATCTAGAAAATGATGGTGAATTGTCACCAATACATATCCTTTGATCTGTATCTAGCGTACCAGACGGTGCCGCCAGTGTATCTCCTACTCCAAAAAAATAATCCACTATGTGATGCACCCAAGATTAAAATACAAATTATCAAATCATAATTAACACAACCAAATATAGAAAAACAAGGATTTACCAGCTAGCATAGACCATGAAGGCGTCAATGTTTGCATGCCCCTTGTTACTAACATTACACTTGACAATCTCAGATGGACGTCCATCGACCTCCTAGTAGGAGTCTCCTGCACTTGATGACCTGAACAATACATTGTTAGCAAAGACATTCTGAAATAATAAAAGTAAGAGTTAACTTAAGCAGTTTTTGAATGTTCCAAAGAAAAAATTCCTTGTAACTTGTCAACTAAAGGATTATTTTACTTGAGGTGGCCGGACCTCTGCTAGTACCAGCCTCACCGCGTTGTCCTTAACCAGGTTCTAGATCAGTTGCCAAAAATTCCTGTAACAAGAACACATATTACATATTTTACTTCACAACATAAAAGAGTATAAAATATAAACCTTTATTGAACTTTTGTTATTACTAGAGATTCATTACTGCTTACTTCATAACGACATGCTTGCGCTTTCAATTTAGATAGCCTCTTCAGCATCTCCTTGGTTGGAATATTTGCTTCATCCAAAATTCTCATTATTTCTAAATTGATTTTTTTCATTTTTTTCCTCAACATAATTGTTACATTAGGCATTTCTGCGATATCACCATCAGAAGGGGTAGTTATTGGCTCTGTACTTACTACAGGTGCTTTTCCCCTATCCTGAACATCAAATTGTGATAGGAATATCAGTAAAACTATCATAAAAACTCCAAAACCATAAATAAAATAATGTAATAATATAACATTTTTCAACTATCTAATTTGTACAATTTCAATAAGGTTTACCCTTGCTGAAGAATGGGTGGGAGGAGCATCCTCGTGGCCTCTATCATGTGTGGGATCCATATCATCTTGTGACAAAGATTAAATATAAAAACTTTAGCGAACTGAAAGCAATAGACTTAGCAAAAAAAAACTTATTAATAAAATGGTATATAGTAATTACCACCCTCATGATAGTAACTTTGTTTGTATCTATGCTATTTAAATGGTAATCTATTAGCATTTCTTCCCTTGCACTTATTGATTTTATCGCACATACAAAAACTTGATTCCCCTCACATGCCTCAAATATGAAATTGGGTTGCTTATTAGTTGAGGAAGTTCGCGTACTATTTATAAAACCCACAATATTACCTATTGTTTTTGGTCTCCCATCAATGTACATTGAAAATATTTTACTTTGATCATTTTCTTTCCATTGTATATAATTAGCTCATAGTGCATACCTACACATACTTTTTTTATATTGAACAATCTACATCCAATCATTGTAATTGTAACATAGACCGACATACTTGAACAATTCAACAACTTTTTTGTAACATACTTTTATCCCATCCATGGAAAATAGGCCCAAACCATGTAATGAGGATGGATCAATGCAATGTATCCTCTCATTAACACAAAAATCAGTGTTAATCAGAGGTAGCTCATTGGGTACCCATTCTTTCTCAATGTGTGTGTACTAAAAGGGCACCTTGATGTCACCTTTGGTCTCATCATCATAAGAACATGACCCCCCATTAGCAAGGAAAAATTGCATGCATTTATCAAATTTTTTTCTAATCTTTTGACCTCTAGTTGATCTCCCTATTTTAGTCATACTACATGTAGAACTTTCATCTAGCATTCCCTCATTTCCCTCATTCGATGTAGATAGATCTGACAAGTACCTATTTGGTGGGTCCTACAATCCATCAAATGAGATATTGTCACGTGCCCACTTCAAATAGAATTTTGATAATATTTAAATAATATATATAGAATAATCAAGTCATGACCCATACGTACGGTTCTTCTTTGTCTATATGTGTGAGATATAAAATGTACTAAGTTGAAAGTGATTATATAATTATATTTCTATACGATTCTTCTTTGTCTATATATACATTATATGATTATATAATATGTCTATTTATAACATATGTGCTCAGTGATAAACAAGAAGAATATAAGAAAATTATGTCTATTTATTGACTTATACCTACTAATCCATGTCACTATGCACAATCCACACCAAAGGGGTTAAATTTCCTGCATATGTTAATCATTTATCTTAAGTTAGCTAAAAATTACATGATACGTATGCTACAAATAACTTAGAAGATAACATGAACAATATGAAACATCATAAACATGAACAAATTTACCTTATATATGGAATGCAAGATCATCAACAGAAGGGGTGACGATGTTTGTAGTCAATTGCCTGTTTGCAAAAAGGGTGATAATCAAACACAATATATACATGTATCAGTAGAAATTAATTGAGTGTCATAAGCAAAAACTTGGTAATTATAAATCGCATATGTTGTACTAATCATTAGAATTGAACACAATAAATATGTAATCATTACAATTGAAATCAATAAATCATGTCAATCATTTCATTGATCATTTCAATCATGTCATTGATCTTTTTCTTCTTCTTCTTCTTCATCACCACTATCATCATTGCCATCATCATCGCCATCATCACCATCACCATCATCACCATCATCATCATCATCATCATCATCATCATCATCTTGATCATCATCATCTGCTTCTTCATCATTTTCAATATCTTCTTCTTCCATAACATTATAGTTTATCGGCCTTCCTCTTGGATCATATCTAACAACAAATGACCAACCTTATTTATGTGGAACCTCTGAGTAAAACACTTTCTCACATTGGCTTGGAAGAACATAGGGCTCATCTCCAACTGGCCCAAATGGCCTTGTATTAATCATTGTAAATCCATTATCATGTTGAATAACAATTCTATCTGGATCATTTTAATTTAGCCGTAACCTATACCATTTGGCGACGAATAGAACTACTTTGAAGGAGTTAAAGTCACATTCAATTATATCATCCAAGATGCCATAGTATCGATTTTGAGATTTTTGAGGATGTATGTCATTTCTAGATGATATATTGGTGACCTCAAAAATTGCATTTATCCCAGAATCACAAGTTTTCTTTGTGTCATCCAACTTTTTTATGAGAAATTTGTGGCCATGAAAGTACATAGCTTTGTGGTGCTTGACCTACAATTTTTCAAGCATGTGTAAATTATTTTCATCGTGAGTTGATACAAAACATATGAGACATGATCATTAATAAATTTGTACGTACCTCTCTACCTCTTAAACCATATGCTAGATCAATTACCATTGGCGTAACATTGGAATCTCCATTACCATGAGCTTCTCTAACCAATGAAGCAACACCTTCCCATGTTAATGAGAAACCATTTTTTTGACATCGTTCAATCCATACCATCATCCAATCAAGATTGTTCACAATATACAAATGTATTGCATCCCACTCTCGACCAACTGTATAAAAAAAATACACCAATTATAAATAACTTATATTGAAGATTTATAAGAATTAATTAACTACAATAACATCTTAGATTTACCTCTCACTTTCCTCAATCTACCTTTTCCCATCAAGTACTCCCCTTTGAATTTGTGAATAGATTTAGGATTCCAAATACAATCTACATGGATCTTTGCTGCAAACTTAGGAAGATATTCACTAATGTACACCATGGTCTGGTATACCATATATCCCTCCACCATAGAACCTTTAGGATGTTCTCTCTGTTGAACCAAGTCTTTAAAAAATTTTAAGTGTCTCTCAACCATCCACATTGACCTAGTTGGTACAGGTCCACACAATTCAATCTCCTCAACTTGATGTATGAGGTAATGTTTTTGTGCATTAAAAAAATTTGAAGGTAGACACTTTTGCATTTCACACATAAGAAGAGGAATTTTTCTCTTCCAATATTTTATATCTTCTTTATTGATTTCTTTAGATGACAACCACCTCATGTATTTTCCAAGATCATATATAACTTTTTTGACACTGTTGGCGAAGTGGTGTGGGAGAGGTAAAGGTAGAACATTCTGTAATATTTGTAAAATGATCTTGTCAATATTTTATAAAAGAATGAAATGAAAACTACATGCAGTATATAAATATATAGTGAATACAAAATAACATGAATTACCTTAATAAATGTATGCCAATCGTGTGTTTTCATCCCTGGCCCAAATTCACTTTTCTTTGATATGAGATCATTTATGTTCGCAGCAAATCTTGTGGGAAATCATATTTTTTTTATGACTTCTTTTATAGCATTGCTCTGCTACTCCGAAAATAACCAACTAAGGGCACTTGTATCAATTTGGCCTCCATTGTTATTTGATCGAATGACATTTTTAATTGCATGGTTGGATTCTTCAATGTCACTACAAATTTTGACAATTTGTTCTTTGTCATGCCTTCCATCCAAGATTTTTCATAATGTCTCTATTACATTCTTTCCAATATGCATAGGATCAAACAAATGCATGATTGGGAGTTGCTCATAGTATGGAAACCTACTAAATTGTGTAGGATAACTTTTTAGTCCTTTTGAAAGCTGGTTATTGATGCCTTGACGACCTTCACAAGCATCAATTACATCATTAGTAAACAAAACACAATATCAAAATATAAATTTGAAATAAAAACCATCAAATGGAATGACATTACCTCGATGATTTATTTTATTGTATGCCAACTTCCATAGGCGAGGTGTCATTCTCTGTGGCTTTGATGTAGTCTCTTCTTTCCCATTGAAAAGATGTTTTTCAATAATTTGGTACTTATGATTTCTATGGAGAAAGTGTCTATTCTCATCGAACACCTACTTTCTTAAAATTTTTGAATGATGAGATTTCATCTTTGGACCACAAACTAGACATGCAAATTTTCCCTTTATCTGAAAACCTACAAGATCGTGTATAATTGGATTAAATATGTTAACTTTGTGTTAGCACTATAACATACCAAAAAAAAGGTGTTAAGAAGAGAACATACCACAAAAATGTGTTAGCCCAGGGGCATCATGTATTGTCCATACAAGCATTCATGGAATTGAAATTGTCTTTGTTCTATTGGTCTAGAGATGTCATACATAGTGACCCCACTCCATAACACCATCAACTTGTCAATAAGGGGCTCAATATATACATTGATATCTTTAACTTGGTACTTACCTAGTTGAATGAACAAAAACATTACATAATTATTATGACCATTTTGATGGATTATTTATAATAAATTAATTTAGATGACTATTAAATCAAAAAATACCTGGAACAATCAATGCCAAAATTATGTGCTCCCGCTTTATGGACAACCAAAGAGGAATGTTATTGTTGATAACAAAAATAGGCCACACCAAATAAGTAGATCTCATTTCTCCAAACGGATTGACATCATTCGCTACCAATGAAAGCTTGAGATTACGAAGTTCTTCTTTAAAGTGTGGCCATTTTTCCTCTATTTCCTTAAATGTCAAACCATCCTTAGGCATTCGCATAATTTCATCTTGACTTCTATTGCGTGCATGATCCATAAATTATGCCAAGCTATTGCACTTGAATAATCATTGTAGACATGGAATAATGGGAATAAACCGAAGAACCTTGTGAGGCACCTTTTTTGTTATTCGATCTGATTGATATCTACTAATATGACAAATAGGGCATTCTATTGCAAATTCATGTTGTTTATGATATATAATATGATCATTCGAACATGCATGTATTGTTTGATACTCCATTCCAATATCTTTCATAATGGTAGATAATTCTCGGTACAAGCAAGGTAGTATGTTTGATGGTGGTAACAAACACTCCCCAATCAACCTACGACCAAAAATATAATTTTTTAATTTAAAGAATATTAATTGCTACACGATTCACCCAATGTTAATTGTAAGCGAATTACAACTAAAATAATGAAAAAATATGACATACCTAATATACGTGTCATTGCTACATTGGATAAACCATTCATAACCTTCAAGTTCACCAACAACAATACAGTGGCAAGAAGAGTTGTTTGGGAGCCTTCATATAGGGGCTCATGTGCCTTCTTAAGTATAGGTACATCAAGCTCTGCGTCAACATCATGATCATCATCATCATCATCATCATCATCATCATCTTGATCATCATGATCTTCTTCATCACCATGGCCTTCTTCCATGGGATCATTACCTTCTACTTCTATATTCACACCTCCATGTTCCCTCATTTGGAAATCCACATTCTCTGGATTGTCATGGTCCATAACATGAAACCTAGGGTGGTTGACCTATATGAAAATGATGACCTTATATTAACCATGACCATGATTTCATCATCAAATCATGTCTTATGTATTTTTTAAATTATTAAAATACATACCAATGGACGAAATTCATTTCCCCCTTCAATGTGACCATGTTGCCTACAATGTTCCTCAACTATTTTGATTAGATATCTTTGAGTCTTTAAGCTTACAAATTTTGCAAGGACAATAACATTTTCCATCACCTTTTCTTTTTTAGTTAGACCACAGTCTAGCAATTGTCTCCCTATTTTTTTGTGCGTTGATATCGTCAGACATGGTCTTTCTTGAATGGAATGACTCATTGGTGGAAGAAGGATGATTTGTTTGCAACCTGTAGATACAAATCCTTTCTAAACAGCCATTTTAACCTTCCAAATTTGTATGTTTTCTAGTAAATGGAAATAAGATTGAAATTCATGACACACCTAAAAAATTTATATATAATTTCCAAAAGGTTAACACCTACATAAATCTTGATATCATCACAATATAACATTATGTCCAACATAATTTCTAATATAACAAGAGTTGAAAACTGAACAAGCCTTACAAGATAGGTTTTTCCTTGCCTTAGCCACAATTCATACACAACATAAAATCATCCAACCCTACCATGGTACCCCTTCTTTCTTCTCATATTATTTTCTTAACAAGTTTATGGTAGTTAAGAGGTCAATAAATATCATGAAACCATAATATAAAAATGATGCAAAAATAAAACTTGGGTCTCAATATGGAAACTAGTTGAGTTCCACTTCAATATGGTTCAATAATATTGTGTATCCCCACTCTTATATAACTTAGTCACGGTCTTAATTATATAAGGATATATACTTACTCTTTTATGACTTACCAAACCCTTAAGTGCACTTAGAGACTTGTCTCACCAAACTTATTCCAAGACTCCTAAGTGGTGTTTTTGATCTAATAGGATTTTATTAACTTAGATTCAAAGGTTTTTAAGATTCTCAGTCAAACCCATGTTCCCAATAATCCAAATCTTCTTAATCAGTCCCAGAGACCTAATTGCAATTTTAGTAGCCCTGCAGCAAGATACAAACTCAAATAACTTCACCTTTTCCCAAAGCACTTGAAAAATAAAAATCATTTATGAATACCCTTTTCCAAGTACTAAAACATATCATAAACTTACTATGGGCTTCTTTGGACCAGGTCTGACTGTTCCCACACAGTGACCCTTAAATAGCATGAAAAACTACCAATTTACAAAGCGTCATCACTTTCCCTTTATCCTTATCACTCAAAACTCTTAGTAGTGTTATATAATGGTTAAAAATGAACAAATTCTAAAGGGATAAGACTCAGTTCCCCAGGAACCCCCAAAACCCCAATTTGGTACTTCTAAACCCGCAATGCAAGGGTTTCTCAAATCTCCTATCTCCAATCCGTTCTAGGTTCAACAAGTGATTGTTTTACCATGAAATGATCATTATATGATGATCCAAATCATAATATATGCTCCTCCTTTAGACTGATCTGCTACTATTGCACTGTACCTACAAACTTCATCAAAGAAACCCTCGCTGTTTCATTACAATCAATGATGATTAGCATTTTTCCTGCATAAAAGATGTTAGAATATCATAATACATGTTAGATGAATGCTTCCCATGAAATCTGGGCCCTTGGAATTCATGGGAAGGCCATATCTTGGTGACAACCTAGACTGTTGCAAAAGAAACTCAAAACTTATAGCCTGTCAAGTAACCCCAGGCATCTAAACAGTTAACACAGAATATACAAAATATATTCAGGCCAATAATTGATGATAGTGAACTTCTAATTCATCATAATGAATGGAAATAGGCTTCTAGTATATCTCTACACTTCCCACATTGAAAACTTGTTCAAATTTGTAGAGAATCAAAATATGTTAGATTGTGATGATATCAAGATTTATGTAGGTGTTGTCTTATTTCCATATTATATGACCTCAAAATACATCAATCAATGTTTACAAACTTGTATTAATCACAATGAATATTTGAGCCCTACAATCTTAGGATAATTCTCAAAGATATGCTCATTATTTTATAATATCCCAGTCCCCTCATATTTCTATTTTAAAATTATCTATTTTTTACTCAATTTTATACTATGATTAAGTATATATCCTTATATAATTAAGACCATGACTAAGTAAAGTTACATAGCATATCCCCGCTCTTATATAAACACTTAGCATATATAGAGACAATGAAATACCAGCATACATATTGCAAGTAATGTAATGAATAATAGGACTCTCTTCAAATATCTATAAGGAACTTTCGATGACTTTCTGATTGACCATGATAATTTATCCATTATGAGGGAACATCAAACATTCATGGATAGTAGAAGGTATAACTCTCATTAAATTAAGCCAAGGATGACCTAGTCTTACTTGGAATTGATTGGATTTAGGAATAGTGATAAAGGTGACAATCTAAGCACTTCTTACCAACTTCAATAGGAAGGGTCATAAAACTTATGGTAGAACAAGTAAAACAATCATGCACCTTAACCATGACATCAGATTTTTCATAAGTTTCTTGATGAAATTGTTAGGTAAAGAGATGTTATTTGGTAATAACAATCACCATACATAGGATCAATAAGCACTCCTCAAGAGAGCTCTTGATTAATCTTCATAGTAATGTATAGGGGTCCATCAACAACCTTAATAGTTTCCTTGATATCAAAGGTTATGCAAGGTTCAAGCCTAGGTTTTGGAATAGGTTTAGGTTTCTCAATAAGGTTGACTACATTGTTTTTTGCATTATATTTAATGTCAACATTCACTGATTAGCAGGTATTTCAAGTCTCCAAGTGTGGATTTCACTGTCCTTGGTAGTTCTCTATTGGTTTACAACAGGGCTTCTTCCCATAATCAAACAATGGATTTGATTCCAACCTAAGATTACATAAAACCCCTCATAAAATTTCAAAATAATAAGAATATAGTCTTCATTCATAGTCAATGTCATTGTTCCTCAAATCAGTGATTAGAACAAGCAATTAAAACGTCCCTCAAATCATTAATCAGTTGATTATTATATAAGCTCCTCAAGCATGAGTTGGAGAGGACTACATCAAAACCAAAAACATTAATCAGTTGATTATTATATAAGCTCCTCAAGAATGATTTGGATGATGTGGATTATGTAGATATAAGAACTAATGTATCCACATCATCCAACTCATGCTTGAGGAGCTTATATTATTTACTATCTCATAATAGTAAGATTGGTACCTATCCTAGTAAGTCATTATGAAACAGTAAATACAATCTACATCTAATCTTGGTCCACAAGCATGAGTTGGATGATGTGGATTATGTAGATATAAGAACTAATGTATCCACATCATCCAACTCATGCTTGAGGAGCTTATATTATTTATTGTCTCATAATAGTAAGATTGGTACCTATCCTAGTAATTCATTATGAGACAGTAAATATGATCTACATCCAATCTTGGTCCATGTTATATCTCCAAATAATCCACATCATGATATTACAATAAATAGCTAGCCTTACAATGCTAGCCATCTCCTTTATATAATCCTTTTTCTAGAAACATAATGGATGTGTAATCCCTATAAAGGCCTAATTATCATCTAATATAACTAATTACAATAGTTATCCACATGACCCAACATGTCTTCTCATGGAATTTGATCATCACAACTTACAGAAGACATGGTGTTTCCATCACATTGACACAAATTCTCCCATCATGTGACCAATTACATCACACTATTAAACTTATCCAATAATATCAGATTCATTGATCACCCAAATAACTACAATCTCAATCTACAAACCAATCCATTCACAACTAGAAGCAATAGTTGGACAACCCTTCTATCCAAAGAGTAACGATTCTCACTTACTCTAATGTTCTTTAAGAAATATTCAATTCTATCAATATAATTCAAGTCTTTGAATGTCTCCAATATTTTCAATCAAAGAGGGTTCCCTTAATTGTAGATTCCTTCAATTGAGTTTATGTGACTTCCTAGAGTTACTTTTCCCTCAACAAATACTAATTGTTGTTGCTGTCCTACTCCAATTCTGATTTCTATTTGGTTTTATATAAAACAATTTTACTCACTTAACATTCACTGATTAGCAGGTATTTCAAGTCTCCAAGTGTGGATTTCATTGTCCCTGGTAGTTCTCTATTGGTTTACAACAGTGCTTCTTCCCATAATCAAACAATGGACTAGGATCTAGTGGAATGTTTTGGTTAGAATACACTATCTGCAATGTTTCATGTATTTCCTCTACACAGTTTGACCACCTGCTCCAGTAGTGTCAACTAACATAGAATCACACTAGACTAATTGATCAGGTTCACTAGGGTCAACTAGTTTTGGTCTGACAGTGGGTACCTAGGATGGAGGCAACCATTTGGAGGGTTTTTAATGATTCCTAAGTCCTTGATCCCAATTCATTCTTAGGGCACTGCTACAAATACATTCACTCTCTTCCTGACCAAATACATGAAGTATATCTAGCCTAGGGTATTAATCTAGAAGCAATGTAACTTCTTCCACAGTTTGAGTGTTTGAACAATTAAAATACATGGTCCTTCCTACTTCTCATCCAATGACATTGAGTCCCAAAAGAAGAAATGTATGTCAAGATGAAGTTTCCATGGCAGGGCCGACTATAGGGTTTCTGAGTCGAGTCGTCAAGGAATTTAGAGTCTTGTGGGCACAGTACCAAAACTACAATAAAGTATTTATAGAATTAGCACACAAACTTCAAAATCATGGATTCAAAATAGAATGTTCTCCCTGCAAAGATAATAAAATAGAATAGTTCCATTTTTAACTTGAAAAAGATTACATTTTTATTGGTTTTTCAAATTCAAACCTTAGTGCCAAATCCATAGTGTCGAATGAGCTTCCAATACACAGTGTCAATGAGCTTCCAATACACAGTGCCGATGAGCTTCCAATCCATAGTTCCAATACATAGTGTTGATGAGCTTCCAATACACAGTGCCAATGAGGTTTCACATGTGCGCTGCATTGAAAAAATTCACTGATGATAATAATGAAATGAAAAAAAAAAATTTAAGTTATGCCCCCTTGTTAGTCAAAAGTTTGACTTACGTAGTATTGGTCAAACTTTCGACTAACACAGGCATGGATTAAAAAAAATGAAAGTTTTCCTTCTATAATCGACCAACCAAAACTTTTTTATACCATGGTCGAAAGTTTTGGTAGAAAAACTAGGTCAAATGTACTAGTGATCCTTCAGTAAAATGTAATTGAAAAATTATTTTATGCAATGTTAACTTGGTAAGCCTTTCTACTTAGATAGTCCTCTTGATTAAAACATAAGAAAGCATAGAATATGATCTTACCAGCATATATGGCTTGCTTACATTCTGGGACTGCATTTCCATTAACCAAGATGGTTTTTTTTATTTGAAAGTAGTGGTAGGATTTACTAGAGCAGAGGCTTCATAATGTTCAGGGTTCTTGCCAGAATGGTCTGCAACAAAAATTAATAATTATTTATCTATTTTAACTTTTAACATTCCTCCTTGTACAAATATAATTAAAATGCCTAGTCTGAGAATTCTAGTAAATACAATTATACTTACGATTTTCTTTTCTCTCCATTCCATCGATGGTATTGATATTTTTCTCATTAGAAACCAAATCGATCAGAAACATGTTGGCCATTAAGTTGCCTAATTTGTTAGAAGGGCATCTTGTATGAACATTTGTATTTATAAAATGACAAGTAGTAAGATTTTTAACACACCCTTTTCTTTTAAATATCTTAACCTTGAAACATGACTTTGATATGTACTTGAACACTAGAAAATCTCCCATCTCCACTCCATGACGATTCAAAAACTTTTCCCAACCCTCATGAAATTCTAGTTTATTTAAGGAACACCATAACTTTACATCATACTCTTTCCCACCTAGGCCTTAAAAATACAATCCTATGATATTATCTGCATAAAAATTTGGTTCTTGGACTGAGGGTCCTATAGAAAAATGTGGTTCTCAGAATGAGGGTCCTGCAGAAAAACATGGTTCTCAAACTGAGGGTCCTACAAAAAAATTGGTTCTCAAACTGAGGGTCCTGTAGAAAAACATGGTTCTTGGACTTAAGGACCCAGAGAATAAACTTTTTCTTTTCAATGCTAGTAAAATTAATTGTATATCCAAAACTATCAGATATCTGATAATATCATAAATCTAAAAGCTCCCACTCAAGTTTTGCCAAAATCTCTCTCTCTCTCTCTCTCTCTCTCTCTCTCTCTCTCTCTCTCTCTCTCTCTATATATATATATATATATATATATATATATATATATATATATATATATATATATATATATATATATATATATATATATATATATATATATATATATATATATATATATATATATATATATATATATATATATATATATATCTATCTATCTATCTATCTATCTATCTATCTATCTATCTATCTATCTATCTATCTCTATCTCTCTCTCTCTCCTAATCCCTCTCTCTCTTTCTCTTTGATGTAGAGGTGGTATAGCGGTCTTCATTCTGCAAATGTTGAGGGACTTCACAAGTTCTTTTCATACTTACCAACTAGGCTTCCCAAGGATCATCTCCCTTGATCCATTATAATCACCACCAAATCAGAGTGCAAAAATGATTTATGGTGCCATCAACCACTCTACATCTTGGAAAACATCTTCAATGTCCCTCATTAGTTCATTGGATTTAACCAAAACACTTTACCAAGCCAAGATCCCAAACTAGGTGCTAAACTAGGCTTATTCTCATAGTAGCCCTACTAGACAGGTTTTCCAATGGTTCTGAAAAAATTTCCCAAAGAACTTAGAAAACTAAGGGCATATCCAGATGCCCTTTTGATATTTTTACAACATACCTTGAAACCAAATATAAATCTTTTGAACCAACTGTCCAAACAATGATTATTACCCTGTAATTACCCCTCCATTAGGCCTCCCATTGCAAAGCACGTGGTATCTCCACACATCCATATTTGATAACTCACACACATATTCTTTATACCATCTAAATCAAAGGATTTTCACATTTTAAAGGATAGCCATCAAGGTTTAATATCCCATTAACGAAACCCTCCATTCTAGGCCTATAACCCTAGGCTTCCTCAACCAAGAACCTCCACACACTTATAGATCCCCTTAGTGGATCCAACACCATCCTATGATCATATCAGGACCATCCATGTAATAAAAATTTGTCCTCCAATGGATGGATCTTCTAGACCGTGACTGGTCCCAATACAAGTAACCCTCCTTAGGTCCTTTCCAAGCAATCAGAGTTCTCTAAATCTTCTCCCCTGTTCAACCAAACATATTTGAAAACATTCCATAAATCAGATTATCCCCTTTCCACTTATCCTACCATTCATGGTAGTGAGAGGTCACACAAAACTATTATTATTACCAAAACAATTCACTGGTTTTCCTGCTCATTGTTCAGGAACAGCCCTTCAGAATAGGGTTAAATACATTTAAATCTCACAATAACCATTATAAAGAACATATAAATGAATAACCACATTTAATCCATCCATTCATATCCATACTATCCATAAAAAGGAAGTTTTGAACATCAAAATGTATTGATTGTGCCCTCACAGGCAGTGACAGGGAATTTGGAATGAATTTACATTTTTATTATATTAAAACATATATTACATTATTTCTCTCACACAAAAACTCTCCTCCAATTTCTCCTTACTCTATCCCACTAAACATATGTCTATCTCTATCTAATAGGCCTTACCAAGGTTGGTTACCTCTGCAAACTGTAAACAGTCGGTTACAAGGACTGCTAACAGTTAGTTTCTTGTTTATGCTAATTGTCTAGTTGACAACTAGTTGTCAACTTTGACAACTTCTAAACTCTTAGGAATGTATATCATTTTTTTAACCTTTTTAAATTTGTATTATCCCCTTAAACACCTTATAACTCCTAAAACCCTCCTACAAGCCTTTTAGGCCTATTTTTCCACTATACGCAATTTACAAATTTTAGCACTTCAAGTGCTTTTACATCATATTTAAGGCTCTATTGGCCATTTTTCATCCCCTTGGACCTTTATAGGTCATCACCCTAATGGTGCTAACATGGGATCAATTTATTCACCCATAGGTACCCTTATCCCTTACCAATGCCATTTAATGGCTTACAATGCATGATCCTTCACAAAGGACTTAAAATCATTACACAACATTATTAAATTCCCATTAAGGTCTATTACAATATCAAATGCCCCAAGTTGGTGATGTGGGATTCAACTCTACCCAAGGATCTATCAATGACCTTGGTATGCTTCCATAGTTCATGCTCTATCCTTGGTGCTCCTGCACCATACTCCCCAACTTTGAAAACTTTACAAGTCCTCTTGGAAACCTACAATGACAAACATTTCAAAAAATAAAAACCTTTAATCTTCACCTTTGGCTTATAGAGATCCACATTAAGGATCCATAGCATCTTAGCATGATGCTTCTCCAACAAGTGCTCAAACACCAGAAAAATCTAATTGCCTCCCATGGGAAAAATGTAAACCTCCATTTCTTCCTTAGCCTCAAACCAAGAGACTAATTTTGCAACCTTTAACTCATCCTTGTTTTCAAATTTTGAGTCTCCTCTTCTAGAGAGTACCAATGCTCCTTGCATACTTTTCCTCGCCTCTAGGCATGCCAAACTATTTTCAGCATTCATGGCTGACTCTATAGCAACACTCATGACCCCATAGAAAGGTTCTTTCACCCCTACTACCACCTCTTGTTGGTCTTCCTCTTCATGCATTTCTCCTTGGAATACCAATAAATCCTTGGTCATCTTGGCTCCCTCCACAACCATGCTGTTATGTTGCTCATCCTCATTCATCACCAAAGGACACATCATTGCCCCTACCTAAAAAAAATTTCCAATTTCAAGCCCTTTCTGAAATTATCCAATGCTGTCTTCATTAGGAAATTCATCTTCATCTATTGCTTGCTCCAAGAGTAATGCTATCCTCTCCCACTTCTCAATACTCTTATCCAGCTCTTCTTCAAGTTTCTTCAACATTTCTTGGCTTCTTCTCTTTATCTCTATCTCTTTTCTTCTCTTTCTCTTTTCTTTCTTCCATCCTCCAAGTACTCCTTATAATAATTATATGCCTCTCTCTCTGACCTTATCAAGAACACCTTCCCCATCCTAGGATTCTTCTGGTTTCCATCCACCACTTGGAACACACAATGAGGATACTTCAACTCCAAGGGTTCAATAAAAGACCTTCAACCTTCCAAATCCCAAAACCTACTTTCTCTAATACCACTTGATGCAGAGGTGGTATGGTGGTCTTCATTCTGCAAATGATGAGGGACTTCACAAGTTCTTTTCATACTAACCAACTAGGCTTCTCAAGAATCAGCTCCCTTGATCCATTACAACCTCCACCAAATCAGAGTGCACAAATGATTTATGTTGCTACCAACTACTCTACATATTGGAAAACATCTTCAATGTCCCTCATTAGTTCATTGGATTTAACCAAAACACTTTACCAAGCCAAGATCCCAAACTGGGTGCTAAACTAGGCATATTCTCCTAGTAGTCATGCCAGACCAATTTTCTAATGGTTTCGCAAAAATTTCCCAAAGAACTTATAAAATGAAGGGAATATCCATATACCCTTTTTAAATTTGTACACCATACCTTGAAACCAAATACAACTCTTTCGGACCAACTGTCCAAACAATGACTGGTACCCTATAATTATCCCTCCATTAGGCCTCCCATTGCAAAGTACATGGTATCTCCACACACATGTAGAATTTCTAACTCACACACAGAGTCTATATACCATATAAATCAAATTATTTTCATATTTTAAAGGATAGCCATCGAGGTTTAATATCCCATTCACCAAACCCTCCATTGTAGGCCTATAACCCTAGGCTTCCTCAACCAAGAACCTCCACACACTTATATATCCCCTAAGTGGATCCAACACCATCCTATGATTATATCATGACCATCCATGCAATAAAAATTGGTCATCCAATGGACGGATCTTCTAGACCATGACTGGTCCCAATACAAGTGACCCTCCTTAGGCCCTTTCCAAGAAATCAGAGTTCTCTAACTCTTCTCCCCTGTTCATCTTGCAACCAAAAATATTTGAAAAAATTACATATATCAAATTATCCCCTTTACACTTATCCTACCATTCATGGTAGTGAGGGATCACACAAAACTATTATTGTTACCAAAACAATTCACCAGTTTTCATGTTCACTATTCAGGAACAGTCCCTTAAGAACTAGGTTAAATACTTTTAAATCTCACAATAACCATTAAAAAGAACATATAAATGAATAACCACAATTAATCCATCCATTCCTATCCATACTATCCATAAAAAGGAAGTTTTGAACATCAAAATGCATTGAATGTGACCTTGCGGGAAGTGACAAGGAATTTGGAATGAATTTACATTTTTATTGTATAAAAACATATATTACATTATTTCTCTAACACAAAAACTCTCCTCCACTCTCTCCTTACTCCTCTGTCCCACTAAACATATGCCTATCTCTATCTAATAAGCCTTACCAATTCTAGTTACCTCTGTAAACAGTAAACAATTAGTTACAAGGACTGTTAACAATTAGTTTCTTGTTTATGTTGGTTGTCTAGTTGACACCTAGTTGTCAACTTCAAAAACTTCTAACCTCTTAGGCATCTATATCATTTTCTTAAACTTTTTAAAGATTTATTATCCCGTTAAACACCTTATAACTCCTAAAACCCTCCTACAAGCCTTTTAGGCCTATTTTTCCACTATACGCAATTTACAAATTCTAGCACTTCAAGTGCTTTTACATCATATTTAAGGCTCTATTGGCCATTTTTCATCCACTTTGACCTTTATAGGTCATCACCCTAATGATGCTAATCTAGGATCAATTTATTCACCCCTAGGTACCCTTATCCCTTACCAATGTCATTTAATGGCTTACAATGCATGATCCTTCACAAAGGACTTAAAATCATTACAAAACATTATCAAATGCTCATTAAGGTCTATTACAATATCAAATGACCCAAGTTGGTCATGTGGGCTTCAACTCCACCCAAGGATCTATCAATGACCCTGGTATGCTCCCATAGTTCATGCTATGTCATTGGTGCCTCTCTCTCTCTCTCTCTCAAATTGAAGGGCATGATAGTCCAAAGAAAATGGGACTAATTGAATAACATTTTGTGTTGATTGGGGAAATGAAGTTTCCCATTGATAAACCAAAGAATGAGGATGAGATTGGTAGTAGGTGTTGGAAACTGCAATTGAAGCAATTTTTGTATTGTCATTAATGTCAAACCTTAACTGGTAAGATTGTTGCTACTTAGGAAAGTACTATATCTATTTGATTGTTGTGATGGGGAAAGCAAGGTTGGTAACAATAGCACCTAAGGAAAGGTTGAGTTATCTTGATATTTCAATGAGTACTTGATTATGTTGCACAATGATGAGATAATGTATTGTTTATCTTAGTAAGAATGAAGACTAAACTAGTAGGATTAACTGAGAAAAAGAGGAGAAACTAGTTTAAGACGAGTGATGTTAGTGTTGACCGAGTTAGTATATGCCAAGCAAATACAGTGTTGAGCGGACATTAGTTAATTGTCGAGGAAGATAGTGTTAGTTGAGGGAACAGTTTTAGTATTGACCGAGCTTTCAAGCATAGACCGAGAAGTTGAACACAATTTTGACCAAGCGTCAGTATTTTACATTTGTGGGAGAATTTAGATTTCCAGCCGACATCATTGAATTCTTGGATTATGTAAAACATGTTGAATTTATTTATTGATTGTATGAAAGCATTTAATGCACTATAAAATGTTTTATTGTAAATCTTTAAGAGATTTGAGATGTTTCTAGAAAAGAAGACGAAGAACATAAAGTGTGTAGATTCAATGAATCTGACCTAACCCTAAGATCTATGAAGGAGATTAAGCGAAAAATGATGTATTAACCTAATTGAGGAAGTATTAAGGAAACCTAAGCATGAGGTTGAAGTGTGGACAGAGGATGTTGGAAGGTTGGTTGATGTTATTGACTATACAAGAAAAGAAGGCTAAAGGAGAAGTGTTGTGATTGCTTGAAGGAAAAGATCTGAGCAGATCAGTGATGGCAATGGCAAAGGTTCATAGTCAATAAACCAGCATATGTGTACAAAATTGGATCTGATATTTTCAAAGTGAGTTGTATATTTTTTAGATCAATACTACTGCTACTTTCTAACCATTGTAACAGTCAAAATCCTTTTAACAGAGGTTGACCTAATAGTCATATGTATAAATCCTTTGAACAAGGTTGCATTCTAATGGAGTGTATGTAAGTCCTATAACAAGTCACACTTTTAATAGAGTAGTTTAAATCCTTTATGGGTCACACCTGATAGTGTATTTGTAACCTTTAACAGGGTTGGCTTTACACCAAGCTCACTTCAAAAGAGTGAAAATAATAGTAGCATGTTACAAAGTGGTTTTTCCCAAATCAGGTTTCCACTATAAATCCTAGTGTCAATACTTGTTTGAATGTTTTGGTTTGAACATTTCTATGTTTGTACAATTTAGATACAACTGGGTAGTGGATTGCAATGTTATATGTTTCTATTATGAAATCAGTAATGACTGATTAGTTGTTGGTTGTTATAATTGATTTGTTGAAGAGTTTTAAGTTTGTTTTATACATCTGGACCTAAGAACAACTGAATCACCCCCCCTCTCTATTGTTCTAAATCATATTAATAGTAGGTGGGGACAACATGACTCACACAAGGAGTCTCAAATGCACACATCTCCAAAGGAGCACTGTCATAAAAAAGGATAGTCAGATTTGCCCATGTTTTTGTTTAATGTTTTGTGTTTGAGTGTAGGGTCTTTTATGAAGGAGGTCACTTTGGGGGATTACTTCACCCCTTCATATCAGAGGTCATCCAAGACAAGTACTTGGCCAAAGAATATCAACTCTTGGGCCAAGATTTTCATTGGAGGTGGGTAGAATGGTGTAGGGGAACCAAGGACAACCAATCAAGCCATGAAGACATGAAGACCTGAGGACACTCAAAGAGGATTAGAGAGCAAAAGATGTCAATAAGGATTTCAAAAGTGACAATCACATCAACTATAAGATATTGGAACCTATAATGGTTTTTAATGTTTTGAAATGACATTTCAATGTAAAGATTGTGTTAATGGCCTAAAGGCCTAAAGTTCTTGTAAGTGGACCATTAGTGTCCAAGGGATTCAAGGGATTGTTTAGGGGCTTAGAAGTTGGTGCAGGGGCACCAAAGGAATTCAATGAAATCATGAATAACTTGAAGACATTCAATGAGAACCAGAGGGCATGGAAGATAGAGAAAGAACATATGAAGATCAAATACAAAATATTGGAACCTATAATGCCTTTTAATGTCATGAAATGACATTTTAATGTAAAGAGTTTGTTAATGGCCTCAAAGCCCAATTGCTTGTAAGTGGACCATTAGTGTCCAAGGGTGTCAAGGGATAGTTTAGGAGCTTAGAAGTGTTTTGAATAAGTCTCCTAGGTGTTTAAAATCCTTAGGAGTTTTTAATTTTCAAGTTTAATAAGTTTTTAGTTTATTTTCAAAGATTAAATATTCAAATTTAATCAAGTAACGACTATATGCCCTTTTTAGAGGGAAATGGGTTTTTAAGCCTTTTATGCCTTAAAATAATCAACCACTGACCAAAGTTAGTTGATATAGTTACAAGAAGATTATATATTGGTAGAGAAGTTCATTGTATGATAGAGGATGTTCTGGAGTGTGCAAACTGCAACAGAGAAATAAAATCTCATAATTTTTGCAAGCTTGTTTAATGTCTTATTTGTTTGAAGTTTGATATATCTACTTGGGATTGATTGCTAAGATTTTAGAAGTATTTCCTTACAAGATTAAATACATTTTAAATTTTTCTTTCATTTATTTGAATCAGATTAATATCATTTTTGTAGATTGTCATGGTTTGGGGGTTATCAAGTCACTATTTTGATTAGAATCCAATTAAGATGAGAATCATCCCATGAAAGTAAAGCCCTAACTTTAATGGACTGATCATATCTAACATGTAAAATAAAATTATAATTCTTTGATGAGCATATATAACATGTACAATACAATTCTAATGCTTTGGTGTGTGGACAAGTGAAAGAAGAAGTGGTCACAGTCAGCAAATGGTGGAAAATACATTGAATTTCATGGAAAGGGTATAGCATCATAAGATTCGCCTTAAGGAAATGGGTATCTAATGATTGGAATCATCTTAGATTTTTAATTTAATGGTGAATCAATTTCCATTTGAACTTGGAAGTGATTCAAGGACACTGATTTGAGAAACCCTTGGTTTAAGGGTTTGAAGAGACCAAATTTGGGGCTTTTGGGGTTCTAGGAAGTCTGAGTCTAATTACTTTGAGATTTGGAGGTTTTATAACATAATGAAACACTCTTGAAGGTTTGGGTTCTTGGAAGTACAAGAAACATAGGGTTTCTTTGTTAAATCACTCACTTTTTATGCATTTTGAGGGTCACAGGGGGTGAGCAGTAGTACATGCTCCAAAACAATCATATCTATCCTTTTGAGATGATAATTTAATAAGAAAAGGGTATCCAAAATATAGATTTTTTTGGTCAATCCTTTGGGAGTTTGTAAAGTTAAGTGGCAGTTACTCTCCCTGCAGGGCTATAAGGCTTGTCTAGGAGATTGTCTAAAGTTGGAGATTTGGGTATTGATCCAAGCCAAATACTAGTTAAAATCCAATTAAATATTGTATAAACAAGTTTTAAATACTTCCTTGAGTCATTGGTTGTGTGTGTATCTCTCTTTGAGTCATTTGTGGGGTTGCAGCCTAGGAAAAGTGCCTAGAGTCATTTGAAAATTAACCAATCCTTTGTTGTTTATTCATCCACCACCCTTTCCTCTACACCAAAATTTCTTAGAATAAGTATCCAAGGTTTTTGAAGACTTTAGGAGTTTTCATTTTACAAGTTTAATTATTTTTAAGTTATTTTTTCAAAGTTTAAGTATTCAAATTTAAATAGTAATGGCTAGCTAGGTGTTTTGGGGGGAAGATGGGTTTTAGAGTTAAAAACCTCAAAATAATCCCTCTAACCAATTATAAGAGGTTAGGGAATTTTAGGTAAGTTATTTTAATGAATTGATAATCCATTTTACAGGCAGAGGTGTTGTGTGTACAGACTGTCATAGAGAATAAAAGAGAAATCTTGAATTTTGCAAACATTTTGTGATGATTTTGAATGCTTGTTGATTGTTAATCAATATAAATTTACTTAATTATGAATTAGAATTATTTTCTTATCATTTTGGAGACATTCAAATGAACTTTTCATTTCTTTTAATCTAATCCAATTCACTGTTACAGCATTGTCGCCATTTGAGGGTTATTAACTCATTGTTTTGATTGGAATCAAATAAATATGGGCATCATTCCATGAAATTAAAGGCCTAACCTTCATGGAATGAGAATATATAACATGTATATTATGAATCTAATTCTTTGATGTTTAGATAAGTTAGAGAAAAAGTGATCACAATAAGCAAATTGCGGAAAATCCATTGAATTTAATGGCATGGGTATTGCAATAGACATTCTAGTCAAATGAGGGTATCTTTAATGATTTGGAGTGATTTAGTATGTTGATTTTAAGGTGATACAACCATAATTTTTGTCTAATAGTAATTGGAAAATAGAGATTTAGAAAGCCCTAGAAACAAGGATTTGGAACACCAAATTTGGGGCTTTTGGGGTTGTAGGAAGTTTGAGTCTAATTCATTTGAGATTTGGAGATTTGATAGAAAAAGAAGACACTATCTATAGTTTTGGATCCTGGGAGTACAATAAACAAAAGGTTTCTTTATTGAATTGCCCATTTTCTTACATTTTGGGGGTCACAGGGTGTGAGCAAAAATATATGCTCCAAAACAACCATATCTTTCCTTTTGATATGACAATGTACTAGGAAAAGGGTATCCAAAACACAATTTTTTTTGGTCAATCCTTTGGAGGTTTACATAGTTAAGTGCTATTCACCATCGCTGCAGGGCTACAAGGTAGGGCTATTAGGCCTTTGGACAGTTTGAAGAAGTCTGGAGTGTTGGGAACCCTGGGTATTGGAAGGAACCATAAAAAATATCAAATCCTCTTAAATAAAATCCATATACCTCATTCATATCACCTTGGACAATTGGGAGAAGACTAGACAAGTTTGAGTCTTTTGAAGCATTTGAGGGTTTGGGGTTAGTGCCCATAACAAATCAATTTTGTAACCTTACCTTGTTGAATCCATCCACCACCCTTTCCTATACATCAAGTGGTATCATATTGTAGGAAAGGTCTTGTGGAAAGGTCATGAGAGTGGTCTTGTGAACTTTGGTATCTTGGATTCTTAGTTAAGCCCTTAGAGTTGAAGTATCTATTAAGGTGAAGCCCTAAGTTGATCCATTGTTTCAAAGAGATCAGAAACCATGTCTGAAGGTGAAGAAGGATATTTAACTACAATTATGACAAACATGGAGTTGGCAAGGATAGTGAAAGACCAATTGGCAAATAACAGATAGTTGAAGGAAGCCCTTGAACAAGAAAAGGGGATTGGTTGAACAACATTTTGTGTTGATTGGAGAAGTGAAGTGTCCCATTGGTAAACCAAAGAATGGGGATGAGATCACACAAGGAGTCTCAAGTCTAGGAATCTCCAAAGAAGCACTATCATCAAAAAGGACAATCAGATTTTCTCGTGTTTTTTTCTAATGTTTTGTGTTTGAGTGTAGGGTCTTTTATGAAGAAGGAGGTCACTTTTGGAGATTACTTCACCCCTGCATATAAAAGGTCATCCAAGAAAAGTACTTGGCCAAATAATATCAACTCTTGGGACAAGAGTTTCATTGGAGGTGGGGATAATGGTTGAGGGTCCCCAAGGACAACCAATCAAGCCATGAAGACCATGGAGACCTTGAGGAAACTCAAAGAGGATCAGAGCGAAAAAGAGGTCAATAAGGATTTCAAAAGTGACAATCAAATCAAGTATAAGATATTGGAACCTATAATGGTTTTTAATGTCATGAAATAACATTTCAATGTAAAGATTTTGTTAATGGCCTAAAGGCCCAAAGTGCTTGTAAGTGGACCATTAGTGTCCAAGGGAGTCAAGGGATTGTTTAGGGGATTAGAAGCTCTTAGAATAAGTCTCCAAGGTGTTTGAAGACCTTAGAAGTTTTCATTTTGTAATTTTAATTAGTTTTAAGTTATTTTTTTCAAAGTTTAAGTATTCAAATTTAAATAGTAATGGCTAGTTAGGTGTTTTGGGGGGGAGATGGGTTTTAGAGTTAAAAACCTCAAACTAATCCCTCTAATCAATTAGAAGAGGTTAGGGAATTTGAGGAAAGGTCTTTTAATGAATTGAGAATTCATTTTACGGGTAGAGGTGTTGTGTGTACAAACTATCACAAAGAATTAAAGAGAAATCCTAAATTTTGCAAATATTTTGTGATGGTTTTGAATGCTTGTTGATTGTTACAACACTATTGCCATTTGAGGGTTATTTATTCACTGTTTTGATTGGAGTAAAATAAATATGGGCATCATTCCATGAAAGTAGTCAGCTAACCTTCATGTAATGAGAATATCTAACATGTATATTCTAAATCTAATGCTTTTATCTGTAGATAAGTTGGAGAAAAAGTGATCACTATCATCAAATTGAGGAAAATCCATTGAATTTAATGGCATGGGTATTGCAGAAGACATTCTAGTTGAATGAGGGGTATATTTTATGATTTGGAATGATTTAGTATGTTTATTTTAAGGTGAAACAATCATTATTTGTGTCTAACAGTTCTTGGAAGATAGAGATTTAGAAAGCCCTAGAAAAAAGTTTTTGGAACATCAAATTTGGGGCTTTTGGGCTTCTAGGAGGTCTGAGTCTAATTCCTTTGATATTTGGAGTTTTGATAGCATAATAAGATAATGTCTACAATTTGGGGTCTTGGTAGTACAAGACACACAAGGTTGCTTTGTTAAATTGCCTATTTTCATGCATTTTGGGGGTCACAGGGTGTGAGCAACAATATATTCTCCAAAACAACCATATCTTTCCTTTTTATATGATAATGTACTAGGAAAAGGGTATCCAAAACACAAATTTTTTTGGTCAATCATTTGGAGGTTTACAGAGTTAAGTGCTACTTACCATCTCTGCAGGTCTACAAGACATGGCTATTAGGCCTCTGGACAGTTTGAAGAAGTTTGGAATGTTGGGAACCTTGGATGTTGGAAGGAACCATAAAACCTATGAAATCCTCTTAAATAAAATGCATAGACCTCATTCATATCACCTTGGACCATTGGGAGAAGTCTAGACAAGTTTGAGTCTTTTGAAGCATTTGAGAGTTTGTGGTTAGTGCTCCCTTAGGTATTATTGAACATTTAATATAAATATTTAATAGTAATATTATACTATTATACAATAGAGAAATAAATAATAATAATATAATGCAATCCTAATATAAAAATTTATATAATACTAATGCTATGATATTATCATTTAATATTAATATAAAAAAATTGTAATATATAACTTAAAATTGAAAAAAGCAGTCAAGTTGAAATGTTGAATTGGACGGGAGATATTGGATATCCAATATTAGCGGATATCCAAAATTATCGGATATCTGATTTTATCGAATATCTGATTAGGCTTGGTATTTTCCTTGGGCAATGCCAAACGTGAATGGTCAACCCAAAAGACATGTTCGCCATATTTTCTTTGATCTCCAGACTTTGACCATGTAGCTGACAACCTTTTTTTCACCCGAAACTGATGAAACAAAAAGGGTTTCTTAAAGACATTATCAGCTTTCCATCAATATAATTGATGTCAAATTTCAAGTTCAGTAAGTAATTATTACTTATTTTTTAATTGAGCTATCTTTAAAGTCCTAATTGACATACTGATTGAAAAAAAAACTATAATTTTCAAACCATTTTACCTTTTTGAAATCCAAAACATGCATCACATTCTATGCTTCGCCTACTATAAGAAAAAAAAATCAATTTTGTAAAGTATAGAATTAGTTAAGGTGGTCAGACACGAGAGTTATTTTATTCTGAATAGGTTGTAGCATAAAATTCATAATTAATTATTTAGTTGGGAAAAAATTACAAAAAAACATGTGTCACATATGGGCATGAGTCTACTACTTATATCTAGAATCTTGTGAAAATATATCATCATTTGATTGTGATTAAGGTGGTCAGACATACACGTACTTTTTATCTTTTTCCTGAAATTTTTGTACTACTGCATACAAATCTAAAATTTTGAACAATTATATTAATTTTTTTCAAACAAGGGCTAGTAGTTTAGAAACTACATTCAATTTCCTATAGATTCTAATCTTACAACTTTTTCACATAAGGTTGATAAGATGTTCAACTTTTTACGTCAAGTTGACTAACCCTGATTTTCTAATTTTTCATTGCCACTTAAGGCTATAGTTTGGTATACCACAATCCTGCACATACCCTTTTTTGGTTTTTTTTTATACAATCATACCGAATTTTTTGGTTCTTTTTTATACAATCATACCTTTGGGCCACTAGTACTAGTCCACTACCAGTGATCTAGTTTTTCTTTTTACTCGACAATGTAATTACTAATTTTATGAAAAAAATAAAAATTTGCAAGTTCATTTCAATTTGCATTTTATGGGTACAAAAAATGATTCTTAGACTTCGAGTTGTGATTGAAATATTTAAATTAGTCGCTTTATCTGTGTATTAGACATGTAAGTATGTTGCAGTAGAAATAAGGAAACGATGGTATTTCCATTTTTAAATCTGAATATTTAAAATGTCATTGCCTTCTCAATTACTGTCAGAATTCCTAAATTAAGATAACCATTAATCAAAGTTGTATGAACTTTTTACCCAATTAATTATCGATATAAAATTACTCCATTTCAAATGTATTACACGTATCAAGTCTTACAGCTAGTTAGTACTAGTAGGTTGCGTGGACAGTTGATAATGTATCACAGTTGTAGTTAATAAAAGAAATGTCTTATCACTAACATTAATTTTGGGTATTGTTACCTGTCATGACATTTTTTTCCAATTTCACACACTTGTGCATTTAATATGAAATATTTATAGAATTTTGAAGGACAAATGAATTAATAAGGTTACTGAAAGAATTGAGGGCTATTTATAGATAATCTATGCTTTTGGGGGCTCAACTGACATTAGCCATGTTGCTCACTGAATCAGTTGTAATTTACTCTATGATCTCAACCGAATTGATAAAAACATGTTCTCTATTCCACTAAAGGAAATTAAGGGAATTCATAAATTATTTGAAAACTAATTTTATTTTAGAATATTAACAATCTTCTCATTTAATTATGTTATATTCTTATTAACAAGGAAAAAATTAACAGGAAAAAAATAAATGGGACCCACGACATCTAATAGTGACTAATAATGACCATTGGGTGAGCATAGATCAATGTCGAAGGTGTATTTCAGGCCGATTTGGCGAACGATCACCTCTATTTGAAAATGTCCCACAGAAACAAGGCACGTGTCATGAATTAACCCTCAACTAAGTATAATTAAAATCTAAATTGGAGTAAACTGCAAAATGGATTATTTAATAAATGTTGTAATTTTGGGTGTCTGACTAAAGTTGTACTTTCAAATGATTAAGTCACACATGTCCTACTGACATCAAATATCTGTCTTCATAAAGAAGCAATGAAAGTGACACCAGACATGACTAATGACTGAAGATTGTACAATTTTTTCCCTTTAGGTTTTCAATCTAAGTTTTTTTAGTTCTAACTAGTATTGGAGATTTAGAAAGGGGTTACGACTTCTAGGTTGAGGATTGAGGTCCGAGGAATGCAACAAAGTCTCTCAGCTCTTTGCCCACTCATAGTCTACACAAATTGAAATTACAGGTAACTACTAAAATTCTTAACACCTACGTCCCGCATTTTAAATTTTTCAAATCTTGTGGTTTACAACTTTATTGTTTATATTGTAGAAAAAGAATCAGCCTATTAGGGTTTAATTTTAAATCACCCCTATAAATTGTAGCTGTGTATAATTATTTGAACTTTCTTACAAGTGAATAGTGATATCAGTTACAAACTTACCACGATGGGAAAAATAAATACCAAGATTATAAGTAAAAGGCCAAGTCAAATAATAGAGTTCCATAATCTGGTTAAAACACCAGGTTTCACTGATGAATTCCATAATATTTATGATCTTGTTATCCATGTAAATAAGGGAATAATGGAAATTAGATTTGCACTTGAAAATAATTGGAACAATGCAAAGAAGAATTCAAAATTTTACCCATTTAATAGCATGGTAAAGGAAATGTCAAATAAAATTGCACCGTGGGTTGTTGGGTCGACACACATGGCATTACCTCAAGTATTCCCTTGCCTATAAATTGTCATGGTCTACGCTAAAAATTATGATGAAAATAGAAAATCAATTGTTAGTAAAAATACTCAGGAGGAAATTTTGTCCATAACTGAGAGTGAATTTGCTAGTCTGTTGGGCCTAGGGTTTGGACAACAAAACTCAAACGTGCCCATTGACCTAGGAAAGCTGGCAAAGGATTATGAAAAAATAGATGAAACGCAAAAAGATTCATATATCAGAGGAATAAAAAGAGGTTCTAGTCTAAATCCAAATCATAAGTCTCCTTATGATTATGATATTTTTGTGCAATGGGTTCAAGATAGTATTTCCTTGCTAGCATTTTGTTTGGGATTAGATAGTAACAAAGCAGTGGGTGCCAACATTCTTGAAATGATTTTTTATATTCATTGTGAAAATGAACTAGTAAAATATAGTTTTATTAAGCACATTGTTCATTGCATGAAAGAACAATCACTAATGATTAAAAGAGGTTCACATAAGACATTTAGATTCACAACCTACTTGTGCTATCTTCTCTTAGCAAAGCATCATGCAATATTTCAAATAAACCTACTTCTTAGTCAGGTCCAAAATCCAATATATATATATGAATGGACACTTGAGATAAGGATGATTGATAATAGAAAGAAATACAACAATTTTGTAGACTTCTTTTTGGCACGAATGTATCATAAAATAACAGGAACTCCAATGCCTAGATTGCATCTTTCTTTTAGAGATTGCATTCAACTCGAAATTCAAATACAATTGGTTGATTGGTACTTCATGGAAGACTACAATGTGTTAAGGTTTTATGGTTCAGTGGTGGAACCCTAAAAAATTCCAATACATGTGACGGAGAGGGTATTTGCATCGGAATATGTACGAAAAATGGAGAGCACAGATGTACTCTTTAATGGTTAGCAAAATAAAATGATATTTCCTTCCTTGCCTTTCTCATTTAGAGGGTTCACATTTGAGAGAAGAGGATTCAAAGTGGCACAGACTTATTTTCAATTTTTCTCTTTGATGTTATCAATCACTGGCAGTATGATCCACTCAACATAATTGGATCAAAGCTTAGAGAGAATGGGAGCTCTACAAGAAAATGTCAACATGGGAGTATGCCATTGATAGAAAATTTTAAAAAGATGGAGTCTTGGGACAAGGTAAAAAAAGAGATGGAGAAATACACCGCTGAAAATAATATTTCAATACAAGAATTGTTATCACAAATTATGGCATTGCACAAATAGAAAGGAAAAGTGCAGCCCACAATTAAATAAATAAATAAACTTTGGAACTTTATGAGTTATGTAAAAATATAATATTTTAATTTAAAATATTTGAACATTATCATATTAATGGGTAGTAATTGCTTGACCCTAGTTTCCGCATGGGGTTATTATCTTGGTTTTATTTTATCTTTTATATATTGAGGTTATTTTTGTGGTTTCTAATCTAGTTAGTAACTTGGTTTGCAATAGGGCCACTAGGGTTACTAATGTGATTGATTTAATCATTCTTTTTTAAATTAACCCTTTTCGGATATGTTGACCCAACCTTTGAATTTTTATCTTTATCTATATTTTAATTTCTCTTTGGTTTATCCCTTTTGATAACTCATGTTTAAACCCGGTTAGGATTTCCTAGAGACCTAGTTAGGGTTTTCAAGTTAACTGATGTAGCTAACAATCAAGGGATGTTGGCAAGCCAACACATGCCATGATACCTCTTGTGAGTTAACATGCGTTGGGTTATGCAATTGTACTTGTTAAATGAACCTTAGTGTGTTAGCTTCTTGTTATTTTTTCTTTAAAAAACATTTTTTTGTGTATGTTTTGCCCTAAATTTTGGGCATGACACGTAGATTTTAGTGTATTAATAGTAATGTAATACAAATTTAAAATAATTAAGTAGTTATTGACCCAAATTTTTATTTTTTTAATATTATAATATCTAATCAATAATTTGAATATATTTTTTAAATTATTATTAGAATATTTTCAACTACTCCCAAGCCATCGCCACTCCCTACCATTAAATAAAGTATATATTTCTTAAGAAAATGTGAGAATTTTTAAATATTAAATTTATAAATTCAATTAAATAAAATTGATGGAAGCTTCATTTTTCCTTGGAAATATCCTTTGCACCAATTCCATTATGCACCAAGCTCTCTTTGCATGACCGATAGCAAGTAAAACCTTACTAGGTTAGTGCAGTCATGTCCCCTTTCTCTTTTTTGAGTGTTGCTTCTTTTTATCTCAGTTTTGATTTGATGATGACCTAAGTCACTTGGGGGCTTGATGTCTCCTTGTCTCCTTGACCTTGATTAAAAAAAAATTAATTTTTTTATCTACTTTACCTTGAGCATGAGATAATCTCATACTCCTGCTAGTGTTGAGGCTAAATGAGTCATCCTAAATTGTATTCACATACAATTAGATGTTGAATTAGGTCTTATTTTAGTGTCTTTGGGCCTCTATATTTTTTATGTTTGATCCATTCCCAATTCCATTTTTATTTTAATATCTCATCCACGTTTAGCACCCTATGATCAAATTGATGCTCTTAGGAGTGAATAGGCCAACCTGGTTGACCTATCCATGATAATATGCCAACACAATTGACCTATTCTCCTATGTTTGCCCAAAACTTTGGACCATGTAACGGTCTTGGTGGTAGAGTGATAAATTCAAACTCCCATCGACTTTCTTTGATTTTGTAGCTCCAAAAGGTCGGTCTATTCCCCTATGTTTGCCTAGAAATCCAAATCACATAATGCTCTTGGTGGCAGAATGGGAAATTCAAACTCCCATCATTTTTCTTTGAGTTTTGAGCTCCAAAATGTTTGTGAAAGGGTGTATATAAGAAACCTACCTCTCCTCGTTTGGGCAACAAGATCATAACCTCAAGTGCAAGTTCAAGTTCTTTGGCATCTTAAGCATTCTAAAGAAGATTCCAAGCATCAAAGACATTTTCAAAGGTCATCTTCTCCATTGTAGCAAGCTTCTCTCCCTTATCAAAGGCCAAGAAGAGGAGACCTTAATCATGTAAGATCCTTCTGTCAACCACATGAATATCAATGTGAACTAATTCCTTCTCAAGGAAAGTGACATCAAGCATAACATTGGAGATTTGAGGAGCATTTGCAGACCTAGGCATTTGTAAAAGGAATCGTTGATTATTCTCAACAATTCAAGACACTACAACAACATACAAGACTACTTCAAGCATCTTCATAGACTACGACTCTGAGTTCATTTGTGAAGATATAAATATTACATTTTATTACCCTCAGTTTTGTACTAGCACACTTCAAATCAAGTTTATTCTATTTTAATTTCAAGGTTAATTCTCAACCAGAATTTGACAAGGGAAAACCCCTCTCTACCCAACAATTTATCTCTATATGCAGGAATAGGTGGTGCTCCTTAAGAGACAAGATCTAGAAAGTTTAAGGTCCAAATTATAGTTTGTACATAAAAACAATCAAAAGTGTAGGGAACAGGCTAACCCAGTCAACCTAGTCCTGAGAATAGGCCAACCCAATTGACCTAATCCCTCTAGATAAGGTCCAAATTGAATGTGTCGTTTAGTTACAATTTTTGTATTATGTTTCCAATAGTAAAAATGTTTGTCAGATCTTTGTTAGTCCATGTATATTGAAAGTGAACTTTGTTCTTCATTAAACCCTAATTCTTGTATTTCCCCATCAATTTTGCATTCATACATCAACTCCTCGATTTCATAACAACAAAAGAACCCATTTCATCCACTTGGCACTTGATTCCCTTATGAGCCTAAATTGATCATATTCCTTCTAATGCAACATAAAGGAGATAGGGCCTAGTTCATTAGCTTATGTAGACTTGCACCCCTTACCACAATTTCCTTTTATGTTATAGATGCTAACTTTTCCTAACCTTTTGTTTATATATTTCTAGGTTCCTTTTTCCTTCACAATTCCTTCCAAAGGATTAGAATCTTTATGTTGAATAGGTTGAATAACTAAGAGGGTGATTGAATCAGTTATTCCCACTCAACTTATAAAACTTTTCTTGTGTCGGTCAACTCACAATCAACATAATTAACAACTTTAGATTTGTTGGTTAATCACATCAGACATCCTCATAAAATGTAACATTAAGAACATAGAAACACTGACATAGAGATCACTAGGATTTATGTGAAAAACCAAGATGGGAAAAACTATGGAGAAAATAATTCTCATGAAATGTAAGAACACTTGCTAAGGTGATACCGGTATGGTGATTTTTACAATAGCTCACCATTGTTATTTCTCACTATAGGTACAATAGGGCACAGTACCAGAATATACAAAGGCTTGCTACCAATATAATAAGGCTCACTAATGATACACTAAGGCTCACTGTTGATACAAAGAGGCTCACTTCCAGTACAATAAGGCTCAACCAGAAAATATGAAAATAGATAGAATCTACCATTCAAATCAACACACTGCTACACATGAACATAGATATCCTAAAAATAGATTCACAATCACTTTGTATATCACCGCAAATGAGTCTTATCAAAGACGTATGTGAACAAGTGAATTCATGTCTCTACTTATACAATATCAAGAGATCCACCAGGTCAACCAGACCATTTTGAAATAGGTTACACCAAGACATTCTCACAGTGTTAAGGAATGAAATGAGTACCACCTCAAACATTAAAATGTGCTCGCACAAGCCAATGCACTACACCATCTCCAAGACCATCGGTTCCAATAGAAATGAACAACGTGTTATATGTACACATATGGCATCGAAAAATACAAAGGATACACATCCAAATAGGATCAATTCAATCAATCACATGTTACATCCAACAAATAATTTAACTCACTGAAACCTGTCGATGACACCCTCAACCGAAAAAATAGACTATCAATACACATCAACCGATACACAACCAATATGCCAAACTAGTTGGTTCCACAAAAACTAAAAATCCAAGAGACTAGAATAAGGATATGTTAACATGAATAAAAAAAATAATTGGAAATAGCATAGATCATATCAACCTCACATTATAACAATCTCCCCCTTTTTCATTGATGGAAATGTGAACATCAATAACAAAGACATGAACAATCTTCAAACTATTCCCCCTTTCTCACAAATTCTGCTCCCCTTGCAAGGAATTTGTGAAGCACCAGTCTAGAAAGAATAGAAATGTAAAACATTGGACCAATGCACACATTGGTGCATCTAGAGATCACTAGGAGGGGGCAACACACCTAGCTTCCCCCTAAGATACTCAAAAGTATCTTTGCACAAAGGCTTTGTGAATATATCTATTATTTGTTCCTTTGTGAGTACATACTCAAGCTTAACTACACCTTCCTCAACCTTCTCTCTAATAAAGTGATATCAAATGTAAATACATTTTGTTTTGTAATGCATTACTGGATTCTTTGGCATACTTATATCTCTTTTATTATCACACATTATAGGAAGTGGTTCATCAAAACTAAATCCTATATCCTTCAAGGTTGGATTCATCCATAATATTTGAGAAAAACATGAGGACATTGCAATATATTTTGATTCAATAGTAGATGGAATTACATAGTCATGCTTCTTACTTGGCCAAGAAACTAACCAGGAGCCAAGAAATAATGCTCTGCCACTAGTGCTCCTATTATGAAAACATCCTACTAAATCTGTATCTATGTATGTCATCAGTAAAAAATTTGATTCTCTCATATACCATAATCCCATATCTTTTATTCCTTTCAAGTACTTTAAAATCCTCTTTACTACCATAACATGTGACTCTTTTGGTTCTTGTTGAAATATAGCTACCAAACATAATGCATACATCATATCTAGTCTAGTAGAAGTCAAATACAATTATCTGAGCCAATCATTGATATGTACTTATTTACATCCTCTTTAGGTGAATCATCCTCCGTAGTCAACTTACATCTAGTAACAATGGGTGTACATACATATTTTGAATTTTCCAAGACAAATTTCTTCAGTAACTCATTCACATACTTAGATTGAGAAATGAATATGCCTTTTTCACTCTGACTTACTTTCAATCCAAGAAAGAAATTCATTTCACTGGTCATGGACATTTCAAATTCCTTCTACATTTCTTCAGCAAATTTCTTGCATAGATCATCAACATACATGACAAAAATCAAGATTTTGTCTGAAAGTATCTTGAATTACAGATTATTGTATGCCCATCCTTTCTTGAATTCTTGACTAATTAGATATTTATCTAGTTTCCCATACCAATCCCTAAGTACCTTCTTTAATCCATTGAGTGCCTTTTTGAATCTACAAACTACATCAGGATCTGATTTTGATTTAGAAGTCTTATGGTTTCTCAATATACAATTCTTCTTGTTCTCCATTTAGCAATGCAAACTTGACATCCATAAGATAAACCTTGAATCTTTTGAATGCTACAAATTCAAGAACATCCTAATAGTCTCCATCAAATAAATAGGAGCATAAGTTTCTTCAAAGTTAGTGCCCTCAATTTGTGGGTAACCCTTTCATACCAGTCTCGCCTTGTTCCTCATAACCTTTCCATTCTCATCTATCTTATTCCAATAAACCCATTTTGTACCTATCAAATTCTTGTTTGTAAATTTGGGAACTAATTCCCAAGTTTGATTCTTCTCAATTTTATCAAGTTCTTCACTCTTAGCATTTACCCAATTCAGATCATTTCATGCTTCTTCTATAGATTCAGGTTGAACTTCTAATAGTAGAGACAAAAAAACACGATCTTGTGTTGCTCTATTTTTGGTAACAACTTCTCTATTCTTATCTCCAATGATCTAATTCTTTGAATGGTTCTCTATACATACCTTGGTTTCTTTTTTGTAGGTGTCAGCGTCATTTGAGTATCCTCTTCTATTTTTCCTCCATTTGCTTGTCCTCTGTATTAGATTCATACTCAATATGTCTCTCAGGAACCTTCTGAAATTTTTCATCAACCTTCACATTCGCACTCTCCACAATTTTGTTCAATCTTTTGTTGTATCACTGATACACTTTTCTTCTTGTAGAGTATCTCATAAATATTCCTTCATCTTCTCTACTATTAAACTTTCCAAGATTGTCTTCATCTTTTCGTATGTAACACTTATTGCTAAATATTTTGAAGTACTTAATTGTAGGTGCTCTTCCATGCCATAACTCATATGAAGTTTTCACATATTTCTTCTGATACAAAAATTTGTTAAGCATATACACAATAGTATGTACTACTTCTCCCCAATAGATTTATGATAGATTTTCTTCCTTCAACATAGTTCTTGTTGCTTCCTGAATTATTTGATTCATTCTTTCCACAACACCATTCTGTTGGGGTGTTCTAGCTACAAAAAATTGTCTCTTAACACCATGTCTTTCACAAAAATTCAAAAGCATCAAATGTAAACTCTCCTCCTTTGTCAAATATCAAACATTTAATATTTCTACCACACTCAATCTCAACTCTAGCCTTACATATCTTGAACTTCTCAAATGTCTTATATTTATCTCTAAGAAAAGAAACCCATGTCATCCTTGAATAGTCGTCAATAAAAAATATTAAGTACCTTTCACCTTGAAATCTCCTCATTATGGTAGGACCACTAAGATTGGTGTGCACAATATCCAGTACACCGGTAGATGAATAGTCTTTTTCCTTGAATGATTCTCTTCTATGTTTCCCTTCTTGACAACCCTTACAAATAATGTTTCCTAGTTTACACAATCTAGGTAGATCTCTCACTACACGAGTCAAGCTTATTCTCACCAAGTTATCAAATTTTATGTGACACATCCTCTAATGCCAAAGCCAATTTCCTTCAATTTGAGATAATAAACAACATCCTTCTGATGCTCCTAATTGATACATGTTTCTTCCTGTTCTTTTTCCAATTGCAATCAGGTCTTCTAATCTTTTCCTGATTTCATAATCTTCATTCTTGAAAATAACGTTGTACCTATGAAGGGATTCCCTTTAGGTGTAGAAGGTGTTTCAAAATTGGTCATGAGGCTGAGCATTGTGGGTTAGAGAAGAAGATTTTTTTGGCCTCATGGTGAAAATGTGCTTCAAAGAAGCATTACACAATTTATTTATTTTTGTGTATGTTGAAGTTGGTTCGCAGTCTGTGGTCCCTCTTGTTGTTTCCTCAAATGTGTGTGGAACTGGGCCCTAAGTGTCTAAGTTGAGTGATAGTACTATGGCCATCAATTTTGGTAACATCTATGGTGATGATTTTCCTACAGGGAGAGAATGCAACATTGCCTCTAAAATGGGGGGTGTTCTCTCTGTAGGTGTTATTTCTCAAGATCTTGATGGACTAACATTGGGTTCATCGGATTGGTATGATGTGCCCGTAAAGGTGGAAGAGGGTTGGATAGCTATTAAGGGTAAGAAAGCTAAGACGTATGCACCCTCTTTTGACATGACTCCTCGTTCCCACAAAATGGCATTACTAAAGGTAAATCTTGATGGTCCCTCGTTCTGGGTGCTCAAGCTAGAGTTTTCTCTAGTCCTTTTTTGGTTCTAGGATGCTTGTTGGTTTTTTTGTAGCTTTTTATCAGGTTGTGGGAGCTTATTGGTAAAACCCATTTTTTGGTTTTGTCACGTTCTTTTATATTTTGGTGAGCTTTCAAGGTATATCTTTTGTAGTCTTTTGTAAAGGGTTTCCGGTCCCTTCCTATTTTTGCCTTCATAAAAAACATCATATCCATTTTCACACATTTGTCCAACACTCAACAAATTGTGATACAAACCCTTCACATAATAAATATTGTCAATGTTATTCTTTCCATAAAAAGTAATAGAGACTTTACCAACAATGTAAGTTGCTTTGTCATCACCAAATATAAGAAGACCACCATCATATTTGCTAATTGATACAAACTTACTTTTATCTCCAATCATGTGATGAGAAAAAATAATCAAACATTCATTTTTCTTTCTTCTAACACACAAAGAATTTTCAACATCATCACCAGCCTTAGCACAAATGTTAGTAGTATCAATTTCTTATTTCGCGATCCTCTTCAGCATAAAACAAACAATCTTTTATTTCTGATTCATCATCTAAGATACTAGCATCCTCATTCACATAATAAGCCTTCTTATTGAATTTCTTAAATTTATGTCTAGGACCCTTCTCTAGACATCTAGTAGCCAAGTGACCAATTTTATCACATCTAAAACATTTTAGAGGTAACATACCTTTATACTTGATGGTACCTTTATTCAATCATCTTGCAAAGTTTACTTCAAACTCTTCTTCATCATCTCCATCAGGATCATCATTTGATTTTGTTGCTTTGAATTTCATTTCAAATCTTCTCGTCTCTTCTAAACGTTCTTAATTCAAATATTTTTAGGGTACCAAACAATTGTTCTTTGGTAAACTTCTTTGGATCATACACCTTTCAATTATTGATATCTTATCATTGTAGTTGTCTGGTAATGTCATCAAGATGTTCTCCATAAATTCTTCATTGATAATAGTGTCTCCTTGGTTCTTGACTTCATTCACTGCATTCTCAACCCTCTGAAAGTCACTTTTAATATATTCATTGTCTTCCATTCACAGATTCTCATAATGTCTCTTAGTTGTCATCTTCTTAGATAACTTAACTCTATGATTCCCCTCATAGATTTATTTTAACTTTTACAAAACTTCATAAATAATCTTTAAAGAAATAACTTTTTCTAATTCATTATTTGATAAAGCACTAGTAATAGCATACCTTGCCTTTTCATTTTCCTCATATGCCTTGATTTTAGTCGGAGTGCTAATCCCATTCTAAGGAAGTACATACTTTGTCTCCACATGTTTCCATGCCTTGTAACCAACCAATACCAAGTATCCTTTCATCTAATCTTTCCATGAACTATAGTATGATCCATCAAACAAAGGGATAGCAAATTTGTGCACCATCACATCTACCTCAAGAGGTTAAGCTCTTTAAAGAGGAACCAAGCTATGATACCCATTGTTGAACATGTTGAATAACTAAGAGGGGGGTGAGTCAGTTATTCCCACACACTTATAAAAATTTTCTTCTATCGATCATCTCACAATCAATAGTATTATTAACAACTTTAGATTTGTTGGTTAAGCACATCAAACATCCACATAAAATGTAAGCATTAAGAACATAGAAACACTGACACAGTGAACACCGAGATTTACATGGGAACCCAAGATAGGAAAAACCATAGAGAAGCTAATTCTCATTAAATGTAAAAACACCTATTAAGGTGGCACTGGTATGGTGATTTTTATAACAGATCATTACATGTACTACTCATTGTAGGTACAATAGGACTCGTTGTCAATACAATAAAACTCACTATCAATACACAAAGGATCACTTCTAGTACAATAAGGCTCACAACCAAAAAATATGAAAAGAGATAATATCCACCACTGAGATCAACACATTGATACACATGAACAAAGATCTCCTACAATTAGATTCACAATCACTTCACATATCACCACATATGAGTCTTATCAGATACGTATGTGAACAACTGAACTCCTCGCTCTACTTATAAAGCATCAAGAGATCCACCAAGTTGGCCAAACCATTTGAAATAGGTCACACCAAGATATTCCCATGGTGGTAAGGAATGAAATGAGGACCACCTCAAACATTACAATGCGCCTCGCACAAGACAACATGCTACGCCATCTCCAAGACCTTCAATTTCGACAGAAATAAACAACACATTACATGTACATATCTTGGACAAAAAACTACAAAGGATACACATCCAAATAGAATCAATACATTCAACCACATGTTGCATCCAGTGAAGAACACTCAATGAAACCTATCAATGACACCCTCAATCGAAACAATAGACTATTAGTGCACATCAACCGATATAGAGTCGATACGTCAAACATGTCAGTTCCACAACAACTAATATGCCAAGAGGCTGGAATAAGGATATATTGACATCAATGATAATATTAATGACAATAGCATAGATCACATCAATATCACATTCTAACACTTTACTCACTCATGGTTTGTGTGGGCCATGTCTTTTTCTAATTGCATTATGGAAACCAAACACATGGGATGCATTTGGGACCTTTCAACTCTTCTCTAAACTCATTTTAGACACTTATGCCTCCTCGCATTCTTTTAAGCATCATTTGTCAGTTTTTCCTTTCTAGACCAGCATCAAGACCTAAGTATTTTTCAGGGTTCTTGTCTGTGGGTTGTTGTCTAGTACTTGACAACAAATGCATTCCTTAATTCAGCCTTTGAATTATTTATTTGGCGCAGGTCTTCAAAGATTCCTAAGCATGCAAAGATTTGACTTGATTTGATTCGTGGGTGTAGGTTTGCAAAGATATATGCCTATTTCAATGTTAGTGCTCTTGTATTTTTCAATGTCTTTGCAGCTTGAATGGAGTTTCCCAGCATTAGACTCCATGAGTTGTCCATAGTTTTTTTTAATTTCTTTATGAGTACAAGCCTTCAAATATTTTTGTGAACCTCCCTATTCTTGCTTAGATTTTTTTTCTTTCTTATTGCAATCATTTGTATTGATTCTAGGGTTGGTCATTATGTCTCTCTTCATCTCCTCTTTTTTAAAGTCTTGGGGGGTATCTCATTTAGGTATAATTTTGAGAATTGTTTTGAGTTGGGCATAGCAGTTCTCATATTGCTTCCTTGTTGTGGTGCTCATTAGGCTCATCTGTAATGTCCCCGCCAGGGAACCCATAAGGAATCAAGTCTTAAGTACAAAATTACAACTAACAAAACTTTTTTATATTACTAACATTTCATTATTTATATCTACAAAAGAACATTCCTTAAAGGTTCCCTTATTGAATTTATTTATCATTATAAAAATCATTGTATTCCATTAATTAACTAATTAGATTCATTTCCTTTTTCTTCTACTTCACATTCATTAGAAATTTAAGGAAAAGATAAGAACATAGTGTTTCATTCTTAACTAAATGAATATATATCTTTTACTTTCCACTTCATTTTCACTCATTCTTATCTACACATTGAATAACTAGCCTTTACAAAATATAACACGAGCTTTTCACATTAACGATCTTATTTTCCATTTCAATCATGAGAGAGATAAGGTAGAGATTACAAAGATTATATTTCTTTAATACAACATTTGAATCTTAAATAAAACATCTCTTGAAAATCCCTAAACTTATCCCTCCCTGATTACATTGCTTTATCCTTTCAATTTTCAATGACGATTATAATTACAATTACAATTACATCAAATGGCTCGAAGGCTTACAAGAGATATTTACATATAGTACATGATGCAAAATGAGAAATCTTTTTTATTGCATAAGTTGAATCCAAGCCAAGACACAAACCGTGAACAGTACCTCAAAAGATATTTACCACCCAACCATGTGAAACTGGTGAAGTTCCACCCCCTATGCCAGGAGATAGAACCAAGGTACTCACAAGTCCTAAAGAAAGCTAAGGCAATAAAAGACATTCACTTGAAACCAAAAGAAAAGGCTTAAACAACATATCATACTGATCACAAAGGTTAGGTTTATAGCATACCATCTAGGTGAGTGTCATCACCCAGCCTATACATTGGGATCCTCCCTGGCAACCATGTAACCCCAGTCCCCTTTTTATGTGAAGGATCCACCCTGGTAGTTACCCATGGTCCCAATACTCCAACAAGTTTATGTGGACTTACATTATGTCTTTCATTATCTTTTAAAACCCCCCCTTCCCAAGTTAATTATTAAGGTTATCATTTGATTACAAACTCACCCATATGATCATCTAGAAACCACTTTGGGTTCCAACACCTATGGTGAGCCACTCACCTAGGGTACCTAGTCTCCTACCCTAAACACAAGCCAAAATAATAGGAATGCACTTCAAATGGTCTATTTTGCAAGTCTAGGGAACTCTCATGTGTTCTCAGGCCCTCGGGATGAGTCTTAGCCTTATCATATGTACAAATGACTAAAAAGAAAGAATGCCAAGTATCAAAACACCTTAAACATGACATTATAACATGACCTAAGCAAGGAATGTACATACAAAGGTGTGAAAAGTTGTAGACTAGACTCAGGAACCATATGCAGGAGTCATATGCCAAACCCCAAGCCCAAAAATAGCCAAATGGAACCCCTAGGACCCCATAAGTCTCATAGGAGTATTCTCATAGGACCATACAAGAATTCCCATAGGCCCATATGAGTATACACCCAGACTCATACAAGTAAACAGATTCATGGTTATTTTCCCGTACGAGAACTGTCACAAAATTGCTCAAAATTGTCTGAAAATAGAAATTTAAAGTGTGGAGAGTGTCTGGGAAAGGTTCCCTAAGGTATACCTGATTTAGGTACCTTAGTACCACATCCACAACACTTCCTCAACACACCATTTAACTTAAAACAAAAACAAAAGATCAAAACTAAGAAATGAAAATCTAAATCTACATATTCCACAGGAAGGAAAAACTCACTACCAACCTTCCTAATCATTCCTAACCTTCCCTAAACTTCCCTAAACTTTCATAAACCACACATACACAGACATATATACCAAATAAAATTCATAAGGACAATCAGAAGACTTTCAAGAAGGAATTTGAATCCGAAATCTCACAGAGATATTCATAAACACTTCCCATAAGCAATATCTTTTAATAACAAAATAACAATCTAATTATTCCTATAGCCACAATAGTTTCACAATCATGATACATATTAAATATACACACACAAAAGATAAACACGTAAGCAAGAAGGTGATTCTTCCTGGTTCCAGATCCTACTTGGAGTCCTGCAGAGAATCCCTTCCAAAGTTTGAGCACACCACAACAACCTTCCAAGCTTTGAATGATGATTGCCTTCCAGGATAATCTTCCTTCTAAGAACAATCATCCTTCCTCCTCTAAGAATCTCCCAAAAGCCCTCACTGAACCAAAATGATAATACAAATACAGAAAACCCCCCAAAAATAGCCACTTCCAGAAAATTTCTCAAATTTCTCCAAATTCTCCAATCTCCCCAAACTCTTCATACTCCAATAATTTAATGCCAAATTATATGGTTGGAGGAGTTTCTCTACTGGAAGCAACTACTCCAACTACTATAGTTGGTTGAAAATTAATTAAACAATCCCCACAACAACTATAAAAGCTTTTTTTATTATTTTATTAACTTATCCTTCGAAAGAAGACTATAACTAGAAAAGAAGCATCAGAATTCTCATATAACTCACATAGCCCAATTGGAAACAAACTAGCCTAACTTCTAAGAGGTCTCAGGTTCAAAACTCCTAGGTAGCTAGTTTTACCAAAAAGAGCCTTATTTTACTTTATTATTATTTTTATTTAATAACCATTATTTAAACATAAAAGTACAATTATAATTGCAAGTAAAACACATAGTTTATACTATGTATATATGCATAGGTATATATGTGTGCACCCATATATACATATACATATATAATATACATCCAGTTATATTACAGATAGAAATACATACACACACACACACACACACATATAACCACAAACATAAACCTCAATTACAAAAATATAACACTATACACAAACCCCCAACTAAGGTGACCTTCTAAATAGGTACCTAAGTCAACAGGAATTCCTTGAGAGTAACTTGGTAAAATCTCCACACAACAACAGTTCGAAGATTTTGAAGGCACACTCAGACCTATGTAGCCAAGTGGACTCGATGCCTGATACCTGCATCTTGCAACACCAAACGAGTACACCAACATGTGTGTGTGTGTGTGTGTGTGTATATGTGTGTGTGTGTGTGTGTGTGTACATGGATATATACATGTATACATGTGTTTGTGTGTGTGTCTATATGTGTGTGTGTGTGTGTGTGTGTGTGTGTGTGTGTGGAGAGTGTGACATCGTGTGGATCTCCCATAGGAGTAACTAGGACTACCTCTCCTCATCCTACACTCACATCAGACAATGTAATCAACAAAGCATAGTGGGGTTAGTAGGGTTAGCTCCATAATAAACATAATAATATAAATCAAGTATGAATCATTTCACAAATAGTATATTCCTACACATACATCACCTCATGCCAATTCATTTATTATCTTCATAAAGTAATTCTATTAACCAAATATATGCTCAAGATGTCCCATCATGAAATTAAAATAACAAAACATATAGTCCAAAATAATGAGGCAATGATCTTGTCAGTCCAAAACATGAAAGTGCTATGGTGGGCATTACATCATGTCCAATATCAAGATGACAAACTCCTTTAGTATCACTAGTGATTGCTTGGATGAATCTATTAGCGTTTAATACCATAGACTCTTCAAGTCTGAGGATGATGAAGTTTGGCAGGCCATTTCCTTTATTATAAAACATAGTGTTAGTGAGCCTCATACACATGATGGAGTAATTTATGAGCTTTTTTTTACCCCTTGCTACAAATAGTCACTTTCCCTAATTAGGTATGTATTGTCAGTCCAGCAAACTTGTGACATCTCAATACTGGTCGAAGGTGTCTCAAAATCAGGGAAGTATTGATACTTATTTGATTTTAGGTTCTCTCAATGACATTTGATCTGTCTAGAGAGGGTTGTGAAGAAAAGATGAAAGATGTATGGATTGTATTCAAATCATGTGTAATTTATGACGAGTACTCTTCGATGAATATGTTCTACGTCAACAATGAGGATTTCTTTCCAGAAGATGACAAGAAGATCCTTGATTTCTTCTTTGGTCTGACACTTATTATGGTCAAGTTTAATTGTTTTGCCTTAGTGGTGGTGTCCCCTCTCCTTTTGGTGTGTTGTCTCTGGTGTCGTATAGTCTCTAATCTTAATTGGTGTCTCTAGTTTGTTTAGTTGGTATCAAACTCCTCTATGTGCGCAGCTCGTAGTAGCAGTTTGTCGAGAGTTTCAGTTGGGTTGGTTTTATGGATCATATGTGATTGATGTGGTCATGGTTGAGCATTGCTCCCATATTTTGATCAGCATATAAGTCAATGTATTTGCTTTGTATAGCATCGCTCCCTTAATTAGGTCAATTTATTAGTATATGTATTTGCTTATTGTCCTCTATTAATATATCAATATATTTCAAGTGATACATTTTACCCACAAGAAAAATTGATACATAATATAAGTTTTTAAAACTTAATACTTTGGGTTACACATTTACAAAATGAGATTTGTAATCAACTTCATTTGATCTCTCAAAAAAATAGGCAAATTTATATTTTGTCAACATTTTGATATGCGTGGAGGAGATTTCATAGAGGGTTTGATTTCAGCTTAGAAGGGATTCTATCCAAGTTTGTTTGAATTAACTCCTAAATCAAACCACTCCAAGCTTAATTTTCGATTACAAAAATTAGGATGTCCCACAAGTGAAGCGCATTATTATGCAATCAATTTTGTATTCTTTAAAATAAAGTAAGACTATTTTGTTGTAAAGCATTTGGATGCCTTTGATTTGATTTTGAGTAAGCTAAGTTTAATAGATGTTAAACTTGATGAAGATGATAAGTGCATCTTGTTCATTTGCTTTGCCCAAATCTTAAGAAAACTTAATTGTTGCTATCAATAATAATGTTGTATAGCCAACGATGAATTTCCTTATTGCTTCTTTACTTTCTAAAGAGATGAGAGAATCCATGGATGAGGGCTTAAAGTTCACCTTATAATTTTTTTAGCTAATTGTTCAAGTTGATCATACAATATGACTTCTCCCAAGTAGTTCTCATCTTATCAAGATGATGAAGTTTTTTTGTGTGACAACAATTTGAAATGAACTTCTAGAAATGGAAGGATATAATTGTGTTGTAATGATGGAACAGTTAAAACTATTGATAATGTTTTGTATATTTACAAACTTTCAAGAAATCTTATTTATGTATTCAACTTGAATATTTTGGGGTGTGTGTCATTTGATAAGTTTGGTTGGAGGTTAATGAGAACAAATTGTGTAGTAGAATGGGCCTCATAGTGTAAGAATCTACTAACGCTTGGTACTTTTATATTTTGTAATTCCATTAATGTAACTGGCACTTCTAAAAATCTATGTATATTATGCCACCGATGTTTGCGTTTGGCTTTTCCTAAAGCAAAAGTTATCTAACAAATAGTTTGGCAAGGGGACAACACGTGTCATCTAGAGTTAACTTAGGTTGCACTCAGAATTTTAACAAGTTATGGCTGCTGGTGCGACACCAATAGATTCGATTAGGGTTTCGTCTCCTACTGGAGGCGTTCCTAGGAAGTTGCAGGCCGCTGGTGCTGGTGCGACTGCTGGGGGTTCGTCGGTTACTGGTGCTACTGCTGGGGGTTCGCAGGTCGTTGGTGCTTCGTTGGCTGCTAGTGGGACGCTGGTAGATTTGACCAGGGTTTCGTCTCCTGTTGGAGGCGTTCTTGGGAAGTTGCAAGCCTCAAAGGTTGCTGGAGGTTCTAGGGTTTCGCCAATTGCTGGGGCGATGCTGGTTGCAGGGGGTTCGTCGGTCGCCAGTGCTTCTACTGGGGGTTTGTAGGTGTCTGGAGCTTCATTGTCTACTGGTGCCTTGCAGTCAGCTAGGAATGTCCAGTCTTCGCTGGATGCTGGGGTTGCTAGGGGTTCGGGTTCTATTTTTGGTGCTTCTTTACCTAAGGGGAAATCATATGCTGGTATGGTTTCTTTTGGGGCTGCTACCAATCGCTCTGGTGGGGTGGGGATTGGTGGTGGTTCGGGTTCTAAGGGTCCTCTCCCTGTTTCAAACCCTATCTGGATTCCCTTGGGTGAGGAAGTGGTGGATGATATTGAATCTGCTTCTTCCGAGTTTTCTTCTCGTGGTGCTATTTGTCACTTTTTAGGTTTGTGGTCGAGCCTTGCTGATTTGCACCAGTGGATCTCTAATCATTGGGAGCCTAAAATGTCTAGTATTGTTCAGATTTTCCCTATGGCATAAGGTTTTTTTGTAGCTAAGTTTGATAATGCTGAAGATAGAAAGTTGATTATGTGCGATTACTTTTTCTCTTGGGAAAATGGTAATAATATGTTAGTTATGAAACCTTGGCACGCCGATTTTTCCCCCTCTTCAAAAACCTTTAACATGGTTCTCATTTGGGTGAGGTTCCCTTACCTTCCCCTTCATTTTTGGGTTGACTCCCTATTTGAAATGGTGGGAAATCTTCTTGGTGACTTTCTAATGGTGGATAATGATTCCTCTAATATTATGCACTCCACTTACGCACGATTACTGGTAGAGATGGATATCTCTAAGGGGTTACCAGAAAAGATTATGCTAGTGTATTCAAAGACTTCCTAGATCCAAACTTTGGATTATGAAGGGCTTCCCTTCATATGTAGGAAGTGCTTTAAAACGGGTCACTTGGCTACCCAGTGTGGATTATAGAGGGCTAAGTCCAAAAAATCTGCTTCTTGGTGGAAGGGTGCTTCTCCAAAGCATTATACAGTTGCTAAGAAAACCGAGACTGTTGCTCCTATGGATGTTGGAAATGTTCCTTTGGAGCCTTCTTTAACGTCTACTGGTAGCTCTGAGGTTTATGTTGGTGTTTCTTCTGTTGGAACTGTTGGTATGTCTGCTAGCAATTCTATTGATGTTGGGGTTACTTTAGTTGTTTTTGTTCTTGCTGGGGTCTCTGAGTCCACTGGTTTCTCTACTGGTTTTGTTCTTGCTAGAAGTAATACTTCTGTTGCTGGTGTTCCTCTTGTTGATTCTAGTTTTGTTGGGTGCACTGTTACATCTGCTGGTAGTACCGGTGCTAGAAAGTCTGCAGAGGCTACTGGGTCTGCTGGCTTCCTTCTAGCCTATTCTGTTTTGGAAGGTCCTTTTGATGTTGAGAAGTCTAGCACTGGCTGTAAAGAGGCCGTAGTTGGTTTTGTCTAGACTTCTCAAGTTGGTTCTATTGTGGTTGGTTCCTCTCCTGCTTCTGTCTGGCAGGAGAAAGCTTCTTTGGTAGAGGAGGGGTGGACTCCAATAATAAGTAAACATAATAGAAAGTCCTCTCTACATTTTGATATGACTCTACACTCCCAGAAGAAGGGGGGCAAAGGAAAAGCCTAATTTTTGATTGGACTGTCAAGTGTGGTCTAATCATAGATTTGGATTTTTAGTTTGTTTGGGTTTGTATGAAGGTTGTTCATACATTGTCTCATCCAGATTGTAGGTGCCTGCCATAAAACCCTCGCTTTGGTCTTGATTCATTCTGTTTTTTGGACTTTTTTGAATATCTTTTATGGCCATTATGTACAGGGTTTCGGGGCCCCTTCAAAACCTGATTTTACCTTAATCAAAAACTTAGGTCACACTCGAGTTAATTTTACTCCAAAATAACCCCGACACTTTAATAGATCACAAAGCATGGAAGAAATGAAGACATTGAATTGAATAAATAAATAAATAAACAATTTGTCCATCACAAAGGTCAAATTCATGTGTAATAAGTTTGTAGTCATGGTTCTATCCCTAACCATCAAACTTTTCCCTTCACACTTACAACCAAATATATTCTAAATCCAAAGCTATTTACTAATCTTTTACATTTTGTTCCAATTTTTTAGATGTAACAAATTCAAATCCACATCAATTTTTTTGTGCTCTTCAATTATTGAACAAAATTAATTTATCAATTGTTTACACTTTCCACATTCAATTATTATATATTATCAGTATCAATTGTTATCTATTTACATAGTGTAATTTGTGCTTATTTGTATATACTTCATTAGATTGGCCTAGGTATACATTAAGGCTAGGGTCTCATGGAGGGGGCTTCCTAGAAAATTTCAATGGGTGTTGTGGAGATCTTTTAGTATTATTTTTAAGTGGGTGGTACCATGAATTTTGTAGTGCTCTTCAAACTTAAAAGCATAAACTCCAAAACTTATGGAAGCTAGTGGTCTCATGACTTTTGTTATTTAGCACATTCAATTCAGGTAAGTAAATAAATATAAAAACTAAAAAGAGTAATTGATGAAAATCAAAATAAATTCACATGAGAGACAACTCCACTAAAGAAAAAAGCCTAAATTGGTGTAGCAATTTCTACCTACCCACCTTCACCAGCTCAAAACTACAGCCCTAATAAATAGGGGCTGCTATTTTTGTAAAACATAGACATAGACATGCCCAAGTATGATGTGGATAGAGTTCAAAGCATATGTAACAATTTCTTTTATCAAATATGGATCGATATGTAACAATTAGAATTACCAATTAATTTCCTTACCATCTTTATTCAATAATTCCCTCTCCATATGATGTAATAGCAAAGTCCATGTTTTAAGCACCTAAATGATGCTGACTTCAAATCTTTTCCAAATAAAATAAAATAAAATAAAAAACCTATCCCACTTGCCTTCCATGATTTCTTAGCACAATTTGTGGTCAATGCCTTCGTTTGTTTTGGAATTTCCACCGTGACATATTGACAACTTTTCTAATATTCCACACCCGTATCAGTTGGATGGCTTGCAGTTTGGTCTGGAATGCTATCTCAACTGTTATACCGCCAAGACAATAAAATGTTTGATTTTGCTTGCATATTCAAGTTTAATTTCAGCAGTACAGGTTTGTTTATGCTTGCATAAGTAAATACTGTTGCCACTTCTTTCATGAATCTTCCTTACAATGTTATTTATACCCGCTTATGATTGTTGGTGCTTGCTCATCGTAATTTAGTACTGTGCATTATTTATGGCTGACTGTTCACATTTTAGTTGCGGCATACATCTGCAATTGCAGCAATTTTGAACCTCGAGTTAAGTCCCTCAATTCCGGGATACAAAGAAATGGTCATAAATATTCATGTGTAATTCTTATTTTTAAAATTTAAAACAAAGTTGTGATTTGCTAATCAAATTTGAGCGATTCCCCTACTTTTCTATCGATTGTTTTGCAGGCAATCAAAACAGAACGTAAGCATAGGCAAAGTGGCATCATTGTGCGCCAAAAATAAAATAAAATCTCAAAACTAAACAAAGGCCAGGGCAATCATGTCAGATATCTGAATTTTATGAAGTCCATATTGTGAGCATGTTTTACTTTCTGACATGTGTTAGGTTTTTATTAAGCCTTATGCTGACTCTCAATTACCATTCCTTGCAATGAAGATTTAATTTATTTTATTTCCAAACAAGTACTTTCTCGCAGAGTCATTACAGTAGTTTCATTTCAATTTATCTCCTAGCTTTTGCAAGATTGTTTAATTAGTTTACTTGGAATTTTTTGTCATAGGAAGCACTTGATATGTAGGAGATATTTTCCACAGCAAGTCAAATTGTGATATTGCTATCAGGATTCAATTGTGATAAATTAACACAGTTGAATCCTGATAGCAATATCACAATAGGAAGCACTTGACATGCAATGTAACAAACAATCTTGCACATGCACTACATATTCAAAGGCGACATTCTCAATATTTGCAGAAGACATACGAGCAAATCACTTTGAGCCACTTCACCACCAACATCGATACTCATAGCTCTAAACAACCTATAACCAAGCTGTATGACCAGATTACATTGCAAGCAGCACTTGATGTACAGTGGATTTATAGCCTACCCATAAACTTTTCTCCTTAGTCCTTTTTACCGCAAATTCCCCCTGCATAATCGATAGCCAAACTGGCCTTACCTCGTGAATGCTAATCATACAGACTGAGTTTATCAAAAATCAATAATGGAATTTGGTTTCTTGTTGCTTTAATCTCACCGGCACAATGAAATATTTACTTTTTCTTGCTTATTGGCAAAAGTCCGGTAAATATGAAATCCATGGCAGGATCACAGGAAAAGTTGTACCATTAGAAAATGTGCTTTCAGAGCTTTCTGACAACGTTTTTGATAAAATACAGTCCTGAATTACTAATTGGACTCCTGCACCTGCACCATAATTTTGGACATTTAATACTATATAAACATGACAACTCGATGTGTATAATCAGCATTATCAGATAAGAAACTGCCATAAATTGACATGCAAAAATGAGGATTTTTTTAGCACTCTTTTGAGGACAAATATATCAAGATACCTAAATTTGTTCTTAAGCCCTCTGCATGGCTGTACAAGCAACCTACACTTATACAAGAAAACACAACCATTCAGAGCGTTTAGGACATATTTGGGATTTACAAGTTACAACCATAATGACAGAATCGGTGTTTAGAAGGCCATAACTTCAAATGTGCAAGGTTGTTAAAAAGGGTAAATTTTTGCGTCAGTAGACTGGATACACATCAGTAAAGGTAAGTATGCTGATCCAGGCTTCTTCTGACCAGTGTCGTACACAGAAAAAGTAAAAGTTTATACGAACCTAGCTTGAGGTCATCTCTTAGTACCAAGACATACAACTTAAATATTAGCTTGTCGATAAGTCTGAGGGCAAGGGAAAAGGACTGAGATATGTCTGTCTCGAGGTCTTCACCAAGGACCAAGGACAAAGCTTAAAACTAGATCCTGGTAAAGCCAAAACATTGAGGCCTCAACTTATCATGGGATTGTACTTGCACAGAGAGTCTGAGATAACAGCCTGGATGTATCCAACATGATGCCATCAGGTGGGATAGATCCCAGAAGGACAAGCCTGAGGACCAAAGCCCCAAAAGTTGATAATCATCTAACTCAAGGCTATCCCAAATTATCATCAAAGAAGCTTAAAATCCAAAACTAAATTGTTGTGAAGCATAGAATCTGAGCTAAAGATATGTTTGTGTCGAAATATTTTGGGTATTTAGTTCATTGGGAGAGATCTGATGGCCTCTGTGATATCTTCTATTGGGATTGTCCTAAATCTTTCTCTAAAAAGAATTAAAACAAGAAATGTAAACTAGTTGAAGAGTTGTAATTTTACCTGTTAAAATGCATTAAGCAAGATAAATCCTGATTTAGGTCCTGTAATCGTATTAAACAATATTGGACATATAATTCATAAGACCAATTATTTGTACAAGGGTTAGGGATTACACACAATCATCTTAATCCATTAGATAAGTCATGTAATATCTATATTCAGTTTTAGAATTCAACCATAATTGGGGTTGAATGAGGGAGCACGATAGGCTGCCCAAAGCAACCCTCCCACTAAGGCCAAGAGCAAACTTAACACCCCATTTGGCCCACGTGGCAGACACATCGATCATCCATCATGGGCCGGCCTACCTAGTGGGGATGCTCGTCTCTGCACTCCCTATTCATATCAACTTATTCACCCGCCTATGATTGTGACTTCTCCAACAGTCAACCATCATAGAGGTTGGAGAGGAAACTGCAACAGGGCACCCAAGAATCCTCCTATCGAAGCCGAAGGGCAGAATGCAATACCCCTTTAATATGGCAGATATGTCAGTCATCCATCATGAGGTAGCCTACTTAGAGAGCAATCTCATATCTGCTCTCTCTTCTTGTATTTCCTTCTCTTCTCTACATGATTGTTTGTCGAGTTATAAGTAGTTTAATATTTTAGAATAGCATTATATCAACTCTACTATTCCATTGCATACCACAATACTTGTAGAGTACAAGCTTATTTGCAAGGTTTTTAATTCCAGTCTGCTGTTGTAAATTATATAGATCTGATTTGATGTGATTTCCTTGAATGCTGACTTCTGCCTTTTGTCAGATAAGTGCAGATGCTGATTCAATCGATTCCTTGATTGATGTTTGAATGATTAATATAGACCGATTGAATTGATGGAAGAATTGATTGCTGGTATGTTTGCTTGATTCCCAATTGATGTTTGATGGATGATTGAATGATTTCCTTTGATTTAATGAAATGCTACATTAGTGAATGACGATTGAATGAATGTAGAAATCATAGAGTGATGAGTGATGATTAATGACTGCAGATTTGATGCATTGGTGTGTGATGATAGAAAAGTGATCCTTGAATGCTTGGAATGATTTCTCCTTTATTGGTGCAAGGGTGACTGCGTTTCTTAAGAAGTGAGTCAGCACTTTTTATTGTTGCTTTTGAGAATGATATATTATTCCCCAGATTGATCTCCCTTGGATCCTCCTCAAATGAAACCTTCTGCCCTTTCTATCTTACAATGAGAGGGAGAAGTCACATCTCTTCATCGTGTCTGCCCTTTGCAAGAGTCACATCCTTTTCCCAATTAAACCTTTTCCCCTGGCCAACATAGATATCATGAAGGTGTGATTATATTTATATTATTGTCAGATAACATAATTATATTATTATGTGATAATATAATTTTATTATATTATTATTATTATGATATGGTATTATTATGTGATAATATAATTATATTATAATTATATTGTATAATTATTATAAATTATATGATAATATAATAATTATTATATTATATTAATAATATAATAAATGGGGTCACATGTAAAGAGTGGTAACCCTTGGTGAAAAGTCACCTCTTACATATATATGAGACGTGTGATCTCATTCAATAAAAAAAAATGACAATGATTGAATAAAAAAAATATGCAAATCAATATATCAGAGTGCTCGGGGGAGATGATTGTTGTTCATCAATACATACCATTACCATGTATTGACAAATATTCCAATATATCAATAAGAGAGGGTCGTGAAAGAAGGGGAAGACCACTTCTATTGTAGATGGGAAAAATATTGTGGCAGGTTGATGAATCTGCAAAAAATTTAGTGGCCAAATATTTTATTCCCATGACATCCCATTTCTTTTGACAAAATCTATTTGTTTCAGAGTGATGTTGAAAGATACAATAGGCCCTCTTGTGCAATCCCTAAATAACATAAATTGTATACCTCCCTCCATAAACAACATCCAGCGGTGAACAAATTGATGAAAGAGATGAAACAAACATGGATGAACAATGGTTATTCCATTTGTCATGAATGGATGGAATTTTATTCAAAATCAGCCACTCTAATATTATTGTTGCATGTCCTATTGATTCAAACTTTCTTAGAATTGTTGATTCATCTAGGAAACATAAGGATGCTAATTACTATTTGGCCTTCCAAACCGAGACGTAGAGGAGGTTGGACCCTCGGATGTTGTACAAATTGTGACAAATACAGCTTGTGTTTGTAAGTTGATTTGATGTTTGAGAGCCTTACAAACACATTATTTGAACTCCATGTGTTATACATGCTTTGAATATGTTTTCAAAGACATCAAAAAAAAATAGATTGCATCAACAATAGTGGCCAAAGTTAAAAACATAAATATTTGTTTTGTAAACATCACACTTCCACTTGCAATTTTCCAATATTTTTCAAAGAAAGAATTCCTCAAATTGATTGAAACAAAATATGCTAGCTATTTTATTTTGCTGGAGATGATGTTGAGGGTGCAAGATTCTGCAATCCACTGTCGTTTGTAGATAGTGGAAAAAAAGGACTAAACCAACGACGGAAGGAAGAAGACGAAATAAAGAGTGCTTGATGACACTTGGTGGACCACTATCAAGAAAGAAATTTTTATTTAATATCTTTGTACATTGTTTGTAATTTTAGTTGTGTAATATTATTAAATTAATGTCTTTTAGTTTTTTTTTTAAATGTTGCTTGCAGACATTTTTTTTTATTATATCACCTATCATGGGGAGTAATGAATTATGTAGGTTTGACTCTCCTACTCTTGGAAAGATCTATGAGACTTTTAAAGGCATGCACGATCAAATGAGGCAATCAACTAGGAAAAGACGGCTTTATTGGATGGTAGAAATTTCATGGGAAGGATACACTAGAACTAAAGCAACTTGTCATTCATCCACTTGCAAATTGTTAATTTACAGTACGATTTAGATAAAATTATTAAAACAAAAAAGGGTTTTTAAACATTAAGATTGAAAAAATCTTTTGAAACACTCAATAAAATAAAAAGTATTTATACTTACTAAAAATAAAATAAAATAAAAAATATTTTCAAATACTAATTGCGGGGAAATTTAATCAAAAGGCCAAACTGGAAAAGTCTAAAAAGACAATGCCTAGCCTCATTTGGTATATAGATTTCAATTTGGGTATTTTCATCATAAGCTTCGGCATTTGAATTTTGCAACCAAGGATGAAAGTCATTGGCTGTTTCAGCGATCTGAGAGAACAAAACCCTCTTGACTGAATTAACCCCCCCAGGGTTTATCTGTACTAGTCAAACAGATTCAATTTTTTTGGTTTCACAACAACATTGTCCAGCAAATACTAACACCCAAATGCTCACAACTTGATACATTAGATTTCAAATGAAGTTCCAGTTACAGAGTTGTCAATCAGCATTTAATAACAACTGGGAATGAAATGAAGTTGACACTAGCTTACAAAGTTAGGTCTGTGGATTTGACCACATGCTACAGGCTGTCAACTGTCTGAGGCATGTAAACTTCAGCATCACTGTCCCAATCACCCAGGTCTTTAGGATGTGCTCAAATATTTATTCTTTCTGCCAGAAAATGCTACCAAACCTTAGCATCGAGAAGGAATTAGCTACCCTTTGCAGCCCTAATCCTTATTGTTCAAGATGGCGGAAAATTTCAAGATCTAGATGTTGGATTTGTGATCTACTCTCAGAATGACTGCAGAATGTTGGCAAACAAATCTATTATCTTCTTAACCACTGGAGATTCATACATAAATTGTTGTGCTTCAGAATCAAGTCCAGCCACCCATGGTATGTTCAGACTGGCTTCAAGATCAAGTCTGGCTGGCTATGGCAGTGCAGATTGAATCACTTGGGGCATTGGAACCTATAGAATGCCCTCTTTCTTCTTTTTGCAATATGCTGATACAGGTTGTCTAACCCTGGTGATAACAAACTTGTATGTAAAACTTATAAGAAGTCATTCAATGGCAAGTTATAGATTCATGAGGAAATAGATATGAAAAGGGTCAAGGTTTCCCATCCCGATCACGATCCACCTCAGGAAAAGAATTCCCAAATTCGATTCAATTTCCACTCGTAATTTCACCCAGCCAATGAGAAAATAATTTATACATGTTTGTTTTCAAGCTACCCAAAACAAATATCTAGGTCAACTAAGAATCATTATTATTTTCCAATGAATATTAAAGTTGGCACCCAAAACAAGTTTCTAGCTCCGTTAAGAGTTATTTGGCAATAATTAGTAATAATATATTATTAATATTTATTTATTATTATTATGTGATAGTGTTGTAAGACATTTTTCTAGACTGTTTGGTTGACCCATCTAAGGCAGGGCATTAACACTGCCCACTTCATTCCAAAGATGCTCACACAACTCCAGAATAACTTGATGACTTCCCAAACATAAGTTGGGTTCAAACAAATGATGTCCCAAGGCCTTTTGGCCTTTTCAATATCTCCTTTTTCATCAGATAGTGATAATGTTTCATAAGTTGGGTTGTTGAGTCCTCTGCCTGCAAGAAGTAATATGGCCATTTCAGAGCATAACCTTTAACCCATCAATCTTCTCTACCTTCAGACCTTTTCTAGAAACTAGATTTACACTTATTAGTGGCCCCACTATCAATCAATATTGTTACTTATGACGTTAAAATATCTCCATTCTTTCAAAGCATGGTACTTGGGTGCTTCGAAAAGAGTAGAAAGAGTGCCTCCTAGGGTCTCTTCTTTGCTCTCAGCCTCAATCATCATCTTACACTAGCTTTTTCTGTTTTTCAATCCTCCTTGGGAAGAACCTCTATATGTGCATTTGCCCCTTTCCCAAGCATCTATTCACCACACCCACCACTGTCTAATGAAAAGTACTTCCTTCCTTTAAAGCTCGTTATTTGTTTCTTCAATCTTTCTTGGTTTCAATGGTAATGTCATTGGTTCCAAGGTATCAGTTTTGATAGTTTTCTTATCCTGCACCATTAGAGAAGTCTTGAGGTTGACTTCACCTTTAACCACTAAATCCTCCAAGCTCAATGCCCCTCTTGATGGCCTCCTACAAAGAACATTAACACTCTCAACAATCACCTGAGTGAGTCAACAAGTCCTTCAACAAAAAGCACTAAAGGTCTCCTCTCCGCCACATCTGGGACCATCAATGAAAGCCTCTGAAACTCTACTACATAATGCTCAACTCATCCCTCCTATTTCACTTGGGCTAACTCTTTGAAGTAAATCTCTAGATCTTTCTTGCTGAACGTCTTTGTCATCTCTAGCTGAACTCCTCCAAGGTGGTAATGGAACCATGCCCTTGTGTCACCAAGCCATAGTACCACCACCCATGAGCTGCACCCTCTAGGTGTAAAGTGGCAAACTTAATGGTTTCTTCTGCAACCATGGGGCTCAAAGAGAGGTATGTGTCCAATTTTTGCAACCATGGTCTAGCTGACAACTTCCTGATCCATCAAATGTAGGAATTGTAATCTTTCCCAAACAATGTTGGATGTCTCTATCGGGCTGTTCATCATACCTTATCCTCCTATGTCCATATCCTGTCTTTATGTCAGAATACTCCGTGAATGCCATGTCACAATGGATAGCTAGACTTAGAACACTATAATCAACAAGATATCTTGTCATCTCATCATCAAAAATAGGTGGTGCTTGCTACTCTTTTTCAGGGTCTTCTCCTTTTTGCAAGAATTTGGCTCTGAATGTCTTGGATGGAGGATTGAGTAAAACTCCATTATTGGCAGAGTGACTTACTTCAGCACCATTGGAATTAGACCTCCCACCACTCCATTGTTGATTCATTTCTGCCTTAGACTCCCTTATGAAGGACTAAAATTCTTTAGAAAACTCTCTATTTTCATATTTTATGACTTCTTGGAGGTTGGTTTCCCCATTCCTTTCATCCATGGATTCTTCCTTCATCCTTTCCCCTCGCTTGTACCTGATTTCAGTCACTCTTCTGTATAAATCTGCATCACCTTCACAGGCAGGCAGGAAACAATGGCTCTGATACCATCGAAATAACCCCACCTAGGGTTTATCTATATTAGTCAAACAGAATCAGATTTTTTTTGTTTTAATTAAACTTTCACAACAACAACATTATGCAACAAATACTAACACCAAAATGCTCAAAACTTGATACATTAGATTTCACATGAATCTCCAATTACAGAGTTGTCAATCAACATTTAATAACAGTCGGGAATGAAATAAAGTTGCCACTAGCTTACAAAGTTAGATCTGTGTAACCCTCAGCAGCATTGTCCTAATCGCTCAAGTCTTTAGCATGTGCTCAGAAATTGATTCTTTCTACCAGCAAATGCCACCATACCCTAGCACCAAGAAAGAATCAGCTCTTCTTTGTAGCCCTAATCCTTATTGTTCAAGATGACGGCAAACTTCAGGATCAAGATGTTGGATCTATAATTTGCCCTCTTAACATTTGACTGCAAAATATTGGCAAACAAATCTATCTTCTTCTTAAATTATTGGAGATTCACATATATTGTTATGCTTCAGGATCAGGTCCAGTCACCCATGGTAGTATCGATTGGCCTCACAATCAGGTTTGGCTGCCTACAGTATGTACAGATTAAATCGCTCAGGTTGGGGCATTGGAACCCTGTTGATTCATAGAATGCTCTCTTCTTCTTTTTTAATTTTAGCATGCTGATACAGGTCACCTAACCCCAGTGATAACAAATTTGGGGGCTTAAACTCAGAAGCTGTTGTTCAATAGCATGTGACGGATTGATGAAGAAATAGATATAAAAAGGTCAAGGCTTGTGTCCTAACCCTGGTTGATACTAGGGTTTTTGTTTCAACAATCTACCTCAAGAAAATAATTCCCAAATTCATATCAATTTCCAAACTAATTTTGCCCAGCCAGAGAGAACACGACTTATACCCATTTGTTTTAAAGGTTGGCACCCAAAACAAATATCTCGGTCAACTAATAACTATAATTATTTTCAAATGAATATCAAATTTGTCACCCAAAACAAGTGTCTGGATCAGCTAAGAATTAGTTAATAATATTATTAATATTTATTTATTATTATGTGATAGTGTTTAAAGCACTTTTTTAGACTGTTGGGCTGACCGAACTAGGTTAGGAGCATGGCATTAGCGCTTGATTCTAAGGATGAGAACAAAACCCTCATCTTTGGCATTGTCAAACTCCACCTAGGGTTTGCATGCTGAGCTAGTTTGGTATTTTGTGCAAATTTTAGAGATCTATCAATTGGATTTGCAGCACATAATTATTCGTGATTTTTGAAGATTTCTACAAAGGCAGATTGTTGGTTTGGTGCCATTGAAGGGTTTTAATAACATTTTTTTAGACTGCTTGGTCGACCCATCTAAGGCAGGGACATGATGGTTCTCCCTTCCCTAATTTTCTTGCCCTCAAGTAATGATAATTCCAGAATCACTGCCCACTTCATTCCAAAGATGCTTGCCAAACCTAGGCCTACAAGGAAAAAAAAAACTTGATGACTTCCCAAAGATAACGTGGGTTGTATCCTCTACCTAAACGAGATAATTTGGCCATTTGCAAGCAAAACCTTAAACCCATCAATCTTCTCTACATACAAACCTTTCCTAGAAACCAAATCTGCACTTATCAGTGACACCACTATCAATCAACATTGTTACTTTGTGACGTTGCAAAATCCCCGTACTTTCAGAGGATGGTACTCGGGCACTTCGAAAAGAGTAGCAAGAGTGCCTCCTAGGGTCTCTTCTTCGCTCTAGGACTCTATCATCACCTTACACTTAGTGTCTTCTATCTTTGAATTCTCCTTGGGAAGAACCTTTGTATAGTATATTTGCCCCTTTCCTGAGCATCTATGTCCCACACACACGACTTTCTACATGAAAAGCACAACTTCTTCCATCGAAGCTCTTTTTTTTCTTCAATACTTCTTGGTTTTGGTGGTAATGCCATTGGTTCCCCTTCCAACATATCTTTTTGGATAGTTTTCTTATATTGCGCTATTAGAGAAGACCTGCGGTTGATTTTACCTTTAACCACTAAATCCTCCAAGCTCAATGCCCTTTTGATAGCCTCCTACAAAGAACTTGACTCTAATACTCTCACCAACCCCTTGAGTTAGTCAAAAGTCCTTCAACAAAGAGCACTAAAAGTCTCCTTTATGCCACATCTGGAACCATCAATGAAACCCTTGAAACTTTGCTACATAATGCTCAATCGATCCCTCCTATTTCAATGAGGCTAACTATTTATAGTAAATCTCTAGATCTTTCTTGTCGAAACTCTTTGTCATCTCTAGCTGAACTCCTTCAAGGTGGTAATGGAACCATGCCCTTGTTTCACCATACCATGGTACTCCCACTCATGAGCTACAACCTCTAGGTGTAAAGTGGCAAACTTGATGCTTTCTCCTTCAAACGTGGGGTTCAAAGACAAGTATTTGTTGAATTTTTGCAACCATGGTCAAGCTGAACAACTTCCTGATCCATCAAAAGTAGGATTTGCAATCTTTCCCAAACAATGTTGTATGTCTATACGGGGCTGGTCTTCACACCTTCTCCTCCTATGTCCATTTCTTATCTTCATGTCATAATACTCATGAATGTCACGTCACGATGGACAGCTAGAATTAGAGCACTATAATCAACGTGATATCTTGTCATCTCATCATCAGAATTAGGTGGCACTTGCTACTCTTTTTCAAGTGGGTCTTCTCCTTTTTGCTAGAATTTGGCTATGAATGTCTTGGGTGGAGGATTGACTAAAACTCCATTATTGGCAAAGTGACTGCCTTCAGTGCCATTGGAATCAGACCTCCCAGCACTCCATTGGTGATTCATTTCCCTCAGAATCCTTGCCATTTCTACCATTTCTGAAGACTTCTTGGAGGTTGATTTCCTCATTCCTTTCACCCTCGGATTCTTCCTTCCTCCTTTCTCTCACCGGTACCTGATTTCACGATCACTCTTTAGCATAAATCTGCAACACATTCACAGGCAAGCAGGAAACAATGGCTCTGATACCGTTGAAATAACCCCACCTAGGATTTACCAACTCCAGTCAAACATATAATCTTTTGTTTCAATTGAACTTTCGCAACAACTTGTGCAACAAATACAAACACTAAAATGCTCAAAAACTTGATAAATTAGATTTCACATGATGTTCCGATTACAGAGTTGTCAATCAGCATTTAATAACAGCTGGGAATGAAATGAAGTTGACACTAGCTTAAAAAGTTAGATTTGTGTAACCCTCAGCATCACTGTCCAAATCGCTTAGGTCTTTGCGATGTGCCGAAAAGCAACAAATACAAACACTAAAATGCTCAAAAACTTGATAAATTAGATTTCACATGATGTTCCGATTACAGAGTTGTCAATCAGCATTTAATAACAGCTGGGAATGAAATGAAGTTGACACTAGCTTAAAAAGTTAGATTTGTTAACCCTCAGCATCACTGTCCAAATCGCTTAGGTCTTTGCGATGTGCCGAAATTGACTCTTTCTACCAAAAAATACCACTATACCCTAGCACCAAGAAGAAATCAGCTCTTCTTTGTAGCCATAATCCTTATTGTTTAAGATGGTGGCAAACTTCAGGATCTAGATGTTAGATATGTGATTTGCCCTCTCAAACTTTGACTATAAAATATTGGCAAACAAATCTACCTTCTTCTTAAATCATTGGAGATTCATAACATAAACTGTTGTGCTTCAGGAGCAGGTCTGGTCGCCCATAGTAGTGTAGATTGGCTTCATGATTAGGTCTGGCTGCCCATGGTATGTACAGATTGAATCACTTAGGTTGGGATATTGGAACCTATAGAATGCTCTCACTTTTTCCAGTATGTTGATGCAGATCGCCTATATATTACAAGTATACACAAGAATGTTTCTTTAACGAACAAAGAGAGAGAAATAGAAACATTCTAAAGAGAGAAAAAGAAAGTTTCCATATTGAACAGAGAGAGAATATGGAAACATAGAAGAGGAATGACTGCTATAAATAGAAATAAATCTATGGAAGAGAGAAACAAAAATAGAGAGATTTAACTCTAATACCTTCCCTTAATGGTCAATCTAACTTCAAAACAAAAGTCTGCAAGTGAATCCTCAGAAGGCATAAAAGGCAGACTCAGGCTGATCAATGAGCTATGTATGTTCTGCAATATTGGCCTATGGCTGAGACCCTCCCTACTTCTGTTGTTCAAAAGCAATGCGAGTCCTTCAGTCTCAGATCACATGACCAAATTTGTGGCAATAGTTGCACCGAATTTGCTTCTTGGAGTTAACCTGAGACTGAGTTGATGACTGAGATGGGCCTTTATCCTTGGGAAAAGATTGGGCTGTAAATGCTTGTTCAAAGGAAAATGAAGGAGCATTGCTACCAAACTGTTGTTTCCAACGATCCTGCTGCAAAAGTTTGGTGCACAAATCTGAAAATTTGAGATCAACGTTAGTTGTAGTAATATTGAGCGTCTCAATAAAGTGCCCATAGGATTGTGGCAGACTTTTTAGAGTAATGACTACCATATCCTCTTCCTCCATTATACATCCAATGGCCTCAAGCTGATATCTGATGTCCTTAATCTTCAGAAGATGTTCCTGTAAGGACATGTGCTCATCCATAATAATAGAGAATAGTTGATTCTTCAGAAAGAAAGCCAATGTAGTCCAAATCTCTGCAGCCATCTTGCCAGACAGCACTTGAGGCAACTAATCATTAGTAATTGAAAGCTTAATGAGCATAACTGCTTCACAGTTATGCTCATCAAACTTCTCTGGAGTAGCATCGACTGTGGTAGGACGAGACTCGATACCCAGAACAAGCACCTCAAGGCGTCAGTACTCGAAGATCATCATCATTCTCTGCTTCCAAGTAGTGTAGTTCTTTTCATTGAATCGTTGATTGTCTTCCAATAGAAGATTGGTGAGAGATGCCATGACACATTTTTCGATGCAAAAAAAGGTGAATATCTTTTTTTCTATAAAAAAAGGCATGAACTTCGAGGCAGATTGATGGAAAACCCAAAAAAAATTAAAAGACTCCCAGAAGAGAGCTCAAAAAACTCAGAAGGAATCTGAAGTCGAAATTCAAATCCACTGGCCCAAAAATTGAGGCACGGAAAATGAAGCACCCAAAAAATTCTGAGACCAACCTAGTTGAGCTCTCAAAAAACCCAAAAGGAATCTACAAGTATATTTTGAATCCGACACGAAAAATGCGAGTTTCAAAAGAAACCCTAGATGTCTGCAACAACCTTCAGAAAATGGCAAAAAAAATCACCACTGGTTGTAGAAAAACGACCATACAAGGTCGAAAATGGCAAAAAACGACCAAAAAACAGTCAAAAATCACCAAGAATCTACAAAAAGTTTTTCAAAACAACAAAGAATCTAAGAGTTTCGAAGGAAACCCTAGATATCAAAAAAAACTTCAAAAAATTGCAGATTGCTATTAAAAAATGGATGAAATCCTGGCCGCAGAAGACAAAGGGCACTATAAAAACCCTAGACCACTTGAAAACAACAAAAATCGACCATAGAAGAAGCCAAATGAGTTGCAAAAACAAAGAAAGCAGAGCCAAAAAATTTTGAAAACCGTAAAAAGGAAGCTTGGATCTACATAATTGGTCGTTGTTTTTACCAAAGAAGCTTCAAAACCCACGAATAGAAGAAGACTTAAACATGCGGGCAGTAAGACGGAGGTTTGCATAGAAAAGACGCAGCAAAACTGAAAAACTAAGCTACGTAGAACAAATCCCGTCACTAATAACGAGCCGTGATGCACAGGGATGCAGAAAAACTCCCGTCACAGGCCTATGGAAGCATAAAAACGACAACAAAAACAAACACGAGTAGCAGACGCCACACAGGTTGCAGACGAGAAGAACACGGACATGAGTGGGAAAAAAAATTCCCAAGAACAAACCCACGTGATCCCTACAAACTGATTTTTGAACACACACAGGCAAAGGATGTCGAAAATCTTACGAGTCTAAAATATGATGAAGAAATTAAAGATTTTCAAAACCTATTTTGAAAAATAACTCAGGAAATTTCCATAATGAGCTTATTGTTTTTTGAAAAAAAAAAGCTATGATACCATATTATGGTAAAATAATGAATGTGCTATTAAACAAAGATCATAAATGATCTATATATACAAGTATACACAAGAATGTTTCTATAATGAACAAAGAGAGAAATAGAAACATTCTAAAGAGAGAAAGAGAAAGTTTTCATATTGAACAGTGAGAGAATATGGAAACATAGAAGAGAAGTGACCATTAGAAATAGAAATAAATCTACGGAAGAGAGAGAAATAAAAATAGAGAGATTTAACTCTAATAGCCTAACCCTGGAGATAACGAACTCCTCAGTTAAAACTCAAAAGTTGGTGTTCAATGGCAAGTGACAGATTGATGAGGAAACTGATATGAAAAGGTCAAGGTTTGTGTCCTAGCCTTGATGGATACTAGTTTTTGTCCCATCAATCTTGCTCAAGAAAAGAATTCCCAAATTCATATCAATTTCCAATCTAATTTTTATTAGAATAATAATGTAATGTTTCTAATCGTCATCTTTAGTAATTTTGTTTTATTAGTAAATTTCCTTTTTTGTATTCAGTTAATGATTGTTTTGTTTAGAACATCATCTTGTATTTCTCTATTGAATCTCCACTATTTAATATCAAATATCAAACTATCAAAGTTTTATAACATGGTATCAGAGCGGTCAATGGGGTTTCATAGAATTTGACAAATTTTTTAATAAAAATTCGTAACCTCTTCTTACCTAGAAATATTTCTTTTCCAGAAATTTTTTACATCGATTTTTTTATGAAAAAATCGCTGCTAGTTTTTTGAAGAAAATTGTTGGAGCAATTTCACAGGTTTCTTTCTGCATATTTCGGCAAAAAATTTCAAGTGTTTCTCTACAAAAGTGTTCTATCTATGTTATGCCCAAGCGACTTCTTGTTTTCAGCGATGTGTCTAAGATTTTTCACATTGTTTTTACCCTGGTTGCCAACGACGGGAGGCATTTAGCAGTTGTAGGAGTTTCCAAACCGTCTTTGTGTTCGAGTCGTCTTGCTACTATTTGGCCATTTTTTCTTGTGCAACCCACGACAGCTAGGGTTGACAGCAATTCTATGTTTGTTATTCAGCGGCAATTTGCAGACGCAATTATTCAAAATCACAATTTTCTAGGCGTATGTTGCAAATTTTCTGAGCTAGGTTTTTGCTCAATTTCCTCTACAAAAATCGTGGGTGTTCATTTTTTCCCAATTTTTCCCAACAAAACTGTGGGTTTTCGTTTTTCTCAATTTTTTCCAACAAAAATTGTGGGATCTTTTTCTCATGGAGTGGTATTTTAATTTTTTCCATGAAAAAAATTATTTGGTTCCTCAAAAATCATAGGTTCTCATTTGGAGGGTTTTCTAATTTGTTCCACAAAAAATTATGTCAAGGCTTTTACCATTTTTATCCGAAAAAACGATGCTCTGTAAACTTTAATTTTAGGGTTTCGCGATTTTTTCCACAAAAATTGTGGTTTCTTGTAGTTTGTTTTGGGTTGCACCTAGAATTGCTGGGGCAAACATTTGCAAACAGTTTTTTGCAGTTCTTGACAAAATCATGTCTAGAAGGTTTGTCGATATTTCCACAAAATCGTAGTTTTAGGTCTTTGTCAATTTCAACAGCTAATCTCGGAGGGATAGCTTTGTTACCCAACATCAAGTTGGACAAATTCTACTATTGGTCATTTCCTAAAGTTCTACAGATTTGGGAAGGGTCTCAACAATAGGCTCATGTTGCAGAGTCTTTTGAAGAGAAGGGGGGCAGCCTTCAATGCTTTTTCTATAGTTAGTACAATTACCATTAAGGGAGGGTATTAGAAAAATAATGTAATGTTTCTAATGGTCATCTTTGGTAGGTTTAGTTTTATTAGTTAGTTTCTTTTTTTGTATTTAGTTAACAATTGTTTCATTTAGAAACATCATCTTGTATTTCTCTATTTAAGGAGATTGAATCTCCATTGTTTAATATCGAATATCAAACTATCAAGTTTTATAACAACTTTTGCCTTGCTAGTGAGAACACAATTTAAACCTGTTTGTTGAAAAGTTGGCACCCAAAACAAATATCTAGGTCAACTAAGAATTATTATTATTTTCAAATGAATATAAGAGTTGGTGCCCAAAACAATTGTCTAGATCGGCTAATAATTAGTTAATAATAATTATTAATAATATCATTACCAATATTTATTTATTATTATGTGATAGTGTTTAAATCACTTTTTTAGACTGCTGGACCGACCCAACTAGGTCAGGGGCATAACGACTCTTGATTCTAAAGATGAGAACACAAACCTTCATCTTTGGCATCGGCAAACTCCAACTAGGGTTTGCAATGTGCATGCTGAGCTAATTTGGTGTTTTGTGCAAATTTCAAGGATCCATCAATTGGATTTGCAAGCACATACTTATTAGTGATTTTTGGAGATTTTCTACTAAGGTAGGTTGCTGGCTTGGCATCATTGAAGGGTTTTGATAATATTTTCAGATCTGTGTCAACCTTGTAGCAGCTGCACAATATCACATATCCAGTCATACTAGGCATTATTGTAACCATACACTGTTGAAGAGAGTCATGCTCCTCTTGGTTGCCGTTCATTAGTCATTTTAGGCTTAAATCTGAAAATCATCATTTACAGAGGTCTAATCAACAATTTTGAATTTTCAGATGAATTGTAAGTTGCTTTGGCCTTGAAAATCTGAGTAATTCGTGTCTGATGAGCACTGTACCTATTGATGGCATGTATGATCAGATCTAGACTTTATCATGATGTTCTCAAGCTTATAAATCGGTTCCAGCAGTGCATATCAATAAATCAAACTTTGGACCATTTCTATGTTCACATTTAGCTCAGATCTGCAGTTTTAATGTGATTTAGGGTTTGTACAAGAAAACATAATAGATATTTTTTGGTTCAGAATTATTGTGTGGTGTTCAGAATTATTGTGTGGTGTCTAAGGGGTTGTTTTGGCATTTTCAATTGATTGTGTGCCAATTTACTTTGCTATCCCTGTTCATTTCATCTTCAAAAAACAGAGTACTATAGAAAACTTGACTGGGGGGATTACAATTTGCTAGTTCCACTCTGGCAAAGAGGAGTTGGTCAACTTGATTAAGAGGAAAAGGTTCATCTCAAGATGGGTAGAGAAGCTAGATGCTATTCATAGTACCTTGAAACTTCAAGATGAGAATGCTGCTTAGTGTCAATATACTCCAATAACACATTGGGATATCGATCCTGAAGACATTAGGCAGATTGACAAGGAGGAGCTGCAACCATGCATGGCCTTCTGTTGGTTGATCCATAGCTTCTAATGCAGGAGCATCTTGGATCCTTGGTAATCTTGCATCATCCAAAAACAGTTTGTTTTCTCGTGGACCTTTGTTACCAGTTTTGTATTTGTTTTTTTGTTCCTGGTCACCGGTTGGGTGATTGTTGTTTCGGTGGATTTCTTTGGATCTTCTATGGTTGCGGTCGTGATATGGTGTTCATGGGATCATTTGGAGGCATTCCCTATGATCGAAACTCTTTTGGAGTTACCACGTATGAGTTATGGTGAATTCTGTGACTGAGCCTGAGATGCAGTTTCTTGTTCCAGACAATTTTCTGAGATTCTATGATCGGTTGATCTGTGTGGATCTTGGACTGGCGCGGTGGCAACAGTGTGTTCCTTAGTGTTTGAGGATGCTATGTGTGTGATCGCACCTCTTCAGGTTGCGTGGTTTGGGAGGTCTGGCATGATCTTTGCTGACTGGTTTTGTTCTTTCAAGTCACGATTCAGTGGTGTTCACTAGTCGATTTGTTGTCGTGCAATTGGTGATCGTTGTGTTCTTGTGTGTGCGGTCATGGATCATTGTTGTTGGAACTTGTGTGGACCTATATGTGGGATCGTGCATCCTTATGTTCCCTATTTGATTGGTGTTTCACATTTTGGGTCTGGTCCTATTTTGCGTGTCTATTCTAACTGTCGAATTGGCAAGATCTAGATTGCGGTGGGAGATTCCAAGGGATAGAAGCGTGCGGTGTGGATTTCAAGGTGTTCTATGTGGCCGACTTCCTTGTGTGAGCGCATGTTATGTTGAATTCATTGGGGGTTGTTCTTAGGGATTTGGGTCCTGACCTATCTCGTGTAAACTATTTTCTTGTTCTTGGGGTTTGTGATCAAATAAGCCAACTTGTGGCTTGCAATCTGGTATTTAAGCTAGGTAGTGGTTCTAGTTTAAGGGGGGAGGTAGCAGTTGGGGAAGAATAGCTGGGATAGATCGAGATGTAGATCTGAGTCTTGTTTTCTTTGTATTGGCCGTAACCAAGAAGACCTTACAACCTGGCATGTTGCATTGATAGATACTAACTAGCTTGCTTGCACTAAACTTGGTTAGGAACCTCCTAGCTCCCAATCCACCAAGATGCCAATCACTCCTACGATCTTCTAAGTCCCCTCCTACTTGGTTTAGGACTTCTCAATGCCTCCATGCAAGGTGGCATTCTTCTAGTGCTTCACTAGGGTATCTACCTTCAATTTCATTCATCTTCCCTTCTCCATTAGCTCTCCTTTAATGGCCTCTTAGGCTATAGTAAATGAACATGGTGTCTTGCAGGGGTTCCTATGTTTCATTCAAGCTTCGTAGGTTAGTCTTGATCTCTTTGTTTCAAGGTATCAAGATCTTGGTAACCGATCTCCACTTTTGTCTCAAAAGGCCTATTAGGCCTAATAGCCCTCAACTAGGTCTTCTTGACTTGTTTTTGGCTTTTTGAGCAAAATGCCTCTAAACAACCCACCAAACAAATTGTGGATCCTAATCAAGGATTTTGTGGGTCTCTCCTCCTCAAGTGATCCGTACATGCCCTTCCTATATTTAAGGGATGCTAGGGCTAATTTGGGCTTCCTGAACCAGTCAATCTTTCTTGTCTCAAAAGTCCCCTTGATTGGATTGTTCAGACCTCAATCTCCTTAGAGGGTCTCTGTATGAGTCCAAAGACTCTCTCCATGCATTCAACTTGGTTCTACCATCGAACCCCTGCATCAACACATGCAATAACAAGTGCAAGCTCCTTAACTGGGCTGACTGTGCTCGCCTAGGTCTTGCTTACATTCATGGCCAATGCAACTTCCAGGCCTTCCCCATTAGTATGTACACTGTATATAGGCTCCCCTAACATGTCCCAAAGCCCCGTGATGAATGCACGGTAGGGTCACATGTGGGAGCCATGGAAACACACCTCAGTCCTAGGTAGGCCAGTGACTGACTACTTCACAAAACACATAGTAAAACTTAAAAGAAAAGCAGGGAAAGAACTCCTAAGCTATGGAAATGAACAACAACTAATCTAGATACAATAATCCAATGCCAAAACTCAAGATTCAATCATCCTCCATACATTGCATTGATTTCATAAAAGATTGTGTTTACAAAAGCCAGGGTACAGTGATCTTTCTAAAACTTGTAAAAACTTCTAATACTGTCTAACCTCAGGATTTGGGCTCAAAAGGTCTTAAATACCTTGACCCAACGTGGACAAGTGATCAAAACACCAACCATGCCCTAAAAACCTCACTCTCTTCGCCTAGACAAATGTTGTCATGCAACATTTCAAAGTTGTAAAATGTTGTCATGACAACATTTTTACAACTTTTGGATTTCTTGCTCTCCTTAGGTCCAATGATCTCAAAACCTTCTCAAATGGTGGATAAACCTTATAAAACCTATTTTTGGTTCATTTCCACATTTTCTCATCATAAATGAGTCCTTTGGCACAAATCCCAATGCCAAGCCAAATATGGATCTCAAGAGTACTAAGTTACTAACTCTTAGACCTAGACCAAGGTACTAGATTGGACCAAGCCAAATCTAGACCTTCTAAACACACCAACAAGATCCTACCTAAGACCTCTAACTATCCTGACCTAGCTAGGGTCAGTACAAGCCAAAAATGAGTAGGACCTTAGCCAAGATCCTAGGTGCTACTGCACCATTCTCCTAAACAAAAGGAAATCAAGTCGCCACTGAAGTGATCAAGTTAGGGTCAAGTCCTAACTTTCGAAATTCAGTCTCCTTTACCCATGTTGCCTCTGCATCATCCTTACCTTGCCATTTGACCAAGTGTTCCCAATAGATCTTATGCCTAGTCTTTTTACTAACCCTTGAGTTTAGGATCTTCTCTGCCTTTGGTTTTGCTACAAGAGGTAGTTGAAGTGCTACTACCTCATTAGTGACCTCTGTGAGGTTGTGAACTGTCTTGGGGACTGGTCCTTTATAGAGCACTAGATCTGCAACATTGAAGATAGGAGAAAGGCCTATATCTTCCGAGAGCTCCACCTTGTAAGCATCATTGCCATACTTGGCTAGTATAACACAAGGCCCCAATCACCTCATCTACAACTTGTTGGGAATTCCCTTCTGCAATCTTTGCTTGTTCAAATGTACCATTACAAGGTCTCCCACTTAGAATTGGAGATCCTTCTTCTTTTCATCAACCTTGTGCTTGATCTTGGTAGTGTTCTCTGTGAGAGACTTCCTAACTGAGTCATGGATTTCCTTCATGGAAAGGGCAAAATCCTCTACATATCCACTCCTTGAGGTTCCTTCTCCCAACTCTCTAAGTTCAAGAACACCTCTTGGGTGTATGCCATAGACAACCTCAAATGGGCTCTTCCCTGTGGTCCGGTTGACTGTATCATTGTAAGCATACTCAACTTGGGCTAGGATTAGGTCCCAAGTTTGATCATATTCCTTAGTAAGGCACCTCAATAGGTTACCTAGGCTCCTATTGACCACCTTGGTCTGACCATCAGTTTGTGGATGGTTTGCAGACCCAAAAGAGAGGTTGGTGCCAAGCTTGTGCCAAAGTATCTTCCAAAAGTGACTAAGGAACTTGGAGTCCCTATCTGATACTATGTTGAGGGGTAGGCCATGGATCCTGACAACCTCCTTGGAGAACAAGTGAGCTATCTGTGTGGCATCATGAATGGTCTTGCAAGGTACAAAATGTGTCATTTTACTGAATCCATCTACTACAACATAGATGCTATCATAACCTTGCTTTGTTTTAGGCAAGCCTACCACAAAGTCCATGCTTAGACATTCCCATGGTCTGCTAGGGATGGGCAGAGGTTGGTAAAGGCTTGCATTAGAGGATGTGCCCTTGGCCTTTTAATGAACAATGCCACACTCCACATATTTTCTAATATCCTAATTCATTTTGGGCCAAAAGTAGTATCTCTGCACCAATTCTTGAGTCTTGTTAACCCCAAAGTGTCCACTAAGGGCTCCATTATGCTTCTCTTGAATCAAATTCTCTCTCATTGATCCTTTTGGCACACAAAGCTAATCTCCTCAAAAACAAATCATTTTGCAAGGTATAATCAGAGAACTCTCCATGGAAGTGGTTTTGGTGTTCTTTACATACTTTGTAGACCTCTGGAAAGTCTTCATCACCTGAATATAGATCCTTGAAACTATCAATCCCTATGCTCTTCAACTGAACTTCTTGCACTGTCATTGGTCTCCTGCTTAATGCATCAACAACCTTGTTTTCTTGCCCCTTCTTATGCTTGATGGTGAAGGTATATGCTTGGATATACTCCACCCATTTCATATGCTTGTGACAGAGTTTATCTTGAGAATTCAGAAAACTAAGGGCCTGGTTATCTGTATATACCACAAATTCTTTAGGAAGGAGGTAGTGCCTCCACTTCCTTAAGGCTTGGACTAGAGCATACAACTCTAGGTCATAGGAGGAATATTTTATTTTTGCCTCATTGAGCTTCTCACTGTGGAAAGCAACGGGTCTGCCCTCCGGCTTAAGACAACCCCAATGGCAATGTTGTTAGCATCACACTCAACAGTAAAAAGCTTTTCAAAACTAGGGAGAACTAAAATAGGTTGTGTGGCTATCCTTTGCTTCAACAGTTCAAACCCTTGCTGTGCTTGGTCATTCCATTGGAGCTTATTTTTTATACCACCCTTGACAGTCTCTATCATTGGTGCACATATAGGACTAAATTGCTTAATGAACTTTCTATAGTATTGGGCTAATCCATGAAAGCTTCTCACCTCTGTGGCAGTCTTAGGAGTAGGCCAATTGATGATTGCCTCCACCTTGCTTGGGTCCATCTTGAGATTTCCTTGTGACAACACAAAGCCAAGATACACTAGCTCCTACTTCAAAAATTCACATTTGTCCAGGTTTATCATTAGTCTTTCTTCATCCAACCTTTGGAATACAACTTGCAAATGGCCAAGATGATCTTCTTTGGTTTTGCTATAAATTAGGATATCATCTAAGTACACTACCACAAACTTGCCAATGAAGTCTTTCAACACTTCATTCATGAGCCTCATAAAGGTGCTAGGGGCATTAGACAACCCAAATGGCATGACAAGCCATTCATATAATCCCTCATTGGTCTTAAAGGCAGTCTTCCACTCATCCCCCCTTTTGATTCTAATTTGGTGGTACCCACTCTTTAGGTCAATCTTGGTGAAGTATTTGGCTTCCCCTAAACAATCCATCAAGTCCTCTATCCTTGGAATAGGGAACCTATACCTAATGGTGATTCTATTTATGGCCTAGAATCAGTACATAATCTCCAAGTACCCCCCTTTTTAGGAGCTAAGACAGTAGGAACAGCACATGGGCTAATACTTTTCCTAATTAGGCCTTGGTCTATGAGCTCTTGGATTTGTTTAGAAATTTCCTCATTCTGTTGAGGTGTCATCTTATAGGAAGCTTTGTTTGGAAGGGTAGCTCCTGGAATGAAATCTATTTGGTGGCTAATAGCTCTTTCAGGGGGTAGGGTAGTTGGTTGTCCTTTACTCACAATGTCTTGGAACTGCTCCAACATTTCTTGAACCTCCATAGGAATTTCTGTCTTCTTTTCTGCTTTCTCCTCCTTGGGCTTTAAGACTAGTGCATACCCCACTCCCTCACCTTCTTCAAGAGTCTTCAAGAACTCTTTCTCACCTACTAAAAGAACATTTGGTCATGTTGACCTTGCTTCCCCTTCCTCTAGCAAAGACTGTATCTTGAAAGTCACTCCATCCTTCTTGAATGTGTAGGCATTCTTGGCTCCTTCATGCATGGCTTGGCTATCAAATTGCCATGGCCTTCCCAATAGGAGATGGCATGCATCCATTGGCAAGACATCACATAGCACTCTGTCCTTGTATCTCCCAATGGAGAAGTCCACCCATGCTTGCTCATTAACTAGGACAACATGTTGCCCCTTGTTTAACCAAGTGACTTTGTAAGGATTATTGTGAGGAATCCTTTGGAGTTTGAGCTTACTCATTGTCTCCTCTGACATAATGTTGTCAGTAAACCCTGAATCAATGATGACCTTACACACTTTCCCCAAGATTTTACACTTTATTCTAAAAAGTGCTCTTCTCTGGCTAGGTTCTTCTCGGATAGGTTCCTTGATAAGTGCTCTTCTGATTATCATATTCTCCCCCTCTTCTGACTCTAGGGGTACTTCTGCATGTTTGCTAGAAGATGCTTATTCTTGGACATAGCTGACTCTTCTCTCATTACCTTGTGATGTAGACCCTTTCTCCAAACACCTATAGGCCGGATGTCCTAACCGGTTGCAATGGTAACACTTCATATTGGCAAAATATGACCCTCTTCCTTGACCATTGTTCCTTCCCCTTCCACTGTTGTTAGAACCTCTACCTCTGTTGTAGCCTCCTCTGCTTGAGCCACCTTGTTGCTCTGTCAACTTGGTCTCCCCTTGGGTCTTTGGTTCCACACTTCTACCTCCAAAACCTCCTCTATGGCCCCTACCATCTCTTCCTCTTCCTCTTCCTTTGTTATGGCTAGGGTCTTGTTTCTTTCTCATTTTCTCTTCCACCTTGATGGCATCTTTGGACTGTGGTAGGAGTCAAGAGGTTGAGTTCATCCTATATATTCCACCTTAGGCCATTCAGGTATCTAGCTACCTTCACGCTCTCATCTTCAACCACTCTAGATCTCATACACAACCTTTGGAACTCTTCGGTATTGAGTTGACATCTAGTTCTTTTTGTCTAAGGCTCTATCTTTTCTTGTGCAACTGAATTTCATAGTCCTTAGGGACATATGCTTCTTTGATTTTAGCCACCATAGCCTTCCATGTAGCTATAGGCTTCTTCCCTTCTTTCTCCCTCTCATCTTGGATGAACTTCCACCAAGTGAGGGAGAAGAGCCCCTAAGTCTTGATTTTGCTACCCTTATCTTTTGGGCCTCAGTTATTCCATCACATTCAAAATGGTTTTCAAGACCCTCAATCCAATCCATTACTACCTCTGGTTTCATCTTCCCACTGAATATGGGTACCCCCTCCAAAGCTTTCCCACTTAGGGCCTTCAATGCTTTAAGGAATGGTTCCTCTGTAATGACAAGGTCTGGTTCAGGGACCTCATCATCTAGGGATATTTCTTTGTTCTTTCCTTCTAACTTGTCCTTCACTTCTTCAATCTTTTCATCCACTTGATCCAATTTTTGTTCCAACTGAGCTAGTCTCTCTCTGAGTATCCAGTTCTCTTCTTCCTGATCCTCCACTTTCCTGGCTAACTCTGCACTAGTCACCATTGTAGACTCCCCAACTGATTCTTCTGGTTGTGTGCTCTGATACCAATCTGATAGATACTAACTAAATTGCTTGCACTAAACTTGGTTAGGAACCTCCTAGCTCCCAATCCACCAAGATCCCAATCACTCCTAAGATTTTCTAAGTCCCCTCCTACTTGGTTTAGGACTTCTCAATGCCTCCATGCAAGGTGATATTCTTCTAGTGCTTCACTAGGGTATCTACCTTCAATTTCATTCATCTTCCCTTCTCCATTAGCTCTCCTCTAATGGCTTCTTAGCCTATAGTAAATGGACATGGTGCCTTGCAGGGATTCCTATGTTTCATTCAACCTTCTTAGGTTAGTCTTGATCTCTTTGTTCCAAGGTATCAAGATCTTGGTTACCGATCTCCACTTTTTGTCCCAAAAGGCCTATTAGGCCTAATAGCCCTCAACTAGGTCTTCTTGACTTGTTTTTGGCTTTTTGAGCAAAATGCCTCTAAACAACCCACCAAACAAATTGTGGATCCTAATCAAGGATTTTGTGGGTCTCTCCTCCTCAAGTGATCCGTACATGCCCTTCCTATATTTAAGGGATGCTAGGGCTAATTTGGGCTTCCTAAACCAGTCAGTCTTTCTTGTCTCAAAAGTCCCCTTGATTGGATTGTTCAGACCTCAATCTCCTTGGAGGGTCTCTGTATGAGTCCAAAGACTCTCTCCATGCATTCAACTTGGTTCTACCATCGAACCCCTGCATCAACACATGCAATAACAAGTGCAAGTCCTTAACCGGGCTGACTGTGCTCGCCTAGGGCTTGCTTACATTCATGGCCAATGCAACTTCTAGGCCTTCCCCATTAGTATGTACACTGTACATAGGCTCCCCTAACATGTCCCAGAGCCCCATGATGAATGCATGGTAGGGTTTCATGTGGGAGCCATGGAAACACACCTCAGTCCTAGGTAGGCCAATGACTGACTACTTCACAAAACAATAAGTAAAACTTAAAAAGAAAAGCAGGGAAAGAACTACTAAGCTATGTAAATGAACAACTAATCTAGATACAATAATCCAATGCCAAAACTCAAGATTCAATCATCCTTCATACATTGCATTGATTTCATTAAAGATTGTGTTTACAAAAGCCAGGGTACAATGATCTTTCTAAAACTTGTAAAAACTTCTAATACTGTCTAACCTCGGGATTTGGGCTCAAAGGGTCTTAAATAACTTGACCCAACGTGGACAAGTGGTCAGAACACCAACCACGCCCTAAAAACCTCCTTGTCTTCACCTAGACAAATGTTGTCATGCAACATTTCAAAGTTGTAAATGTTGTCATGACAACATTTTTACAACTTTTGGATTTCTTGCTCTCCTTAGGTCCAATGATCTCAAAACCTTCTCAAATGGTGGATAAACCTTATAAAACCTATTTTTGGTTCATTTCCACATTTTCTCATCATAAACGAGTCCTTTGGCACAAATCCCAATGCCAAGCCAAAAATGGATCTCGAGAGTACTAACTAACTCTTAGACCTAGACCAAGGTACTAGATTGGACTAAGCCAAATCTAGACCTTCTAAACACACCAACAAGATCCTACCTAAGACCTCTAACTATCCTGACCTGGCTAGGGTGAGTACAAGCCAAAAATGAGTAGGACCTTAGCCAAGATCCTACGTGCTCCTGCACCATGCATGAAATCTGAATATAATTAGATAATTTTCTTGAGAATAACAGAGTTGTTATTTGGTTACATGTTGCTGTTGCTTTGTGTTTTCCACTGTGTTGGCTCTTGCTGCATGATTGGACATCTCCTATGTGGATTCTCCGGTCTTGACTGCATCAACTTCAACCACAAAGTCACACTAACAATGCTTTTGTTATTGATAGCCCATTTGAGACATAGTTGTACTTATTAGTAGCAGTGCCATATTTGTTTGTGTTTGTACTGCTGTCTGTCAAAAACTTTGAAGTTTGAACATTGAAATTAGAAATTATTGCTTCAGTGTTATATCATAAGCTATGAATATGAATCACGGCATATTCATTGCTGTTACTGGTGCCATTGCTCCCATGATTAATTTTATTTCTGTTACACTGCTGCTATGATATTTACTTCTTCTGCGCTGCTTTCACTTTCTTAATTTTGATTTCATAATAATCAATAACTGTTAAACTTGTAGAGCCCACCGTCCCCAAAAATGGCCCCCAGACTGCCATTCCCCCCAACTCATCTCCTCCCATCCTGTCATCCCCATCCCTCAAATGGTCAAAACAGCAGGTCTTCTATCAGTTTTGAGTCTTGACAGGCCTCATGCTAACTTCAAATTGGAGTTCATAAGAAAAATGACATTAACACATCCTACGCTCAATGATAGACTAAAAAGAATGTGACATTAAAACATGTCACTTCCAGATAAGAAAAAGAAACCAAGAGGCATTCATTCAAGAACATATTATCAATTCAAAGCATTTAGGAGTTAAAGATGTATTAGGGGAGGATGAAGTAAAAACAAAAAAGTCACAATCTCATTGCTTGAAGGGTCTTCCAAGAAAACTGCATTACAAGAAGACCAAACTGTGAGTTTTCATCTTTTTTATAATGAAACGTTAATTAAACAATTACAGAAAGTTAAAGATAAATAAAAGAATTGGACTTGTCAATTATGATTAAATGGTCTGATAGTCTTAAATCTGGGACTCTATTGCAAAGCTTTGCACTTTCAAATTGGCACAATTTTCAAATTTCTTAAACAAATGGAAACTGATGAGATTAACCAAATTTTCATTCAATTAAATTTATTTAAGATTAAGAGAAGGAAAAATAAAAACAATTATAATTGTTCCTGTATCTACAACAATGAAACCATGGTAGTTAATAAAAGGAATGACGTAATTTATACATACAATACAAGAATCAGAGTGGATTGGAGATTACAATGCATTGATTAAGTAGCAGTTTGAGTTTCCAATTCAGAATTATCAAATTGCAGCCATTCTTGGATGGCTGATACAACTTCTTTCACACAGGCTTGAACATGTCTGGACTGGCTTTGCATTCCTCTCTCAGAATTCCAATTCTACCTTCAATTAGAGAAGCGTACTGTTTTTGGAGTTCTATAATCTCTCTAGAACGACGAGAATTCTCCTCAAGGAGTTTAAGGCTTGCTTTAATGACTTTTTGCATTATAGGTGTTAAATTGTTCTTGTCTCTACCTCTGTTTGTGTTGTCCTCCCCATCTCCAATCTGTTCAAGCTCTTGGTTATGTCTCTCCAATACTTTTTCAAGTACATGTGGCTGGCACAGAAAGGCTGTATTCTTCAAAGCTTTGTCATATATTTCTGGGGAGAGTTTAGATATATCAACAAGCCTCCATAGCATTTGTGCATCCTCAATACACAACCCGTACTTTTCCACCAGTTTTTGAATGGCTGTATAGAGAAAGTCATGGTTTTGTCTGAATGAAAGAGGAAATGACTCAAATATGAATGAAAAATCAGAAGGGGAGATGGAACCACAGTCCACACAACTCCACAGACAGCTGTCAACTTCCCTGGAAACTTCTTCTCTTTCTTTTTCTCCAACATCTTTATCTTTAAAATGTGATACCAAACTAACTAATGTTTGTGTGCTAAACCTGTAACTATGCAGGTATTCATCAAGCTCATTCAAGCTTCCTCCAATCCTATACTCAAGGAATGATTTAATACTGATTAGCTTTTCTTGCAATTCCTCCTCCAAATCCCCCTTTTCTGCCAACAGATCTGCATTTTCTAAAATACTGCACCAATACTGAGAGGAGAGTTCCAGCCATGGGCGATCAGCAGAGCAACTCTTCTGGAGCATTCTTGAAAGACAGACAATGATCCAAAATCTGCTTCGGTTGGTTTTGCATTCTTCATGTATTAGAGAGTCAACCCAACCCCGAACATTTCTACCCTGTCTGCACTTTATATGCAAATTAAGATGGCACTTGACAAGAGCATCAATCACATCCTGGACATACCTGTTGGAGACCAATCAAAACAAAGTGAAACTGATCATTACCATGTTATGAAAAAATGAGTATGACCTAAAATAGTAACCCCTGACCTAAACAAAATTAGTTTGATAGAAATCTTGGCAATGGATAGAAGAAAAACAATTATTTCAAATTATATTCACTGTATGTTTATATACTATGGAGAGGAATCATATCAAATCATACATGATTGATAATTGAAAGCAAACACAACTCAATCTTAGTACAATGAAAATTTAAAACCAGTTCTCTCATCAAGAACATGACATGTGACTCCGACATAAGAATGCAGTAGCATATTAAATATAACATCTGACATGGTGACTGTGGGCCATGGAAAAACACAGTATGAAAGTAAAGTAATAATTGGATTAGAACATGCAATCAAAGAAGATGTGATTTGTATACAATTTTGATTCAGCATATTTTAACATAATATTTGTCAGCTTTTAAACCTAATGATAGCCCCTTCTATTCAAATTTGGCAAGGCATCAATGTCTTCAAACTGGCTGTCCCAAAGCTCTGGTTTTCTAAGCAATTGCAAAGCTTACATTTGTCCAAAGTTGCAGTGTTATATCTTTAGTATTGACTGCGGAAGGCCAATGGGAGACCATGCCTGTCCTCATTGAATCCCTGAGGAATATGCAAGGAGGGTAGTTCATCACAAAGAAAAGGCTGAAAGTAGGCAGAGAAGCAGAAAAGGAAAATGAAAAGAAAAATAGCAAGTCCAGGAATCCAGCAAAGGAACTAATGGGGAGCTGAAAAAAGACTCTAAATTACTTGAAAAAGGCTTTAACTTCCAGTAGATTAATTGAAAGCAAGCTGAGAAGCTTAGTTCTAGCTGTAGAGCTTGGAAAAATTCTTACTGACCTTAAGAGCTGAAACCGGTGATAGATGTTGTATAAGAACTATTTCCTAAGAGAATTGAACTGCAGTATGCTTTAAACAGGAGGGTGAAAAAGATGTAAACAGTCTTTTCATCGAAGAGTAAAGAAAGGAGATAGTAACATATTAAAAAGAAGTTATAATCATTTTAGAACAGCAGAATGTTAAAGAGACTGTTGTGCAAACAATGAGCAGGGGTTAATTCAATATATTAAGCTGCAAGCTCAAGATTCAAGTAGGGTTTCATGGTCTTGTATGTGTCATTTAAGTATGAGAAAGGTCCTATTTGTTCACATACCAGTTATTGAATCTTATGGGTCTCCTATTGTGAATAATTATTAAGAAACAGTGATATTCAACCATGTAACAAATCAAGCAACTCAACAATTTATATTGAAAACATACAGATCAAACTATACGCCTCTTTTGATCTCCTTTTCTCCTCACTCAGCAACTTTCACTTGATGCGTCCAGGGATAAAGTAAGATTGGATTAAGGTAGTCGAGAGTGAGATCAAAGAGAACTTACCAATCTAAGAAGCGCCCATTGAAGACCAGTTCTAAGTGCAAACAAAGATCCTAAGGGAGATCAAACAAGCTAAGTAATGAAGGCAGGCAAGGAAAGAGTTCTCTCTAAGGGAACTTCCACTTTAGAGGAGCTGTTAGAGCTAGATGAACAAAGGCTAAACACCTTTCCTCATTTTGTAGCAAACAAGTTAAAAAGGATTAGAGCCAGTCAACCTCATATCCACATAAGAATAACAATCATAGCACCACTGCAGTGGGTCACTTGATAATAAACAAACTCCATTTCAATGCATAAAGACAATAGTCTAAACTCAAGAGAACCTCCCTCAAGAGGTGAGTGAACGTACTAGTCCAACTCCACTCAAACACAATTGTTTCACCCATAGCTGAAAAACTTGCCAAAAACTCGATGAGGTTTTTGCATGGTGAGTATTTCCACCAAAAACTTGCAGACTTTACTCACCAAGTTTTTGCCAAAAACTCAATTGTTTCAACTTTCACCACCATCCACGACATTCTTCTTCAATGCAAAGAGAGTGATCAAGCAGATCCTCCACTACTTAGCTAGATTTTATCAAAAGAGCAAGAGTATCCAGCCAATGCCACTAGCAAGGGTACAATGCATGTGCTATACTAGTTCTACTCACTCACATCATGCTTGGGTTGACTCTAGACAACACAGTAGGCTATCACATTTTTTAAAGGCCTAATGTTAACAACATAGAGCTTGTCATGAGCCTTCTCTTTAGACGATTTTCATGCAATCCCTAATTATTTAGAGATGTATGAGCTTTCCTTACAGTTAATAAAATTACCTTACCAATAGAAAATAATAAGTTACAAATGCATATCAAAATCTCAAAGTAAAACAAATACTCTTATCTTTGAAATAAGAAGTGATATAAAAAGTTTTAGGGAAAAACATAAATATGTTAAGCATTAATCATATCAAGTTCAGGAAAAAAAATTGGAGAAAATATAAAGCAGATAGCCAAACGAAAATTTCTCTTCTCAATAGAGAATAGTGTTTACTAAGATAAACATGTTAAGCAGATAGCTGAAGATAAACATCCTGAAGCATTACAGATTATAGAAATCCTTCATGAGATAAAGCGCAATTCCATGATACAAAGAGAGAAATAGGCCAGACTAAACGCTACCATAATTCAAACAAATCAGAACTCTTGGAAGATGGATTATGTTAAAACTGCAACAGCACCGGAGCAAGAGAGAAGCAACGCATACAGTTGTTATACCAAATCTACTAGAATCTGCCTTTTCAATGCGATTAGCTATCTTGAACAAGTGTTAAAAATTGATCCACTAAAAGTGGGGATGAAGAACAATTAAGAAAATAGAAAATATCATTCATTCATTGGATATCCTTATGTGAATTATTTTGACTCGCCAAATAGAACCTATATACTAGAACATCTGCTATTATGTATGACCAATATATAACAGAATTCACGAGAATAGTTACTTTTCAGTTAGAAAAAGGTCCACCTATGAAGGTTACGTGTGATGGATCCACTATGCATATGCGTGCAGCAGCAACTAAACTCTAAACAATCAAGACGAGTTCAGTCCCCGGGTTTTGGCAGGCCAACATTTTCGATAATATTCTGGATCAAATTGAGTTAGCTTTTGTTCCAACGTTTCATGTGAGCTGCAACCCTCATCTTCAGAGACACGATAATCAAAGATGAGTGAGGTAACTTTAAAAACGAAACCTACCAGGCAGTTGATCAAGAAACTTTATCTAAAATTAGCAATAAACTGTGATACCGGGTGGAGAAGGTCATGAATAGAAACTGGTGCTTAAACAATAAACACTGCCACGTCAAAGAAATAGCTCAATAAAGAGCCTGATGGGCGTAAGGAGGAGCTTGAAGGATTCCTAAGGGGTCTAAAGGGCCGATGTAAAGGCATCACAATGAATAACCCCATGTTCCCATGCGGCTGCTTAAGTGCAATTTCTGCTTAATTTTAAGCAGCGGCTGTGTTCCCATGCATTAGTTTAATTACAGGGAAAGGATAGATTGGAATCTTTCCCTATTTTCATGGAGCAGCTGCTGCTTAAAAATAAAAATTAAGCTTTGAAAAAAAGGGGGGCTGGGAATAAGCAGCAGCTACTTATTTGACAGGAATGATGTGGCTCCACAATTTTTTTTCCCTCTTTTTTATTTGTCTCCGAATTTTCCTCCAAATCTTGTGTCAAAAATTATTTTTAAAGAATTCTGTTTAAAACTAAACTTTCAGATTATGCATATTTATAAGCAGCAAAATTTAACTTTCATGGGGCCACCAGCTCCTCAAATTGCTCCTTAAAAAGTTGAGCAGTGGCTGCTAGCCAAAATAAGCCAAGCAGCCGCATGGGGACCTGCCCTAATATGCATTTCCAATATCAAATATAGCTACAAATAAATAAAAATAGCATTGAGCAATTATAGGAGTTTTCAGATAATTTATGCATTTTTCTACTATGCATTATATTATTAGTTTTTTATTTCTTCATTTAAAATGTATAGTTATCTTGATAAAGACCCTGCTTTGATCTCCAGGTTGAGGACTATCTCCACGAGTACTAAGTCATGGGTTTTAATAATGGATTAAAATAAAAATGTTCGGTTGCTACAAAACTTTTCAGATCATATCATATAGGGATCAAACTTCAAAATATAATTCCATTTTAACCCAGAGAACCTCTTAATCTTAGTCTACTCTAGTAACAAAGAAAACATGAAAGAAAAAAATTAAGAGTTTTTCAATTACTAAAGATGCACGATGCAATGCACATCAAGATGGTGAAGTTTTAGGGATTTTCATATCACAGTACCGGTCCGGCAGCAGGGCCACTGTCACCAAAATCTCAGTGACCTGCTGAGATGGACATGGAGATGGAGTCAATGCAGACAACACGGCCTTTTGTGCTCGCAGCTGCTTGGTTTCAACAAAGGCCTTTGTACACCCATTAACAATAGCCCTTACACATCTTATCTCAATGTAGTCATCCACTGCCACATCTCCCACTCTCTGGTATTGCCCCAAAAAATCTGCAGACGAGCTCCAGTGGCTGAAAACATTGGCATACAAAAATTTCTTAGTACCATCTATTAGGTCGGGCATGCCCAGAAATTCTGCGACTTTTCTAATCTGACCCACATTGTGAAAAGTATATTCCGGCTTTATCAGATAGCAGAAATTTGCAGCGAAAGAGAAAGCTTCTGCTGCTGCTGCTGCTGCTCCTGCTCCTGCTGCCAAATCTGCCAGCTCTATTATCTTTATCTGGTTTGAGGAGCACAAGATGTTTCTAAAATAAGTACTAGCATTAACTAGGGGGAGACTATGAAGTTGAAATTCCTGGCTATTTACAATGACCGTAACATCACTGAACTCCCCACTTCTTCTCACTCTCTGCAACCATCCATTGAAGGGCTCTTCTTTCGTAGACATTGTGTCCCCTACTTTTTATTAAGTTGGCTACTCCATTCCAATTCTCCCAAGAATCTGTAGCCACTTGATTGGGAATGTGCTTTGGAATTCACAGCAGGCCCGCACTTTGATGCAGAAGAAGATGATGAGCAACGGTATCTTTTGTTTATCAGTAGATGTCACTTCGTCAGATCGGCGTGTACACCTACTTAGGGGCTTCTTTATTGGATTATTAATGGGTTTTATGTTCCCAACAAAGGAGTAGAGGCAATGTCTACTCAGCATACATCTTGACTGGAATTGTTAATTAATTAAAATTTGAAATTTGATAATTAGCACTTGTACCAAAAGAAAATAAACATAAATATAAAGATTTTCCTAAGCTATTTCAAACACAATTTACAACTTTGATTTTCCTTTTTAGCTTAACTTTTGTGCACTTGTACTAACGTATGAAGCTAACATGTAAGTGTACCACGGTCAACAACAACTAAGAGCTTCTTGTATTTTGTCCCTTTCAATATCTTGTGATTTTACTTGTTTTCTTTATTGTAAAAGATGCTTGCAATAAAAGTTCAAATGCTATAAAATTTTATATAAAAATAAAAAACAAACAAACATATTAATAAATAAAGTTGAAAATACATATGGGAAAATACAAGATTAAAAGTAAACATATTAACTAGTTTATATATATATAATATGTGAGAGATATTGTTTCGAGGTGCTTATTTTTAATTGATTTTTCATATAAAAGTTGAATAGACATCTCGAGAAGGATATATTTTAGCATATTTTATATATATAATAATATATATAAGCTAATAGCAATCGTAGCGCAACATAGTAGATATTAAATAAATTAATATATGATTATGTTGTATTAGGATTATAGTTTTGATTAGGGCTAAGGTTTTGATTAGGATTAAGTTTTAGAGTTAGGGTTAGGACTTGAAATTAGGGTTATGGTTTAGGATTAGGATTTAGGGTTAGAGTTTAAATCATGGTTAGTATTATAGTTAGGTTTAGCATTTTATTTAGGATAAGGGTTTAGAGTTAGAGTTACGATTAAGGTTAGAATAAAGGTTTACATTAGTATTATGGTTAGGATTAGGATTTAGAGTTGGGATTAGGGTTTACAATTAATATTATCATTAGCCATATGATTTACATCATGATTAGTATTATGGTTAGAGTTGCGGTTCTAATCAGGGTTAGGGTCGGGATTAGGATTTTACCTAGGATTATGGTTAGGATTTACATCATAGTTAGCATTATTGATGCAAAGAGGTCTTGGACTTAGCGTCAAACCCTATCTCTTCCCTTGTATTGGTCTAAGGATTTAAGGAACCATCCAATGGTTCTTCCCTTCTAAGTCTTCCCAAGACTTGAATGCTCGTGTCCTTGGCCTTCCAAAGGTCCACTCTAAGGACAATATCTCTTCTTGTTAAGAGTTCCCAACTCCTAACACTTATGACCTCAACTCCAACTGATCACTTCACCTTCCACCTTAAGTCCAAACCCCTTGCAAGTTGGGATCTTCCCACTTTCATCTTGCAGACATGAATGAGTGTTCCTTGTCCTCTATTAACCCTTCCTACATTCCCTGAGTTCTATTCATTGGATTCAAACCTTGCCACTACACCTTTTAGCTGAGTTACGCCTATTAGGCAAGCTAAATCCTTATAGCCCTCCTAAATGGATTTTCCAAGCTTTTCTCGTAAACCACCCAAACAACCCCTAAAAAGATTATAGTTCCTAAAACCCTTTTGGGTCTTACAAACAATATCTAGAATGCAGAACTGGTTTCTTCCTCTAAACCACCTAACTCTTATAGGGCTAGTTAGGCCTAATGGCTTTAGGATAGATCTGGTGCTAAAGAATGGTCTACAATCCTTCACCAGTCAATTGTTCTCTCCACTTGGGAAATTGTTTAGGGTCCATACACCTTTAGGGAAACTAGAAAAAACACTGATTGGCTCTCACTCATTCATATAGGGTTTGCATTTCCATGTCTTCAACCCTTCCTGGCTCACCACTCACACTGTGATCAACCTAGTGCTTCATCTCAAAAATGGTTGCCTAGTCTCTACAACCCCAAAAATCACTTCCAACATTAGAATACAATCAATTCTAACATTCCTAGAGGGCTCAAGAGATTCTCATCGTGGAATGCTAGAATAGAGCCATTTTGGTCTCAAAACCCCAATGTTGAGGGTTCCAAACCAATGGACTTCCAAATAATGGCTTTTGCAAACCAAAACACTTGAGACCTTCAAACGAAATGGAGATTCAAGGTTATTCAAAGTTATAACAATCCCTCAATCATTCAAATACTGATACGACTGTATAGTACCGTACACACCCTCATACAAAATGTAGAAAACTATAAAATAAGAAACAACACATAACATAAACTTGAAGCAAGTCTTGTTTTTGGTATAACTTCCCCACCAAACAACATTCTTCAACCTTTCCAAGCCTTATAGATGCCCTCAATCAGTTACAATAGTTAGACACCATTTCTCAACCAACTAGCCATTGGGATGTAACAATTTGAATAATTGCAAAGTTGCACATGGAGCAACTTTTGTATCTCTAACATACTTGCTCATCTAATGGCATGGTTACCTCCTAAGCCTTATTACATGTCATAGGCCTTATTACATGCCATAAAAGGATTCCAACATCTTGGCTTTCAAAACAAAACAAGCTTAGACTTCCTATAACAACCTGGTTAGGGACTTTGTGCCCCTGCACCATACTCCTAGGGTAGGATAAACTCAAGTCCCTTGAGTTGATAGTTCTTGCACCATGGTGCCATGCTTTAAGATATCTTCCTCTGACATCCAAGTGGCATTTGATAAAGGGAGATCTACCCACTTCACTAAATACACTCAGTATACACCCTTTTTGGTCTTCTTGATGACCTTGGAGTCAATTATACTTTCTAACTGCACAGGTTGACTAGGATTCAAGATCTTCCTCCTTGTATCACCTACCTAGTAGAATATAATGATCAAATATAATATTATGCTCGCCCTATGATCAAATCCCAAGATTGACCATGTTGCTTGGTAAGACATCTAAGCAAGTTATCCAAGGACCTGTTAACTACTTCAGTTTGACCTTCAAATTGTGGATGGTAGGAAAATGAAAAGGACAAATTAGTCTCAAGATTCTTCCACAAAATCCGCTAGAAATGGCTAACAAATTTAGTATCTCTATCACTCATTATACTAAGTGGTAATCCATGAATTCTAACTACTTCTCTAAAGAACAACCCTGCTATGTATGAAGCATCATGAGTGCATTTACAAGGCACAAAATGTGCCATTTTGTTGAACCTGTCCACTATGACATATACAATATCATAACCTCTTGGAGTTCTAGGCAGTCCAAGGACAAAATCCATACTCAGACATTCCCAAGGTTTAGTTGGAATAGCTAATGGTTGATACAAACCATCATTGCTAGAGGATCCCTTAGCCCTTTGACAAATGGAGCATTGTTCAACAAACTTTCTTACATCTGCTTGGAGGTGTGGCCAAAAATAGAACCTACCAACCTGTTCCAATGTCTTGTCAAAGTCCAAAATGACCACCTAAATTGTCTTGGTGTTTCTCCTTAATGATATTTTCTCTCATTAAGCATTATGGTATGCAGAGATGATATCCCTTAAATAGAAAACCATCCTATAACATATACTTTGAATACGCAATATGACAATCATTAGTAAAATTAGAACAAATATCAAAAAGCTTTACCAAAATCCTTATCACCTTTGTAGAAGTCTTTTAGGTCATTCAAACCCACACTATGTAGTTGAACTTCTTGGATAGTTAGAACTCTCCTACTCAATGCATCTATGACCTTATTGAACGCTCACTTCTTCTTTTTTATAGTGAAAGTGTATGCTTGTAGGTGTTCCACCCACTTTAGGTGTCTCTGATTTAGTTTTTCTTGTCGATTCAAAAAGCTAAGTGCATGGTTGTCTGTGTACACTATAAATTCTTTGGGTAATAGATAGTGATGCCACTTCTTCAATGCTTGAACCATTGCATATAGTTCCAAGTCATAAGTAGAATACTTTTTCTTAGCCTCATTAATCTTTTTTGAAAAGAATGCAACTAGATGTCCATCTTGTACACATAAAAGTAGTGCACTTCTATGAATCCTTATATGCAAGGAAACTCAAGAGTGAGCCCTCACAAATCGATCCATAGCTCTTTATGCATGGAGTTGCAAGGGACTATGATGGATTTGCTCTCAGCTAGAGCTACAAGCTTTTGACCTTGCTAGTCAACCATACAATGAGAGATTTCAAGTGAAGACAAGGGCAAGAATGCCAATATCCCCAAGAATCACTATGAAAATGCAATGCAATGTAAACTAGTCTATGGAAATGAAAATGCAATGCAACTAAGCTATGAAATGGAAAGAGCAAGTGTTACAAATCCTTCCTATTAAGCTATGTGAGTTAAATCTATTGCATCAAAGGAAAACTACTCTAAAATGCCATGATATGCAAACTAATCAAAGGAAATATGCAACTAAAATGGAATGCAACTAGAAAGCTTCAAGTCTTCAAAAGCTCCAAATGTACCTAGAAAACCTGCAGCATAACATTAGCATAAAACAAGATGGATCCAAATGAGGGAGAGAGCTCTCCTTTTATAAGAAATGCAAAAGAATGGACCATTGAGATTAAGAGGCAAAAAGACTTAATCAACGGTGGAGGTTGAAAGAGGAGCAATCCATGTGTACAAGTATCCTCCAATGAGAGTGAAGTGTTGACTTTTGAGCCTCATGTGAGACAAAAAGTGATTTTTCTCTTTTTGTAAAATAAGAATAATACTTTATTTGTGCAACTTAGGATAAGAGAAAAAGTGGGGCTTTTTATTTATTAAAAGGGGAGGAAATATTTCTTTTAATCAAATAAAGACTTAGGATAAAATGGTTAGCCCAAGGATAAAAATCTAATATATGATCAAATTTAAGACTTGATCAAGAAATTGATAATGTTGAAAAATATTGATTATTGATAAAATTGATTCAGGATTGATAAATCAAATAAATGGGGCCCAAAGTCTAGGCGACCATTTTTGGGTGTATACATTTGCCCCTCTTTGACTAATGTGTGATCGATCTGGGAACACATGCAGTCAAAGAAGAATTGAAATGTGAGATCGATCTGGGATCACAAAACAACTCAGATGTGAGGTCGATTCGGGATCACACCCGGACAAAGCATAAACAAAGGCCTTTGAACATGAGGTCGATTCGGGATCACATTCAAAGTAAGAGATAAGAATCTCAAATTTTGAGCAAAAGCTCACAAAAGATGTCTAAATCAAGAGAATCGAGAGATTGCGGATGAGAATCCCATAGATACTACCCCCTCGGAATCAAAATTGAAATCAGGTAGAGAGGAACAACAGATTGATAAAGATTGATCAAATCAGAATGAATCACAATCGAGAGTAAAGGTCAATAGGATAACCATTAGGCAGTGAAACATGCCCCAGTGATGAAATAGAAGAATAGAAATAGAAGACTAGAAATAGAGCGAATGAAAGACTAGAAAATTTGAGAGATATGGAAGGAAGAAATTCCACCGAAAATCAAATTATGCCTCAAAAAGTCAGTCAACTACGCAGAAGAAGGGAAAATTTGAAATGCAATTTTGACTAGGAAGATGACCTCAAATTTTGATTTTGAGTCTGAAAATGGATTCAGGACGTCGAAATTAGGTAGGGGTGCAATTTTCATGCAATTTCGAGGTGTTTTGAAAATTGGTCAAAAAAAGTCAAAATGCTATAAAAGGGGTAAAAGGTATCATTTTCAAAATCATTTGACTTTTATTAATTTGAAAACTTCAAGAGCTTCAGAGAGAGAAAATGGCCCAGCAAGCAGTAGTTCCAGTCCACAGACACTAATTTGAGCGCGCCCAGTTGCACAATCGGCCTCCACATTATGGTGCCCCGGTATGTTTTCAAAAACTTGCCCCTGTTTGAGCATTTAATGATCATTTATTGCATTGAAAGATGTTTTTAAATTTTCAAATTTTAGACTAGGGCGAGAAGTCGCGCGACACTTTACATGTGTCGTGCCCTTTAAGGAGGAATGTCGCGTGACACTTTGCGGGCAGAAACAGTGTCGCGCACCTATAGATTTCAGTGTCGCATGACAATGGGCGAAATGTCGCGCGACACTAGGTGAAGCATCGCCCAAGTGAAAACTATCGTACTTCTATAAGGGAAAGTGTCACGCGACACTTAGTCAAAAAAATAGTGTCGCCTAGTAGAAAATTATGACATGTTTGATCATTTTTTGAGCAAAATGACATGGGTCCTGACAATGTTTGATTTTAAAATGATTTGTATTGATATTATACATCCTTCATGATATGTTCTGACATCTGGTATGGTTCATGACATGCAGGAGGTCTTCCCTGCACTCTAGATTAGAGTGCCCCATGTGACAGGATTACGATTTGTCCGAGATCTAGATGATCTGGGCAAGGCTGATATTAGGGCCATGGGATTTCATTATCTACTACAGTTCCCTCACATCTGAGCCGATCATGGGTTGTTGACTGCTCTTGCCGAGAGATGGCATAGTGAGCACAACACCTTTCATCTACCGACAGGAGAGGCATCCATCACACTAGAGGATGTCTACCGGATCCTACGAGTTCCATGCCATGGAGAGCCTGTAAGTATAATCATGTTTATAGATAAGTATAGTCGTAAAGTTTCCATATGATAGAAACTAACATGATTGTTTATTGGCACAGGTATACTATGATCAGGATGCGACGACAGGTCGACAGATTATATAGGGGATATTCCAGGATGTCACCATCCTAGACCGACACGTCAGCTGGGATAGGCTGATGGATGATTTTGGCAGAGACTTCCAAGTGTCGTGTATTGTGGCATCATTTATTAGACAGGCCCTTATCCCTGACAGGAGTCAGAAGGGCTTCCCACTAGGATGGGGGAGGTTACTAGCAGACCTGGTGACACGGCCACAACGGATGGCATGGGGCCCGACTATCTTAGTCGATATGTATTATGAGCTTCATGAGATCGTCTATAGAGATGGCAGGACCTAGGCATGTGGGGCTATACTTGCACAGATATGGGCATGGGAGCACATTGCAGTAGTGCGTCCACAAGTACAGCCTAGGGAGCACAGGTATCCCTACATATACAAGTATACAGGGTTCATCCCACATACACATAGCGGGGATGTTTCCTATTATCGCAGGGTACTGGATGAGCTTGGCTCATTCACATGGAGACCATACAGGGCATGTGAGTAGTGGGGGGACAGGTGGGAGCTAGATTACATGTTGTGCAGTTGGCCACTGGTAGGCCATCACCTAGAGACTGTAGAGAGATTTGTCATTACCCGAGTCTGGAGATAGTTTGGATGCCAGCAGAGGGTGTCCACAGAGACAACTACACACGCACGATTCTGAGATGAGGATGGATAGGGTTGGCTGCCGATGCTGGACTACCAGCAGGCAGTACAAGATATAGCTGCTATATGCTAGGAGCCATGGGAGTACCTGCCAGACATGGCAGATGTAGCGTACAGAGTAGAGAGATGCAGGGCTCCCTTTTCGAGATTCACAGTCCCAGATGCACAGATACCGGTGGCACAAGGAGATGAGGGGGATGACGGGGGCGATGGAGGAGATGGAGGAGGTAGGGGGAGAGTGATGGAGATAGGGGAGGGATCTAGATCAGGTGGCTAGAAATGGCCACGGGGACAGAGATCGGCTACTCTAGAGGAGGAGGCGAGACTAGCTCGCCGATAGGCAGAGGTACAGTAAGATCAGCCTGCGGGAGGGGAGGATCTGAGAGCCCGGATACAAGCTCTAGAGACAGAGATGCAGTAGCTTCGGACTACTATAGCAATGAGAGACCAGTAGCTACTAGATCTGAGAGCAGAGCGAGATCAGTAGATAGCCGATCTCAGGGTAGAGATAGCATGACACAAGGCAGCGGCACAGGCAGATGCACTAGAGATCTGATGGGAGGTAGCGAGAGCTGCATATTATCATGGACTCTACCTCCAAGCTGTTCCAGAGAGTTAGAGGGTGCCATCATATTCTCAGAGGGTAGGGGCGTCAGATATGGTATCTGATAGGAGAGCGATGCCCCCTCCACCACCACAAGCACCTCATGAGGGTGGTAGCGAGTCCTAGGTTTAGGGCTTAGGTTGGTTAGATGTTTAGGTCATATCCTGAGACTTTTGATCCATATTTTTGGGGATCTCATATTGTATATTGTACCATGACATTGATTTATATATGAGATTACTAGATGTTTGATATATCATGTGTTTGTCTCACTTGTGATGGATGTATCAGTTTGTACATTGTCTTGTCATTTTGCTCAAAATGTTTATGTATATGTTCATGTATGTTTTCTCTCATAGATGTGTGTTTGATTCTCATGCGTATGATATAGACTCATGTTTCTGAAAATGACATCTCTTAGGATGATGATATGATTAACCCCTTGTGATGAACAGGAACAGGTTTGAGATGAAAAAGACAAGGAATGAAAGACATGATCGAGAAGAAGGAAAGGTGAGTGCAGTTGACTGACAAGTCCACATAAGATGAAAAATAAGGGCTCTCTCCATATGCAAAATGCAAACTAGACTATCATGAACCTAAGAATGCAAGCTACTATGAAAGTGGTTGACTTGCAAGGTCACAATGCTTATAGACATCTAATTATCATCATCGAGCGTTAGGTAGCGCCGTGAGATCATACAATGCACCCTAGCATAACTATGTGGATATGAATATGATCTTTATCAAATAGAAATGTGAAAATCTCACCTAGGCATCAAAGACATGTAAGTCAAGATGACTAGTGCAGTGAGATCACCTAAATTTTGATATGGCAAGATTATGCTTGTATCAAGACATATGAAAGTCAGGATAGCTATAAGCATGCACTCACAAAACAGTCAAGGATAATACCTTGTCAATCCATAGTGTCAAGTAAGATTAGCATAAATGCTCATGACAATTAGGACCAACAAAATATACCCACAAGTAGATAAAGAAATAAAACATGTTCTCATACCCTCAGTCTTCTAGCTATGCATCATCGAAAACTTCTCAGGGAGAGACCACTCATCAAAGAAATCCTCATAGACAGCACACAAAGAAAAATAAAGTCAACATATCTCAAGCGAGTTGATTTGTTTAAGTGCGTGTGTGTTGGTCATAGAGTCAAACTCTGGTTATCGCATCTGCAAATGAGAAATATCACATCATACTAGACTGTAGGGTAAGACATTTGATAAGTGTTAAGAAACACTCAACGAAAGGGTAGTGTTGAAAAACACTATTTGGGGTGGTGTTGAAAAACACCTGTTGTGAAATGCCCCAAGAGACAAACGCACCTAAAAGACCTATGCGAACAGTTATGCCCCCTTGACAAAGATAAAGACCAATTCCAGACCAAGTCAAATAAGGTCAAGGCATGGTGAAGAAAGGCTAAGTGTCGAGGACGCATGCTAAGAGACAAGGGTGCAAAGGCCTCAAGTAGCGCCTGTTTCTAGGTTTTCACCACTTGGAATCTTTTTCATTTTTCATTTTTTTTTGTATTTTTGCTACCAAGGCACCTGTTTCCAAGTTTTCACCAAGGCACTTTTTCTATTTTATTTTTTTTATTTTTTTATTTTTATTTTTATTTTTTTGAATCTTTTAATTTTATTTTTTTGATGAGACATCAAAGCGCCTATTGCTAGGTTTTCACTAAGATGCTCTTTTTTCAGGACATTATATGCTTTTTAGGATTTTTTTAGCATCATATATGAATTTTTTTGGTATTTTTTCAGGATAATAAAATATGTACAAAGGATGCCCCCAGACAGAAACAGGCATCAAGGATAGAACTTCTTGAGGTGCAAAATGTTGATGGGATCAGGGAGTTGTTCTCCATCTGAATCTGACAGTAAATATGCACCTGTACCAAAAGCAACCATGATGACATATGGTCCAAGCCAATTAGGTTCAAACTTACCCTTTTGTTCTCTATGTTGTTGGTTTTTAGGATTCTCTCGCAAAACAAGATCTCCTACTTGAAACTCTCTAGGACAAACCTTCTTGTTGAATGATTTGGACATACGCTTCTGATACACTCTCATATGATCAAATGAAGCCTTACGCTTCTCATCTAGAAGTTCTAGTTCCTATAACCTCATGGTGCGGTAATCCTCATCTATTATCAATCCTTTGAGTGAGACTCTAAGTGACGGTATCTCAACTTCTAAAGGCAATACCGCTTCAACGCCATAGGTAAGAGAAGAAGGAGTGGCTCCTGTAGGTGTACGAATGCTAGTTCTATAGGCCCATAGTGTGGAATTGATTTGCAAGTGCCAATCCCTACCATTCTTGTGCACTATTCTATGAAGAATCTTAAGAATGGTTTTACTGGAGGCTTCTGCCTGTCCATTTCCTTGTGGAAAGTAGATGGAGGACCAATGTTGCTTGATTTTAAACTTTTTGCATAAATGCTTTAGGTCCTTATTCTTGAATTGACCTCCATTATCAGTGATAATCTCAGAAGGCACTCTAAATCAGCAAATAATATGATTCAAGATGAAAAAAGAGATAGTCTTTCCTAAGGCAACAGAAAGTGGCACAGCTTCCACCCATTTTGTGAAGTAGTCAGTAGAAGTAATGATGAACTTATGTCCACTTGATGAGTTGGGATGAATCTTCCCAACTAGATCAAAGGCCCAGCGCTGAAATGGCCAATGAGAAATAGAAGGAATCAGCTCCCTACCGGGAGCATGAATCAGGTTTCCATGTTTCTGACATTTTTCACAAGACTTAGCAAAGGCTACTGCGTCTATCTGCATCGTGGGCCAATAATACCCCTCCCTAAGCAACCTTCGGGCCATGGCAAGACCGTTGGAGTGTCCACCACAAATGCCCTTGTGGATGTCTGCTAACGCTTGGTCAGATTCCTCCTTTTCCAAGCACCTAAGGAGTGTCCCATCTAAACCCCTCCTATATAAATCACCAGAGATAAGGGTGTGGTGAGAGGCATTGCGAAGAAGGTTTCGGTGTTCAGAATGGTTGAATGTGTCGGGGATGATACCATCATGGAGATATGAATAGATAGCACCATATCGAGAAGACTCATGTGTGACAAGGGTACAAATGACATGGCTTTCAGATGAGTCAAATATGGGATGGTGCAGCTCTTCCACCAGGAATTCAAATCTTGATTCATGTTGTTCCAACTGAAGAAGTGAAGCTAATGTGGCCATAGCATCTATAGCTTTGTTCTCTATCCTAGGGATCTGTTGAAATGTCACAAATGTAAAGTAACATCTCAATGATTCAACCATCTTTTTGCAAGGTATCAATTTATCATCCTTGGTTTGATACTCCTCATTGACTTAGTTGATAATTAACTGGGAATCCCCAAAGACATATAACTCTATTATGTTCCATTATATAGCCATTTTCAATCCATTGGTTAAAGCTTCATATTCTGCAATATTATTTGTACATGGGAATAAAAGTTTGTAAGATTTTAGAATGTTGTACCCATGTGGAGAGACAAATAATACTCCAGCACCTGATCCATTTTGCATGTGGGAACCATCAAAGAACATTTTCCAAGTGCGAGTAGTCATATATAGTATGTGTTCATCTAGGAACTCTACTTGAATAGGCATACTATCTTTAACTAGGAAATCAGCTAATTGGTCAGCAATAGCTTGCCCTTTTATGGCCTTCCTTTCAACGTACTCTATGTCAAATTCAGTCAAAACCATCATCCACTTAGTAAGTCTACCTGTGAGAGCAGCCTTACTAAGCAAGTACTTAAGAGGATCAATTTTTGCAACCAAATGTATAGTATGAGCAAGCATATAGTGTTGCAACTTTTGGGAAGCAAACACGGCTGTAAGACAAGACTTCAATGTTATTATAATTGATCTTATAAGATACCAGAGTACGACTAATGTAGTAAATGGCCCTTTCTTTCCCAGTGTCATCCAATTGAGCCAACAATGCCCCCAAGGAAGAATCTATCACTGAAACGTACAAAATCAATGGTTTCCTTGGGATAGGAGGCATCAAAATTGGAGGATTAGCCAAATACTATTTTATTTGATCAAGGCTTTTTTGGCAATCCTCATTCCATACACATGTGGCTCCCTTATGCAATGTTTTGTTGAATGGTTGTGCTCTGTCTGCAAGCTGTGAAATAAACCTCCTTATGGATTGGAGTCGCCCCTGAAGACTTCTCATCTGACTAATGTTTCTAGGAGGTGGCATATCTAATAAAGCTTGGACCTTTTCAGGATCAACCTCGATACCTTTTGCTAATATTATAAATCCTAAAAGTTTGCCTAAAGTGATACCAAATGCGCACTTCTTTGGATTCAATCTTAGTTGAAACTGTTCCATGCGATCTAGAATTACTTCCAAATCGGTAAGGTGTGTATCCCTTTTTCTTGATTTTGCCAGGGTATCATCCACATAATCTTCCATGTTCTTGTGCATCATATCATGAAAAATAGTGGTCATAGGTCTTTGATAGGTGGCCCCTGCATTCTTTAACCCAAATGGCATGACGTTCTAGCAATAGGTTCCCCATGCACATGTGAACGTTGTTTTCTCTTGGTCTTTAGGAGCTATTTTAATTTGATTGTATCCTGAGAAACCATCCATTAGAGAGTATATTTCATAGCCTGCTGTCATGTCCACTATCATGTCAACATTTGGAAGTGGAAAATCATCCTTTGGGCATGCTTTGTTTAAATCTCTAAAATTCGTGCATACAAGAATGGACCCATCATGTTTGGAAACTGGTACTATGTTGGAGATCCATTCTGCATAATCGATGGCTCTGATAAATCCAGCTCTCAAAAGTTTTTCTAATTCTTCTTTGACAAGGAGAGCTACATGTGGATGCATTTTTCTGAGTCTCTATTTCACTGGTTTGACTCCTGGAGCTATGGATAAGTGATGCATTATAAGATTTGTGTCAAGCCCTGGCATGTTCGAATATGTCCATGCAAAATTGATTTTCTTCTTTTGGAGGAATTATATATATGCCTTGGTTTCTTCTTCTGATAAAGACTGAGTAAGATGAACTATTTGAGGAGCTTCATCTGTGTTCAAATTAACTGGTTTTGTTGGCTCAATCAGCACTGATGATCTATCCTAAAAATAACTGGGCAAGTTATTAAGTACCCCATCCTTAGGCACCTCAAAGAGGTTTTCACCCTCAGATACGTCATTTCTTTTTACTATTTTTGGTTCTGATACCGCCACAAAGTGGTTTTCGCCATCAGACCTATTTTTCTTTTTTTCTTTTTCTTTTATTTTTAGACTAAGGTACTTAATATCAGACTCTGTCATACTTGTTGTCAGTTCGCTGGTGGAAGAAGCCATAGGTTCAAGAGCATTCAGATAGCAGGCAATTTCGTAATCATTCTGAAAAATGAGGAATCTAGTCTCTTGATGGTGCTGAGACCAGTCAATTAGGTCATAGTGGACAAGGGGTAGGTCAATGACTGGTTCAACATTGTTTATGTGGAAGGTGTTATCTCTAGTGACCATACAATTGGGATTCATCAAGTCTCCTCCTAAAATACCCGAATCAGGATTTGTCCTACCAAACGAAGCATCATCCACTAAGGCAATTTGAGGAGTCCAATCCTCTAGTCCTACACTAGGCTCGTTGGTCACATTGGGTTGAGTACTATAAGTATGGACAACATCCATGTCCAAATCAACTGTTGCATCTGAAAGTGAATCCCATTCAAACTCATGTGATTCTATGTCTGAATCATTATTTGGGCCTCGTGATGTAGAAGCCTCCAGATTGGAAAAGGTTTCCCTTTCTCTAATACTAGCATTGTTACTATCTGTTGTAGCTAAGATAGCAACACGTTCCATTGTCAACCTAGCATTCATATAGTCACTATCCGTCGCAGCCGGGATAGGAGGACTATCAATTGTCAAATTTTGAAATTCTCCCCAAAGGAGATTAGTTGAAGGCACCCAATCTTTTGTCATGTCCTGTTGGTTAGAAAGATTAGGTGTGTATTCAGAATCAGAATCATTGTCCTTCGTAGCTAAGATAGCAATACCTTTTGGTTTATCACTTTCAAAACTTAAACCCACTGTGGATTTGTCACATCATGCAAATAAAGCATGATCCAATGGCTCAGACCTGGCATCCAATATGTGGCTAAGGGGATCGTGTCCTGGATATCCCATGTTTTTCACTAGCGTGTACCCTCTCCCATAAACTTTAGGTGAAGGAGCAAAATTTTCATTGTGTTGATACTTTTCCTCATGATAGATCTAGTCTCTTATGGAAACCTCCTCCTTCTCTTCCTGAATAGGAACTGAGGACTCAACAAAATTCCCAAATAATGTCATTGCCAATGATGAAGGTTTCATATCTGGTGATGGTTTGCCATAAGACCTAGGAGAGATTGGAAATTTTGTAAAAGAATCAATTTTATAATCTCCCATCCCAAGATCTATGGTTTTAAACTTCTCCTTGCATTGTTCAAGTGAAATACTAGAACTGTCAGCTTCCCTATTCAAAGGTATATGTGATCCAACAGAAATGTTATTAACTGACAAAGTACTATCTCTAGGTATGCAAATTTCTACACCATTATGAGCAAACTTAACACACTGGTGATATGTTGATGGGACTGCTTGCATTTCATGAATCCATGGCCTACCTAGCAAAATGTTGTAGGCTAAAGGTCCAACATCAACAATTTGAAATAAGATATCCTTTTCTACTGGACCAATGTGAATAGGCAAAATGGCCAATCCCTTAGAACTTCTTTCTACTTCATCATATGCCTTGATTGTGATCTTTTTCCTTGTATCAATGACATTTTTTGAATAACCTAAGGCCAACAACAAACTCATGGTGCAAATATTTAGCCCTGCACCCCCATCTATCAAGACGCGCCTGACACGGGTTTTGTGGATCATAACCTCTATATGAAGGGCCAAATTATGTGGGTGACTGATGGATTTTTCGTCTTCTTCTGAGAAAGTGAGGTAATAAGGGCTAGCCAAATGGTTGACCATATTTTGGAATTGATCAATATCTAAGTTGTTAGGGACACTGGCTGCTAGCAAAGCATCCTCAAGTACACGCTTATGTTTAGGGGACAATTCCAAAAGCTCAAAAATAGATATTTGTGCTGGAATCCGTTGTAATTGGTCAATAAGGTTATAATTTGAATCAGGACCAATAGTAGATTTAGGAAGAACACCCTTTGACACTAGCTGCTTAGACTTACTAGAGCTAGGACCTCTAATAATAATGGGAGCTTGAGACTGACTCCTAGTGATAGCATTGAGGGGTTGGGACATCCTTCGTGAGTGAGGACCTCTTAGTACCACAACGGGTCCTTCATCAGGTATAGGAGTTGAATCCACATCATATCCATAAGGGTCCTTCCCCTTCACCATGTTGACATTATCATAAGCAACTTCAAGCATGTTAATAACATTTTCAGCATTTGTGTAAGTGTAGTTAATAGCAGCCTTGCCATTCTTGTTGTTAGAATTCTCTCCTTTCTCATATTTGGGTAAGGGTTCTTTAAAAGCTTTGTGATCCACATTAGTAGTTAAACCATCAACTTGTAATCATCCACTTTCAATGAGGTCTTGGACAAGATGTTTAAGTCTAAAACAATTTTCTATATCATGTCCAATTCCATTGTGGAAGACACAAAAGGCCTTCTCATCCCACCAATGAGGTTTAGGATCTAGTATGCGGTGCTTGGTAGGATCCTAAGGTTGTGCCAAATTATAAGCAATTAATGTCTTGAAAATGTCTGCATATGAGTCCCCAAGTTTGGTAAATTGTCTCTTTTCCTTTTTAGGTCTCCCTTGATACTTGGGTTTATTCTCTTGTTGTCCTGAGGATGTTTGCAGCTTCATGGCTTGGACTGCATTAGAGAGATTAAGAACTCCTTCATTCTTAGGTTGGGATGAGTCAACAACTCCGTCATTAACCACTTGCTTATTCTTGTTCCAATAAGGGTTCTTTTTGTCCTTATTACCATTGGTGTTGTTGTTTTGGCTGTTGTTGTTATTAGTTGATTTAGCCAAAATTCCTTGTTCTTTTAGGACATCCTCTATGCGATATGCCACTTCCACCATGGTATCAAAAGAATTAAATGGGATCTTCCTTACTTCATACCTTAATTCTAGCACCAAGTTGCTCACAATGATGTCTATTCTTTCCTCCTCAAGAATTGTCCTTGGATATTTTGAGCACAAACGTCTCCACCTTTGTAGGAAGGTGACAAAAGGTTCTCCTTGATTTTGTTTGAGTTTGCATAAATCAAGCATTGTGACCGACCTTGATAGATTATAAGCAAAATGCTGAACAAATCTCTGGATGAGTTCTTTAAATGTCTTTACTGGAGGAGTAAGGTTGGTGAACCATTCCATGGCTTGACCTTTGAGACTCCTTGGAAATAATCTCATCAAGTAGGAGTCTTCATGGTGAAAAGAAAAGCTCATTATGTAGAACTATAAAACATGTTCATGAGGGTCACCAACGCCATCATATTTGTCATAGGTTGGAAACTCAACTTTCTTAGGGAACTCAACCAACACCACGCTCTTGTCAATTGGGTTGGGACATATGGAGTCCAAATTAAACGTGCTCTTAGGATCCCTCATCCTTTCTATATCCTTTTGCATTTGCATGATCACCTCATTGGTTGAAGGATTCTATTTCTTAATCTTTTGGTGGACATCAAAATTATATGGAACCTTAGCACCTTTGTTGATGAGGCTTTCTAGGAATTGATCCTTGTTTTGTTCCACATATCTTTCCACATATACTTGAAAGGAGGGTTCTTATTGCATAGTCATAAAATCCATTTTATCAAAGTTGGCATAACTTCCTCCATGTTGAGAGCCATGATGTGCTCATTGGGAGGGTTGCTTTGAATGTCTATGAGGTGATCGTCTCCTATGGCGATCATATCTTGAAGTCCTTCTACCTCTAGGACTTGGGGATCTTGAGGGCATCCTTGACCTTCTTCTAGGACTTGGTGAGGGGGTAGATGGGGGTGAGTTGGTCCCACTATTGGTACCCCTCCCATTGAATTGGTTTTGGAGTTGTTGTGCATAGAGCTTATCTTCTTCTTATTGGGAAACTCTTTTTCTTATGTCCAATAATGCACGTTCCTCTTCCTCTAATTGTCTGAATTTCTCCTTTTTGGCAGCTTGTTCATCTAAATAGGCTTGCTTCTCCCTTTCAATGCTTTTCAACCTCGTATTTGCATATCAAGAGGTATCTTTAAGTGGAGAAGGTTGTCTTGACTGCCTCATTGTGTTGGTTGCGTTGATGTGGTGATCATTAGACTTGTTGTTCTGGTCCTCGTGTTGTGACCCTGAATCTGAGTGAGCTTGTTGGTAATGTCTTGCAGCTCGTTGGTGAGCATCAAAATATCTTGTGTTGTTAGGGGGTGACCTAGGTGGACTAACATGAGAAGAACCACCATACTCTCTGGTACTCCTATGTTGTTGGAAAATATCCTCGAGAGTTTGATTCATGGCTTCTCTTTGTTGTCGAGTGAAAGTGTAACTCATATCCATACTTGATGAAAGTGGTATAAAAGAGGTGCTCACTTCACTAGGATTACCCTTTGGATTAAAACAAACCTCGGATTCACTCTTAGGAGATTGATAAAAAAGGGTCCTTTTCCCTTATGCTGTTGACGAGTCTTAACTAGTGGCAACTGGCTAAAGACAACAGGGGGTCACTTCCCTTGATTGATTTGGTACCTTGTTGTAACTGACATGAAAGAAAGGGACTCTTAATGATAAGATGACCTCTCAAAGTGTCAACACCAAACTTGGATAATCAAAGTTCTCTATTGTCCAAAATAAAATGAAAAGATAGAAATAAAGGGGCTTTACCAACACTGTCAAAGAGGTGCTAAAATCAAAGGATGAATATCCTTGCACTTTTGAATCAGGAGGTTGGACTAGGCCAAAATAATTGAAATTGAGATTTAAATGAAAGTGATTTGGACAATAAGAGCACTAAAATTTTCCAATAATGTAGCTAACAATCCTAGAGATAAACCTTGTCACCAAGAACGACCTTCTAACTTGACAATTATTCCCAAAGTGACCTTGCAAATCAGATGATGGTATCCTAGAGGACTAAAACCAAAAATTTAGAGCCAAGACAGGTCTCTAACGATAGAGCATGAAACCTACTCCAAGACTAGCAGTAACTGAAACTAACTAAAGCTGAAAACACAGCAGAAACTGCTCAGGCGACACTTCCCAGGCAAGCAAGATGACAATTTATATCAGGGAGCCACTTCTCCTTAAGGCAGGCGACAGTTCTAAACATAGGTGACACTTCACCTTAAGACAGGTGACAATTTACAGGCTATGAGCGTGCCACTTTCCGCCAAGCAGGGCGACAGTTGTGCAGGGGTGAAATGTTGCACGACAATTATCAGAACAAGACACGACACTGGTTGAGTGTCGTATGACTCTTTGACTAGTGAAGTGTAAAATCTTAGTTTTTGGAATTGTTTATTCAAAATTTTTGGTCTGAGGGTTGATTTTTTGATTCTAATTACAACGACAGTAGTAAAGTGATAGGTTTGCAAATAGTGTGGGATCAAACGTGTCTTCAAGCACTTGAAACAAGAGCAAAAACAACCTTATCAAGACAAACACTTGTGATATCAAAATTGGAAAAGTACCCTATGAATGCTACCGATTGTTTGTATGTTGAGAACGTTTACATAGGTATTACATAATCGAAGACAATTCAAGAAAATCTATTCTAAAAAGTCAAGGTTCAATACTTACCAACTTAGCCCACAACTTGATGTCCCCTCACCTCACACAAAGTGGTTACCCACAATAGATGTTGGCTTTGTCATGTAAGTGCCAAAGACACAACCAAAGGAACACATATGGTGAGTATCTTAAGGTGATCTGGGTTGTTCCACTTGGATCAATCCTTGCACTAAGAAGATAAGCGGCTAAATAAGGTGGTTTCTATCTAATGGTTCTTAATAAGGGCTTCTGTTCACAACACCCTTCTTGCTCCTCAAAGAGGACTCGGACCTCGCGGCCTCAAGAGTACCTTAAGCATTTTTGCTCAATATTTTCCCCATGGTCGCAATTCCATGAGCTACTTACATCAAGCGAAGACAAGTGTTATGTCTACCAAGGTTTTGTGTCCTCGGTAGCCTTGAGATTATAGTGAGTTGGAATCACTCGCCACCAAGGAAAATGATGACAAGGTTGTCCCCACTTGGGTTGTTCCTCTTGATTGCTCAAGAGCAGGCCCACTAAAGGATCCTAAACTAAAAAAAAAGTGGATGATTTTTGAGGTTCAAGGTTTTTGGTTCACCACAAGGGTGAAGAGCATACTCCCCTATCTCAAAAATTTCTCCCAAACACACCAAACAAAAATTCAATTACCCCCTTTCTTCCAAAACCTCAAGATGGGTCAAGATTTTTTGGTTCACCAAAAGGTGAAGAGCATACTTCTCCTACCACCTCAAAATCTCTTTCACAAGGTATTAAAGTTCCTAAAACAATTAGTAAATGCTACACTTGAAAGGAAAACAAATAAACAAGCAAGATTTTTTTTTTGTTTTTATGCTTGGGTAGCCCTACAAAAACCATTAGTAGCCCTCTTTGACATGCGATTTTGGCAAAATATTCAAGCAAGAGATACCTACAACCACAACTAGTTAGGCCCACAAAGTTAGCAAAATCTAAAACCTAAATGAAATATGCAAGATTCTAAGTGAAATATGCAAGTTAACTCTGTCTAATTGAAGTAAATAAAAATAGCAAGCTAATCAAGTCTCAATTTGGCCAAAAGAAGTCACTGTCGGGTACAGGTGACACTGTGATCAGTAGGATTATCGCGCGACACTTCTCTACATAATCGGGTGACAGTTTTAACTTGGGGCGACAGTTTGTCCGATAGCAGGTGACAGAACTCGCCAAATCGTATGACACTTTCTGTCAAAGAGGGTGACACTTTTAACTGGTAAAGTGTCGCGCCTCTATACAGAGAACTATTGTGCGACACTGGTAAAATGTCGCGTGACACTCTAAGACAAAAAAACTAGAGATTGAAAATCAGGCCGAAAATTGACAAAAATTTTGACGAAAAAAATACAGAATTAAAGGACAAAGCTAATCTACTCTACCCCACAGTGGGCACAAAAAATGTACACACAAAAGTAGTGCACTTATATGAATCCTTACATGCAAGGAAACTCAAGAGTGAGCCCTCACAAATTGATCCATAGCTCTTTATGCATGGAGTTGCAAGGGACTATGATGGATTTGCTCTCAGCTAGAGCTACAAGCTTGTGACCTTGCTAGTCAACCATATAATGAGAGATTCCAAGTGAAGACAAGGGCAAGAATGCCAATATCCCCAAGAATCACTATGAAAATGCAATGCAATGTAAACTAGTCTATGAAAATGAAAATGCAATGCAACTAAGCTATGAAATGGAAAGAGCGAGTGTTACAAATCCTTCCTATTAAGCTATGTGAGTTAAATCTATTGCATCAAAGGAAAATTACTCTAAAATTCCATGATATGCAAACTAATCAAAGGAAATATGCAACTAAAATGGAATGCAACTAGAAAGCTTCAAGTCTTCAAAAGCTCCAAATGTACCTAGAAAACCTGCAGCATAACATTAGCATAAAACAAGATGGATCCAAATGAGGGAGAGAGCTCTCCTTTTATAAGAAATGAAAAGGAATGGACCATTGAGATTAAGAGGCAAAAAGACTTAATCAACGGTGGAGGTTGAAAGAGGAGCAATCCATGTGCACAAGTATCCTCCAATGAGAGTGAAGTGTTGACTTTTGAGCCTCATGTGAGACAAAAAGTGTTTTTTCTCTTTTTGTAAAATAAGAATAATACTTTATTTGTGCAACTTAAGATAAGAGGAAAAGTGGGGCTTTTTATTTATTAAAAGGGGAGGAAATATTCCTTTTAATCAAATAAAGACTTAGGATAAAATGGTTAGCCCAAGGATAAAAATCTAATATATGATCGAATTTAAGACTTGATCAAGAAATTGATAATGTTGAAAAATATTGATTATTGATAAAATTGATTCAGGATTGATAAATCAAATAAATGGGGCCCAAAGTTTAGGCGACCATTTTTGGGTGTATACACATCTTGACTCAAAACTGCACCTATGACTAGCTTACTAGCATCACACTCCATATTAAATAATTGGTTAAAATCAAGAAGTTTCAAGGATGGAAGGTATGCTACCTTTTGTTTTAACAACTCAAATCCCTTGTGGGATGTCTCTGTCCACTTAAACTGACATTTCATTCCACCTTTGTGGTGTTAAGAATTGGAGCACACACATGGCTAAAGTTTCTAGAAAGCTTCCTATAGAATGAGTCTAATCCATGGAAACTTCTAACATCTCCTATGGACTTAGGTGTAGGCCAACTAAGGATTGCCTCCACTTTGGAGGGATCCATCTTTAAACTTCCCTTAGAAACCACAAATCCAAGATACACAAGTTCAATTTAAAAAACTCACATTTTTTGAAGTTGATCTTTAACTTTACTTGTTGCAACTTCCTCAAGACTAGATCCAAATGTTTGATATGCTCCCCCTTTGTCCTATTAAAAATCATAATGTCATCAAGGTACACTAAAAAATTTACCAATAAATTATACCAATACTTCATTCACGAGCCTCATGAATGTACTAGGTGCATTTGTGAGGCCAAAAGGCATCACCAACCATTCATACAACCCTTCATTAGTTTTGGAGGTTGTCTTCCATTCGTCACCAGGCCTAATCCTTATTTGATGGTATCCTAACTTCAAGCCCACCTTGGAAAAATAACAAGCTCCTCCCAAGTAGTCTATCAAAACCTCAATTCTTGGCATAGGAAAGCGGTATCTAATAGTTATCTTGTTAATGGCCCTTGAGTTGGTGCACATTCTCCATTTACCCCCTTTCTTGGGTACCAAAACAATGGGAACAACACATGGACTCAAGCTTTTCCTTATCAACCCCTTATCTAGTAATTCTTGGACTTGTTTCCCTATTTCTTCATTTTGTCTTGGTGTCATTTTGTATGTAGACTTATTAGGAAAAGTAGCACCTTAAATTAGGTCTATTTGATGATTTATATCTCTCATGGGAGGTGGCGTATCATGAATCCCATCTACTACCATATCCTTATACTGATCTAAGAACTTTTGCACTTCTTGGGGTATCTCTATTTTTAGTTTGGTCTTAACTTACTCCTTTGATTTCACCATGATGGCATACCCTTGGGTTCCTTCTTGCCTCATCACCGTCAGGAATTCCTTTCCACTTAGCAACATTACACTAGTCCCTACATGTTTCCCTCCTCTTAGGTCTGGTAATGGATCCATTTGAAACTTCCTACCATCCTTAGCAATCACATAAGATTTATTCTCCCCATCATGAATAGCTTTAACATCAAACTACCATGGACACCCTAACAGCAAGTGGCATGCATCCATTGGCAAGATATCACATAAGGCTCTATCTTTATACTCCCCTATTTCAAAGTCTATCCATGTATGCAATGAAAATCTCTACAGTTGAACCACAAATCAAAATATGAAAATACAATAGATATGAAACATTTAGGTTAGATTAAACATGCTAAATGACTTTCAATACAACCAAATCTTCACTACAACCTTCAATGAGCTAAAACAAGGGGACCCAAAGCCTTGTTTGATTTTCTCTTAAAGATTATTGTGGGTATGCTCTTTGAACACAAATGAAATGAAAAACTATGAGATGCAAGCTAGATGATAGTGAAGGTGATGGTGAAGGAATTGAGAACAAGTATGAGGAATTTTTCCCATGCTTCACAAATGATAAAGATTAAATGATGCAAGATTGATTCAAGACAATGATAATGCAAACAAGATTAAGATCTAAGATGGATACAATATTAAGAAGCTATGATAAGGATGCAACAAGATTAAGATCTATGATAATGCAACAAGATTAAGATATATGATAATACAACAAGATTAAGATGAAAACAAGATTAGAATGAAAAGGAGAAAAGAACTAAAATGATTAAGAATGCTAGAAGATGCAAGAGCTAAGAGATTAAGAAGAATACAAACTTGAACCTAAAATGAGAAGTGAGGCCTCCTTTTATAGAAATTGAATAGGATTCGATGGAGAAGATTAAGAGCCAAAAGAATGGATGACCAACATTGAGAGGCAAAAGGGAAGTGACTAAGGTGAAGAGGCAAAATAAATGAGTGGCTAGAATTAAGAGGCAAAAAGATGTTAGGTAAGGTTTGAAAGGCAAAAGATGCAAAAGTCAAACTTCACTTTTAAAGGGAAAGAGAACTTTAAAAAATGATTGGTGGAGAAAAGAGATGGAGAGGTGGCTACCTTGGAAAAGGTGATTGTGTACATGTTTAAAGGTAACCCAAATTTTAATTAAGATTAGAGAAATATTAGAAAAATGTAAGATTAGGAATAAGGGAAAAGGGATGAAATTAAAATAAATTTAATTTAATCATGGTTTAGAAGAACTTTAGGCTAGTGGAGGAATAAAATAAATAAAATTTATTTTATAAAAGAAAATGGAGGGATAATATATTAAATTTAATTTAATATATTATAAATAAAATTTAAATACAAAGGAAAAATAAATTTAATTAAATAAATAAAAGAATATAACGATCATAGTCAATTAATAAATTTAACCATAATGTTAAGGGAAAATATTAATAAAAATTAACATTAGTGTGAAGGACAATTTTAGGTGTCTACATTTTGCCCCTCTTTGATGTGGTATCAAAATTGGCATCGTGTCAAAGAAGAAGAAAATGAGATGCCCCAAGAGTCGTGGCTAAGCGACAAAAGGAAGAGGATGTGCCCCCTCGAGAAAATTGAGCAAAAAAATTAATTTTGACAATTTTCTCAAAAAGGAAGGGTGAGGGTAGAGGAAGTGAATAAAAAGTGACAATTTGTATCTTTGGGGGGTCAAGGAGTGTGTCAGAGTGAAGAAGTTGACAAGGGTGGGGTATGGAAGAAGATAAATGAATAAAAGAATACCTCTAATGTAAAATGAACCTAAATGCAGATTATCATTGTGTCAACATGAGAGAGCATATCCTATTTTGATATTGTACTTGACATTATGCACCAAGGTATGAGGAACCAAGATGACCGTGTGCCAAGTATGTAATAAAAAAGGTCAAATACAACCATATGTCTTATGACATCATGATATTGAAGACCATGATACCCCTATGACAATAGGATACAAAGACCATGATAGATGCAAAAAATACTAATACATACAAGCAACAAGCAAGCATGCATAAAAAACCAAAAGCAAACCAGCATGTTGCCCCTAGTCAAGCTGAAAACCAATTGATTGATTGATTGACTAATTGAGTGATTGGGAGGGCAGAGCCTCAAGGATTGGGAAGGATACATCCCATGATGATGATTGGATTTGGAATTGATCAATTGATTATCAACTGATTTGGTTTAAGACGATGACTTGAGTAAAGATTAATGTGCTAGATTGCAAGATTAAATTGCATGAATTAGTATAGATTGCACTTGATTGGACTGAATTGGGATCTTTTGGATTATAGCGATTTTATTTATTTATTTTTAAATGTAATGGGATGAGCGGATTGGATGAATGGGATTGGAAGAGAAGATGATTGGATAAGATGAGATTGAAAAGTATGGAAGGGTAATAAATGGATTAGATTAGAAGATAAATAGATTTGATAAAAAAGATGGTTTGAATAAGATGAACAAATGATTAAGGGATTGGATATGATGGGATAGAAAAAATGATAAGTAGATTGGGACCAATGACAAGGGATAACTAAGGAATGATATAGGATGGAAGGATGCAGAGATGTTTGGTTAGAAAATGAATGGGTGGAAGGGAGGGATTGGATAGGAGATAGATAGAATGAATGGATAGGTAAGGGTAGGATATGGAAGATTATAGGATGGGGGATATAGGGATGGAGATTCAATAACTATGTGGAAAAGGAGTTAAATTCCCCAAACTAGGAGGAGAATTAAGGATGGAAAGATGGAGGATAACAATGTATAGGATGGAAGGATGATGATAAGAGATGGGGATGATGGGGAGGAGGTGGATGAGGCTCCAAGGACCATGTTGTAAAGGAGTTAAATACCCTAGACCATAGGTAGGAAAATGAAGAATGGAAAGATGAGGGATAAGGATGGATGCATGAAGGAGATGAAGGCCTATTCATTGTCCAAAGCATGCAAGGATATTTTCTTTGTATTTCAGTACCTCTAGTTTTTTATGAAGCAAAATGTATGAAAGTGGAAAGTGGATGGATAAGGGATATGAGATGGAGGGTGTTAATAGGATAGGGGATATGATATGAATGATATAGATGGAATGGGATAATATATAATGGATGGAGGAAATATATAGGATAATCAAGATCAAGGATATGAGAAGATGTATGGACTCAAAGAGTATTATGAATGATGGATTAAGGGAATAAATATGACAATGACTATGAGGTGGAGGATAGGGATGTCAAGATCAAATATGTGAAAACAGATGGAATTATGGAGGAAAATGGATGGATAAAGAGTAAGGGTTATGGAAGGAACATATGGATAGAGGGGATGCATAGGATAGTCAAGATTAAAGATGGGAAAGGAAATGATAATGAACATAGATAGAATAATTGATGGTGGATAGGTATTGTAGAAGATATTTATGGTAGCATAGTGTGGATGGAGCTTGCCCCCAAGTATAGAGTGCAAGGGGAGGAGGATAGGAGAATGGATAAGATATGATAGGAAGATGCGAGGGAAGATATGATGGATGGATAGAGAAGAAAATGCCCCCAAGTATGAAGAAAAAATAGAGGGCGGGATTACACATGATACTTGTTTGTCAGGTTTTCATCATGGTACTTGTCCAAAGCACCTAATTACCAAGTTTTCACTGTTGGATGATTTTTATTTTTATTTTTTTATTTTTCGTGGGGGGGGGGGGGGGGGGGGGGGGAATTATAATGGGGAAATGGAAGGAGGACTCAAGTATCTAGGTCCATGAATGGTATCCCTTGATATAGGATAAGGGACTTTGGCTATATGCTCATATATGTTGGTACAATGGTGGAAAGGGGGACAAAATGGATAGGGGGATGGAGGAATAAGGATTTATGCAAAGGATTGGATTAAAGGGGTGGATAGATGGGGAAGGATTTGTGGATAAGGAATGGGAGGCTGGAAGACTTGTGAATAAATAGAGGAAGGATATGGGAAGACCATCATTGGCACACACCTTGAAGGGTGGTGGAGGAGTGGAGGAGGGGATTTTGAAGGAGATGGAGGAGAAAGCATGGATTTTGGGATGTAAGGACCCAAAATAGATGAAGGAAATAGTATATTTAGGCTAGTGGATTGTGGGACATAAGGACCCAAAATGGAGTTGGAAGATGGAGCATTGACGAATTTATGAGTGAAGAAAGCTTGTGAACTAGCATAGTTGGATGCCAATTTGGATTTTTATTTGAGATGAATTTCTTCAATTAGTAACTTAGGAATCCATATAACTTTTGATTTTTTCATTTTGGGCCTTTACGGCCTTTTGAATTTTTCTTTTTTTTGGATCATAGTTTTCTTTGATTGAACATGTATTTTAGATGGGACATGTTGATCCTTGGAATTTTGTGGATTTTAAGCTTTATGCATTTTAGCTTTGGCATCAAATTTTCTTCCATTAAACATGGTATGAGTGTATGAGGATTGATGATATGGAGAGTGAATGTTGGGAGGGATTCAAGGATGTGTGCCTTTGTTTATATTTCTTATAAATTTGAGGTGATGGAGTGGTGGACTTGGATATGATGGATGGATGTACGTAGGGACCCAAAATGGATAGAAGGGATGAAGGGTTTAATGTTGGGATATAAGGGCCCAAAATGGAGATAGGTGAGGAAGGGATGGAGTTTTAGATATAAGGACCCAAAATGGATGTGAAAAGATGAAGGGTTTCGATAAGGACCCAAAATAGATTTGTAATATGGGTGATGGGAACTTTAAAGTTTAGATGTAGGGATTTTAGATATGGAAGGTGTACCAACATCTTGAGACATTTTTTCTTCAATGGGGTACTTATTATTTTCAACACAAGATGTGAGTCCATGTAAATTAGGAGGAGAGGTGGAAAGAAGGATAAGCTCTTGAAGGAATCCATGTTGGATAGAGGGGCATGAACCAATTTTATATGTATGAGATTCATGGATGGATTGGATAGGCATTATGGGATCTTGCGAAGGAATAGGATCATGAGGGGAATTAGGGGGGATAATAGGATATTGAAATGGATTGTAATCATGATGTGGAGATGAAGGGGTAATTTCATCTTGACTTTGGGGAGGATTATGTGGTGGAGTGGAAGGGATGATTGGATCTTGAGATGGAAGGCTATCATGGAATGGAGTGGAGGGAATGTAGTTGTGAGATGGAGTAATTTGATCTTGACATGAAGGGAGATTAGTGGAAGTGGATGTTAAGCCTTGGGATGGAAGGATATCATTGGATGGTATAGAGGAGATGTCTTGATCTTGAGTAGGAATGAGACTATGAGGTGAATCAAGAGGGATAAATGGATCTTGAGATGGAGGAATACTTTGATCTAAAGGGGAATAAGAATCCATGCTAGCATGCTTTTGGACATAGTCTTGACATATATGGACTTGTGAGGGTGATGTGATGGAGAGATTAGGATATTTAACTTCAATCTCCTTTGTAAATAAGGTCTTGGACAATTTTTTTAAATTTTAAGCACTTCTTGATATCATGACGCTTGGTGCAATGATAATCACAGTACTCATTTTCCTTATACCAAGTAGGTTTGGGTTGATTTTCATCATAGGGAATAGTGTTTGGAAACACCATCATGTTTTTGTCAACAAGTAGGTTTAATATGACATTAAGAGGGTCTACAAGGGGAATGTAGTGTCTAGCTTTGGGTGATTGTGAAGCTTTGGAGGATAGGAATGATGTGGGTTTTGGAGGATTAGGATTGTATGGAGGTTGAGAATTATGTGGAGGATTGGGGTTTGATGGTGGATGAGGATTATGGATTTGGAGAAAGGGGGGAGGAAACATGTCTTAAAATGCAAACTTTTTCTTTTGACCCCCATTTTGTAAGTTAAGGACAATGTTTTTAAGCTCTTCAATTTCTTGGGCAAGATTGGGTATGTTGGAAGAGTGATGTTGGTGAGGGATGGAATCATAGATGGATGAAGGATAATGAGGTAGATTTCCCTTGTTAAAGGTAGAGGAAGGAACATAAATAAAATATGGATTGGGATTAGATATGATGTGTTAAGGATTGATTTGGTAAGCGGGTTGGATTGGAGGTATACTATGGCGATTAGGATTTGGAACTTTAAAGTCCTCAACCATTTTGTGAAACCAATCCATGTTCATGATGGTTGAATTAGAGATTTTGGATTGGATTAGAAGATGATGTAGAGGAAGATTTGATTTAAGATTGAAAGATTTGATGACAGATGAAATATGAACTTAGGACTAGGAACAAGTTTCGATTTTGATTTAAAAGGGAAGGGCCTCAAAGATTTTGATATAATTGGATGATGGATTTGGTTTATTTAGAGGGAAGGGCCTCAATAATTTTAATAGATTTGATTTGGTTTGGATTTTGGATTTTGTGAGGGTAGGGCCTCAAGGTTGGATTTGATTTGATTTGGATGATGATTAAAGTCCAAAGATTATGATGGTGCTCCTAAGCCAAAAGTGGAAGATTAGAAGATGGTGTTGATAAGACTTGGATTAAGAATGGATGAAGTGAAAGGATAGAATAGGGATGCTTTAAGACAAGAGTAATGGATGATGTGATTGATTTGGATGATAGGGGATATATGGATTGAATTAGAACATAGGAAGCAATAGTGCAATTTGCATGTCCAAAAAGATTTCCACAGGTCTTAACACAATCAAAGACACATCAAGCACACACTACCTAAGGTCAAAAAGGAAGTTTTCCAACCTTTTCCCACAACTTTATGCTCTTAGTCCCATAATTAAGTGGTTGAATGGCCTTTCCTAGGACTATGCAAGTTATGGATCAATTGGAAGATATCAATGCTCGTAGCGCATGTCTTTCCACATTGTCACATTCAAGCTTTAGCATCCAAGGGAGCACATATGGTGAGTATCTTAGGGTGATATAGGTAAGTCCACTTGGATCAATCCTTACACAAAAGAAGTCACTTGTTTGAAATGGTTGACCTCTAAATCCTTAGGTGTCTAATAAGGTCATCCATTCATGACTATCCCCTTGTAGTTCTGCATGCAGAATTAAGGCCTATAGCCCTATAAGAACCCAAAATGTATAGTCTCACAAGAAATATTGAGACCTCTTAGCCCTATACAAGTTAAATGTACTCCCCTTGTAGTATTGTAAACAAGATTGAGACCAAGATGGCCCTATAAGCGCCTAAACAAATGTAGTCTTGCTTAGCAAGATTGAAGCAACTAGGCCCTACACATGAAAAAGCATGAGGAATATAAAATAACCAAGTCTTCCCTCTCTTTATATTGAAGGAAAATTTTGATTATAGTGGGGTGGAGTAGCCAGGTTCACTTTTTCCCCACTTGGGTAATTCCCAAAATATTGCTATCTTGGCAAGCCCTCTAAAGGTAAATGTAAGAAAACAAAGATGGATAGCTAATGGAGGTCTAGATTTCTGATTTTCTACAAGGGAAAAGAGCATATTTTCCTACTCCATAATGTCTCCCAAACACATAAACCACATATTCATTTACCAAAAGAAAACTAATTAAGCTATGTGCCTATAAAATCAAATCTATGAAAGCACAATGTTTATTTGTATCTTCAAGGCAACCTACAAAACCAATGAATTAGTAGTCTCAAATCTTTTTAAGATCTTCAAACAACGTCCTACAAAAAAAATTGATTAGTAGCCTTAAAATATCTTAATCTTGGTCAAACATTATGCAAAACCATTGTTAGAAGACAAAAAATATCAAAGACTTTCAAGAAAACTCAATCATGCATTGAACTATATGCAAATAAAGTGCAAACTCATCACAAATTTTTATTTTTTTTGCTTTTGACCTCATCAACAAGATCTGATTTGTTAGATATAATTTCGGCCACAAAAATAGAAATGAAAAGAAGACACCCTCATTAAAAATTTGACAGCTTTCCAAAAATGTAAATTTTTTAGGAATATTCCTTAATTTGTGCCCTAGAGACTTGATTTATCAAAACAAACTAGTTTTCAAAGATTGATTTATTGAGTCATATTACTTCATCAAAATGAAAAACACAAAGAACATACCCTCTGTAGAATTTTTAGACCTTTCCAAAAATGAAAAGTTTTTCAAAAAATATGCTGATTTGCAACCATAAATTAATTTTCATTAAAAATAAAAAAAATTATAAATCATAAAAAATTGATCAGAAAAATCTAATTTTCAGACTGAGACATATTTGGATCATCCCCCACCTACAAAAACAATTTTAGAGAAAAATTCCAAGCCGTTTGAAAAATATGATCAAATCTTTCAAAAAACCCTAGGGTTTTGTCTTCAACTCATCCTACACAAGGATTAACATAGAAAAATATTTAAATGTGTAGATCTAAGATGTGGGTGCCACCGTGCATGCCAAATGGTATGCAATGAAAATCCATGCAGCTGCACCACAAATCAAAGCATGAAAACATAATAGATATGAAACATTTAGGTTAGATTAAACATGTTAAATGAATTGCAATACAACCAAATATTCACTACAACCTTCGATGAGCTAAAACAAGGGGACCCAAAGCCTTGTTTGATTTTCTCTTCAAGATTATTGTGGATATGCTCTCCCAACACAAATGAAATGCAAAACTATGAGATACAAGCTATATGATGGTGAAAGAATTGAGAACAAGTATGAGGAACTTGTCCCAAGCTTCACAAATGATAAAGATTGAATGATGCAAGATTGATTCAAGACAGTGATAATGCAAACCAGATTAAGATCTAAGATGGATGCAATATTAAGAAGCTATGATAAGGATGCAACAAGATTAAGATCTATGATAATACAACAAGATTAAGATGAAAACAAGATTAGAATGAAAAGGAGAAAAAAACTAGAATGATTAAGAATGTTAGAAGATGCAAGAGCTAAGAGATTAAGAATAATAAGAACCCAAACTTAAAATGAGGAGTGAGGCCTCCTTTTATAGAAATTGAATAGGATTGGATGAAGGATATTAAGAGGTGAAAGAATGGATGTCCAAGGTTCAAAGGAAAATGGGAAGTGGCTAAGATGAAGAGGAAAAAGAAATGAGTGACTAGGATTAAGAGGCAAAAGGATGTTAGGTAGGGTTTGAAAGGCAAAAGATACAAAAGTCAAACTTCACTTTTAGAGGGAAAAGAAATTTAAAAATTGATTGGTAGAGAAAAGAGTTGGAGAGGTGGCTACCTTGGAAAAGGTGATTGTGCACATGTTTAAAGGAAATCCAACTTTTAATTAAGATTAGAGGAATATTAGAAAAAGGTAAGATTAGGAAAAAGGGAAAACAAATGAAATGAAATTAAATTAAATTAAATCATGGTTTCGAAGAACTTTAGGCTAGTGGAGGAATAAAATAAATAAAATTTATTTTATAAATGGAAATTAAGGGTAATATATTAAATTGAATTTAATATATTATAGTATTTAAATAAAATTTAAGTACAAAGGAAAAATAAATTAATTTAATTAAAGTAAATTTAATTAAATAAATAGAAGAATATAATGATTGCAGTCAATTAATAAAATTAACCATAATGTTAAGAGAAAATATTAATAAAAATTAACATTAGTGTGAAGGACAATTTTAGGTGTCTACACCATGTCTTCTCATCAACTAGTACTTGTTGTCCTTTGTTTAACCAAGATACCTTATTGGGATTAACATGTGGTAGCCTTTTCAATTTTAACTTCTCTACCATCTCTACTACAACTACATTCTTAGTAGATCCTGAATCAACTATAATAACCTTGCAAACCTTACCATGGGACTTACAAGTGGTTTTGAAGAGGCTTTTCCTTTGGGCACATTCCTTGGATTGGGGTACCTTCAAGAGTGTCCTTCTCAGCATCAAATTGTCTCCATTTAAGACAAGCTCAACTTTGTTGATGGTTGATGTAACACTTTGACACTCTTCCTCCTACATTAAGTTCTCCTCTCTCCCATGTGGGAACTAGAAGATTTTTTAGGACATTTTCTCATGGTGTGTCCTACTTGATGTCAATTATAGTACTTGATGATGAAAATAGTGGATCCCTTCCCTTGGTTTCCAAATCTACCTTTGTTATTACTTCTTCCTCTAAAAGAGCCTCTAAATGGACTTCCTCTATGTTGAATTTCTCCATTGGTATCGATTGTATGTGAGTCTTCATTTCTCTGAGGATAGTGCCCTCTACCAAATGTACCTCTATCTCTAAATCATCTGCCACCTCTTTCTCTCTTATTTTGTTCTCCCTTCCTTTTCATTATCTCCTCAGCTTTCAAAGCTAACTAAAAGCATTTATGCACTGTATCAGGTGCCATTATGCTTATTTTATCTTGAATATTTGGTCTTAGGCCATTAAGATAGTAAGCCACCTTATCCACTTCTTCTTCTTATTTCTTTTCCCTCAAACTCAACTTGTGAAACTCCTCGGTGTAAGCACTAACATCCATCTCTCTCTGTCTTAAATTTTGCAACCTTTTGTACATCTAAACCTCATAGTCAATTGGAAGGAATTGAGTTTTGATCCTAATCTTCATTCTTTCCCATGAGGTGATCTTCTTCTTCCATGCTTGCTCCCTGTCTTCTTGCATCATGTTCCACCACACTAAGACAGAACCCTTGAATCTTGACTTGGCCAAACTGACCTTCCTTCCTTCATCAATCTCCTTGTAATCAAAATGATTATTCAAGGCTCCAATCCACTCCAATAGGTCTTCTCCATCCAGGCTTCCATTATAGATGGGTATCCCTTCAATGTTATCCTTGTTTAAGGATTTCAATGCATCTACAAACACCCTCTGATCCATAGGCATATCTTTTCTTGTTGTCCCTACTATCTCTTCTCCAGTGTCTTCTTCCTAAGATTCATCTCCCCACTCTATCATTTTCGCTTTATCCTTTTTGGTGTCTTTCAACTGTGATGCAATCATATCCTCTACCATCTTCTTGATGACTTCTTGGATCATCATTTTTGGAGGCATTGAACTAGCCTCTAATTATTCTTTAATGCCTAACATACACCAACTTGCTCAAAAAATTAACTCTGATACCACTCTAATGCAGAGAGGTCTTGGACTTAACTTCAAACCCTATCTCTTCCCTTGTATTGGTCCAGGGATTTAAGGAACCATCCAATGTTTCTTCACTTATAAGCCTTCTCAAGGCTTGAATTCCCCTATCCTTGGCCTTCCAAAGGTCCACTCTAAGGACAATATCTCTTCTTGTTAAGAGTTCCCAACTCCTAACACTTATGACTTCAACTCCAACTAATCACTTCACCTTCCACCTTAAGTCCAAACACCTTGTAAGTTAGGATCTTCCCACTTTCGGTTTGAAGACATGAATGAGTGTTTCTTGTCCTCTATTGACCCTTCCTACATTCCCTAAGTTTCATTCCTAGGATTCAAACCTTCCCATAACACCTTTTATGTGAGTTAGGCCTATTAGGCGACCTAAATCCTTGTAGCCCTCCTAATCAAGTTTTCCAATTTTTTCTCCTAAACCACCCAAACAACCCCTGAAATAGATTATAGTTCATGATACCCTTTTGGGTCTTACAAACAATATATGGAATCAATAACTACGTTCTTCCTCTAAATCACCTAACTCTTACAGGGCTAATTAGGCCCAATGGCTTTAGGACATATCTAGTGGTAAAGAATGGTCTACAATCCTTCACCAGTCAATTGATCTCTTCACTTGGGAAATGTTTTAGGGTCTGTGGACCTTTAGGGAAATTGGAATAACCACTTATTGGCTCCCACTCATTCATATAGGGTCTGCATTTCCATGTCTTCAACTATTCCTGGCTCACCACTCACATCATGATTAGCCTAGGGCTTCATCTCAAAAATGGTTGCCTAGTCTCTACAACCCCCAAAATCACTTCCAACATTAGAATACAATATATTCTAACATTCCCAGAGGGCTCAAGAGATTCCCACTATGGAATGCTAGAATAGAGCCATTTTGGTCTCAAAACCCCAATGTTGAGGGTTCCAAACCAATGGACTTCCAAACAATGAATTTTGCAAACCAAAACACTTGATACCTTAAAAAAAAAATGGAGATTCAAGGTTACTCAAATTTATAACAATCCCTCAATCATTCAAATACTTATATGATTGTATAGTACCATACACACCCTCATGCAAAATGCAAGAAATAGTAAAATAAGGAGCACCACATAGCATAAACTTGAAACAATTCTTGGTTTTTGTATTACTTCCCTGCCAAACAACATTCTTCGACCTTTCCAGGCCTTATGGATGTCATCAATCAGTTACAACAATTAGACACCATTTCTCAACCAACTAGCCATTAGGATGCAACATTTTAAATAATTGCAAAGTTGCACATGGAACAACTTTTGCATCTCTAACATACTTACTCATCTAATGATTTGGTTACCTCCTAAGCCTTATTACATGCCATAAAATGATTCCAACATCCTAGCTTTCAAAACAAAACAAGATTAGACTTCCTATCAAAACTTGGTTAGGAACTTTGTGCCCCTCTACCAATTATCATTAGGGTTAGAATTACCATTAGTATCAAGGTTCATGGTTTTGGATTATAATTATGGTTAGGGCTATGATTAGATTTATTTTTTATAATATGGTTAAAGTTATGTTTATAGTTTGGATTAGGGTTTGGATTATGATACTAGGATTAGGATTATGTTTAGGTTCAGGCTTTAATGTATAGATTATAATTTAGAGTTAGGATTAAGATTGTGGTTTGGTTAATTCATAATTATATTGTATTAAGATTATGGTTAGGATTAGGATTTTGATTAGGATTAATGTTTATAGTTTAGGAATTGGATTATGGTTAATATTTACATTGGTATTAGTATTATAGTTAGTGTTTGGGTTTAGCATTAGGATCAAAATTTAGGGTTTATGATTAGGATTATGGTTAGGTTTATGGTTTATATGATGGTTGGCATTATAATTATAGGTAGGGTATATGATCTTTTTTAGGATTAGGATTATGGTTAGGCTTAGAATTTAATCTTTAGGTTGGGGTTTTGTGTTAGTGTTAGGGTTTGCATTAGGGTTAAAATATTAAGGTTATGACCTTTTTTAGGATTAGGATTATGGTTAGGGTTAGGATTTATATCATGGTTAATATTATGGTTAGGTTAAGATTTTGATTAGGGTTTGAGTTTAGGTTATGATTAGGATTGGGGTTTAGGAATTAAGGTTAGGATTAGGGTTTACATCATGGTTAGTATTATGGTTATGGTTAGTATGTTGATTAGTAATATTTGTTAGGGTTAGGATTCATATTAGGGTTATGATTATGGTTAGGATAAGGATATACAGATCATAGATAGTATTATGGTTAGAGTTATGATTTTGATTAGGGTTACAATTTAGGTTTAGGGTTAGAATTAAAATTTAGGGCTAACATTAGGATATGGTTTAGGATTAGGGTCAGTACCATGGTTAGGGTAAGGATTATGGTTTGGGTTCGGGATTAATGTGTGGTTAAGGGTTTAGTGTTAAGATTAAGATTAGGGTTAAGGATTGGGATTATGGTTAGGGTAAAGGTTTATATCATGGTTAGTATTAAAGCTAGGATTTACGTTTAAGGTTATGATTAGGATTAGGATTATGCTTAGAGTAATAGTTTACATTATAGTTAGTATCATGGTTATTAGGGTTAGGATTTATGGTCACAAATAGGATTAGGACATAGGATATAATTATTATTAGGGTTATATTTTACATCATGGTTAATATTATGGTTATAGTTAGGGTTTATATTTTGATTAGGGTTTAATATTAGGATTGTGGTTTAGGGTTTAGGTTTTATGAAATTATGATTAGGATTATGATTAGGTTTAGGGTTTGTATCATGGTCAAAATTATGGTTAGGGCTAGGGTTTTGATTAAAAATAGTGTTTAGAGTTAGGGTTAGGAAAAGGGTTTAAATTTACACCATTATTAGGTTAATGGTTAAGATAATGTAGAAATAAGAAAGACAAAATTATGATAAAATAGAGATTTAACATGGTTCACCCAATGTGGGAAACACCCACTAGAGAAATAGTCATCCACTTATATGGTAGTTCATCAATAGTTAGGTTATGAAAACATCATGCTAAATTAAATTTAGTTAACTTCTATCCTTTAAGTATTGATTTGCTTCACCTTTGCTAATGGGATCATTTTCACATTTCCCTCCTTTTTTCACATGTTTTATTCTTCAAAATTAATTTCTCAACTTCCTCATCATCAGGTTAAAGTTTAGGGTTAAACATTAGGATTATGGTTATGTTACCCATATTTTTGCACATAATAAATGTTTATATAGTTCCCCTTTTAAGCAAAAATAGAGTACATTAATTCTTTGTTGATAGGCATTATTTTCCTAACTTATTATCTTATCATTGTGGTTCACCATTTCATTTTTAGCCTTTTTGTATACTGAAGTGTTTTCTTTTGAACCCACATGTAAAGTTAAAGAGTTCATTTGTTCGAGGTTCATCCCATGCGTGTATGTTTTTTGGTTCCTTCGAATCTCAAAATCTTTCTTAAACATGAATTTAAGATGTGTCAAGCAATAATTATGGATAGTGAACTTGAACCATTGTACCTTTTTATTTTTGGTTCAAAGTTCAGGGTTCATCCTTCATGAGAATACAAAGGCAGGTAATGAATACAAGAAAATGATCGAGGAAAGGGGAATATTCTGGGTATCACATAAGTTTAAATTTTTAAAACTTCGGCAAATGAAAAGTAATCATTACACAATAGAGGCTTTGTTAGAGTTTTAGGTGACTCTACAACACCCCCAGGATCGAATGCAAGACCAAGATAACTTCCACAAGAGATTGGCAAGACAATTGCATTCGATCCTGGGGGTGTTGTAGAGTCACCTAAAACTCTAACATGGTATCAGAGCTCTCAAGGTGTGAAGACCTCCTCTCAAGAAGTGCAATCTTGGCTTGCTTCAATTGTGGGTGTAGAATAAAGGTATTTGGACATCACCATTGCATAGTCTATTTGGAGAAAATTTGGGGTTTTGTATTTTGTGGCTTTCTATTGCAAGTCAATATTGGAGCTTGCTGGTGCAAATCAGAGGTTGGCATCATATTAAGGAGGTCCAAAAACCCTTAAATCAAATTTTATTTCATCCAAATCAGACACCCGAGGCCAAATCTAGAGCTATTTGAATTTTGGAAGTGCGGTGGCGGCGATTCAGAAAAAATAATTTCAGAGGTGATTTTCAAACAGCGATATCTCAGTCATCCGTACTCATTTTTTTGAGCAATTTTTTTTTGTTTTGGGGTATAATTTCATGATCTACACAATGGTTCAAGTGTTTTCTAATCTTTGTTTTTGAATTTTTCTGAAAATTGCAAATCTTGGTTTTTGCAACTTCCAAGGCCTCGTTTGAGCTCATATGAACTCCTTTTTAGGTGCAATTTTTTTTGAAAGTGCATAATTTTTTCTATATTTTCCAGATCTGAAATCAAAATTTAGTGACTATGACCAGAAATTGTACTTTCAAAAATTGGCTTAGTTTTTTCATTTGTAATGCATAAGCCTTAGCTTGGTCTTTTGCATAATGATCTAAGTCTATTATAGCCTAATTTTGGAGTGTAATAATTTGTTGATCTCAATTTTTAATGAGAGAAGTGTATCATTAATGTAATCATGGGTTATGAAACACATCCTGTAGTAGTACTTTTGACTATGGATAATTATGAGTCATGGGCAAAAGGAATCATCACACATTGTAGATGGCTTAATCTCTTGCCTCATCTTTATGGACTCATTCCTGAGCCAAAGTCATAGGGGAAGCAATATGTTTGGGGAGAAAAGAATGCTCATATTATAAATTTGATTATTAGTAGCATCAGTTTGTGTCTCTTCTATGACATCTACCCCAGATTTAGAGGTGTTCAATGTCCACACATAATTTGGACAATCATTTGGGAGATTTTTGGTGATCCACATGTTCCTCCATTCCCAGATGATCTTGCTTCAGATTGCCTCATTCCTCTTGATGATGCAGATAATATTCCCTATGATGATTATACTTTAGATGCAATTGAAGAATTTGCAGCAATTGAGAGAGAGGGTGATCTAGTGGCTCCTCCTATAGCTCCTAATTCTCTAGTTGAGATCACACAATCATCTCTTGTTGGTGATTCCAGTGATTCATTGGAAGAGATATCTATTTGTCTTCCTGATTGGGATTCTTACTTGCCAGATATTGGTGCATTGTTTGTGGAGTCTCATATTTCAGATTTGGGAGACATACTTGAGGGGGTTTCTCTTCTCTTTGATGATAATTTCATCATAGTTGGAGATACTTCTTCACATTCTTTGGAGATTGACATTCTTGATTCTTCTTCTTCACTTGGTTTGTCACATGATGTGATAGATTCTTTGAGATTGGAGAGGCCTATTCAGTCTTTAAAGATGCATATTTGGAGACCTTCTTCCTTCTTTCATTTGGATATGGATTGGTTCATGGCATCATCATCATACTTCATTTGGATTCCACTTCCTAGTTCCTATCTAGAATGGGAACCACACCTACATTTGTACTTGGTATATCTTCTTCCCAAGGGGAGAAATGTTGTTTGTAGTCATTGGAATATACTTTGTCTTCAAGCACTCACCATTTTTGTAGGGATATCATGTCTCCAACTATCCTTCTTATTGGGGGATAATTATTTGTGTATACATGATGTATGTAGTTCTTGGGGGGTCTTGAGCACTCCATCCATCCATGCATCTTATTTTCTTCTCTCTTTTTGGGGGAGGATTTTTCCCATGAGGTTTTCCCTCTTTCTCCACTTTATGAGAGTTATGCATTTCATGTATTACATTGTGTACATGGGTACCTAACATGGCCTAGTTGCTGGGACCCATCTTGCATTGTGAGTTTAAGTGCATTCCCCTAAGTTTCACTTAAGGGGGGGTGTTGGTGTAATTAAATATTCCTAATTACACTTAAATTAATCTTAATTAGGATAATGCATTGCATAATAGTTTGTGATTGAGACACCTAGGAGTGTGCACATCTATTAAGCACATGGTGTAGGAGAAATTCCACTTTTGGTGTGATAGTTGTCATCACATACCTCATTGTGTGTGAGATCCACCTTTTGTGCTCTTATCACATTATCATCCTAATCCAATGCACATACTTTATTGCATAATGGAGGATGATCCACATTTGGTGGACATGTGATTACACCTAGCATAGGTGATAGCTTATTGGCTCCTTATCATTGTCTCTTATCTCCTTTCCTATATAAGGAGGCCTATTATGTACATTTTAATCATTTCCATGATCAATAATATCATTCTTGCATCTTAATGCAATTGTCTTGCTAATATCTTGTGGAAGTTATCTTGGTCTTGCATTCGATCCTGGGGGTGTTGTAGAGTCACCTAAAACTCTAATAGGCTTCATATGAGAGTGATTAATAATTAATGTTAGTGTTATAATTATGTCATTTCAAGACTAATTCATCTTGAATGAATTGATGTGTGAAGTATGACAATCTAGTATCCAAATTTAATGTCATTTAAGAGACATCAAATGAGCTAGTTTGTCATCAAAAGATCAATAATCATCAAGTGAGAAAAATGGCGCCAGAGGTAATGAGTATTTTTCCTCATAATTAGCAGGGAATTTAGATTGAATGATAGGTGAGTTATGATACTTCCTATCACCATCACTATTTCTTTGTTGTAGAAGGAAGTTATTTATATTTCTTTCTTTTCTTGGTTGGCTCTGTTATTTCATTTCGTGTCTATTCAAAATTGTTTCCATGAAACCTACTTGTCAAAGTCTAGAGAAGGGCTTTGGTCTTGTGTGTACTTTGCTAGAATTTGGGATACCTCTTTAGCTCATGTTAGTTTAGAATATTTATTAGAAAGACCTAAAAACCCCACAAACTCCTCTATTATGTAGAAGATAGCTGATAGTGTCCTTATAGAAGAAACAACTTTTCCCATAGTTGTGTAGTACCTAGAATTGGTTTTCAAATGTATGAATAGATATGACCCAGAATATACATATATTAGGTCTTCCAATGGTGGTGTATTGTCCCATTAATAGAGAAACTATAATGGTTGTCATGAAAATCCTACCAAAGGAACCCTATGTAGACTGGAATATCACCACATCTTATTACTTCTTCTTTGAGAAGGCAACAAAATACAAAAGTGTGATTGCAAGAAATTGGCTTCTAAAATTTCAAAAGGGAAGTTCAAGATTACCCAGCTCGTTAACTAGAGAACACCCCAAGGAGGAAGTTAGGGATATTGTCATTCTTCTACATAAGCTCAAGGGTAGTCATCAAGTATTTTTATGGGAAGAATGGATGTACTTTTTCCTCCAAGTAATTCTAAAAGGAGAACAATACTTAGAATGCGTAGAGATTATAGTTGAAAGATTCCATGAGGGTTTGATTAATTATCTCAAAAATTTGAATTTTTACATGTCCTCTTATCTCTTTTATTGTCTAGCATGCACAAAGGATTGACAAGGGCTATATCATGAATCGTGGGTAGATGGAATGGAAATTTATGAATATTACCCTCATTTATAGATGTAGATGAATTATGAGAATTATAGAAGAGTTAATGATGTTTTTATTGGAAGAATGGTTCATGAATTAGAAGGGAATATTAATAAGAGAATGTTAGATGAAACCATTTAGCTAGTGAGCACCTATGGCAACTACTTCATTCAATTTCCCAAGTTTACATACATTAAAGTTGGTGGTTTTGAAGGTGAACCAGTCAAGCTACCAAGGTGTGCCTTAGACCATTTTGTGTTGATTGAACTTTGTAGATAATTATCCCATATTGACACAAAAAATTATAGAAAAGAAAAAAATTAGGTGTCTCCTTCCCTGTCAAATTGGGTCATTATATATGCAAATTAGTCTCAAATGCTCTAAAATTGGAAAAAAGCTTTAAAAAGTTCAATCCACAATATTACATAGCTCGACCAAAGTTTGATAGTAAAGGTTTTTCATAAGCTCATTTGAACTTTGGAGTGATATTTTTCATATTACTCAGTTAGAATATTTTTGGGAGGACTTCTATGATTAATTTGAAGTTAGAGAAGGTTATGGTCCAAGTTCACTCTGAACCAAATTGTCACTCTCAATTGGAAAATGAACATTACTAGGCTTATGGATGATGGAAAGGATGTAATAGATCCACAATATAGTGAAGAGTTACAAGGAAAACTTATCTCTGAGATTGATTGGAGTAAAGATGAATATAATCACATTCAAATCCAAACCTTTCTAGTGATAAGGAGGATTGAAAAATGGCTAAGAGACCCGAGATTTGGGAAAATGAGAATTAGTAATTCAAAAACATTAGAAAACATAAATGATAATTCCCCCTCACATGCTCATATTATTTATTCTAATCAACCTATTGACACTTGTGTTGCAGGTGCTATTGAAGTAAAAAATGAAGTTTCAATTTCTAAGAGATCAAAGAAATCCTCTGTAAGTCATTCACCCACTCGTACTACTCGGTCGAGGAGTAGGAACAAAGGAAAGAAGAGTCCTATTAGGAAGGTGTTTGTGGATCTATATATCATGGAGGAGATTGATAATATGATAAGAGACCAAAGCTTAAAGGTACCCTTGATAGAAAGTATTGATGTAGTAAAGTAGTTTAAAAGCTTGTCAGATTCCACAAGTACCATAGTAGTGTTGAATGTGACACCAAACCAAGTGCCTTCAAGAAAAGGTGATTCAACTAGTACTCTTCAATGGTTGGAGACTTCAATTAGTAAAAAAAGAAATGTTGTTCCAATTTTCTTACCCATGGAAGATATGGTGAGAAAGTTCCTTGGAAAGACTCCCAAATCTAAGAAGCTAAAGACTACTTCTAGGGTAGACTTTGACCTAGATATAGGGAATTGGGTTTTAGAGATAGCTCACCCATTGATAGATAGAAAAGTCCAAGATCCTACCATGAAGGATTTTGTAGTGGAAAAGGTTGATCTTGGGGTTGCTTCAAGGGTCGTAGATGTACACAACTTGGAGGCCTCTACAAGGAAAATGGTCAGCAAGTATTGGAAAGATGAAAATGATAAAAAGGAGCTGAAGTAAACCATGCATCTTATGGCTAAATATACTAAAGCCATTCATCATCCCAACCCACAACATTTATCATAGATACTTGTATCATTTGATCCTAAATCCCCAATAAAAAAGAAAATGCTAGATCAAATTTAGAAGAACGAGAAGATAGTTGAAGTCTTTTTTGACTAGTTAGAGGGAGTAATCCAGGGGGTACTTAGTACATTACTAATCTAACAAAAGTGTATGATAACACTGTAGTCATTATCAAGGAGCTGGAATTAGAAATTGCCTCTTGGAAAAATGAAGAGACCAGGTGGATGGCGATCATTGCCCAAATGAATGAAGTTCACAAATATGGTATGATCCAGTTCTTAGCAAAAAAGACTGTGGGTGATTTAGATAACAAAATATTGTATGTGTGTTGTGTGCAAAAAGAGTATTGATTGGAGAAATTTGTTAGTGAAATGGGGCCATGAAGAATCTGTTAATATGTTGAAGGAATTGATAGAGCTCACTTTGTCCTTGCAAAGTGATTTGAAGTGTATCAATGTGAAATGCTTGAAAGATGATGGTAAGATCATGGAAGCTACATTCACCATAATTCAATCTTTCAAGGAAAATATTTATTATTTTAAAGAAGAAAAAACCCTAAAAATGGATGATTTCTCTAGGGTAGCCAAGATTGAATCTTTGCTAACCCTTTGTTTCAATCATCTCAAAAATCATGCAAATAAGGTGGCACAAGTTAGGAGGTATGAAAGAAATGAATTATACATATTGGAATCCCTAATTACAAAGTGATTCAAAATTCCTCTGTTGCACATTTGGAGTGGAAAGCACAACATGTCACCACAACAAGACATAACAAATTGGTAGGTTCCATAGAGCCACAAAGACCATGATCAAGCCATCAAAATTCATTGTTTTTTTTATTAATTTCTCTAAATATCTCTTAGTTTAGTTTTTAGTTGCATAGAAACTAAATCTTACTCTAGGGCAGAGTTATGTAACTCTAGGTTTCAAAGTTAGTTGGCCTTATAAGACTATTTATATGTTTTGAGAAGACATTGAAAAGGTCTAAGAATTTTTGAGCATATAAACTTAATACTTATATTTTGTGATATGTGAAACTTTGGAAAGAAAGACTTTATCTATGAATAGAATTGATGACAAATTATTCCAGACTTAAATCTATGTGTTTGAGTTGATGAAAGTAGATTTTTGTGTGAATTTATCTTTTAGTATAGTGATTGTTTATCTATTTGAAAGTTTATCATGTATCTCAGTGGATATGGTCAGTTTATAAGCTCATTTTAAGTTAAGTTATTGGCTTTAAAAATAGAGGCTATGTGCTCTAATTTTAGGAATTATTAATTCTAAATATCGTATTCATATCATGGCTATGTGTGAATGTTAGCTTTCCTTTATTTCTTTATGGTTAAAAGTATATCCATAATTTTCTTAACATAGCATTATTCATTGGAAAATATTTAAAGGGAGTTGTACCTTAGATTCATAGGGAAACTAATTTTATTTTACTCAATTGTGGTTACTTATTTGTTCTTAAGAAAGGGGGTTATAGAGTAAGATTAATTGTTATTTTAAAAAGGATAAATTTGTTAATCAACAGGTTACAACTCAATAAAGCTACAACCCAAGGTTAATTTTTCTCTCCTATGTGATACATTTTCTACTTGTTTGAGAGTTAAGGTTAAGGTCAGTGTTAGGGTTAGGATTAGGGTTTTGATTAAGGTTACAGTTTATGGTTAGTGTTAGGATCAAGGTTAGGGTTAGGATAATGGTTATGATTATCATTATTATAAATATTTACATTATGGTTAGCGTTATGGTTAGGGTTAGATTTTTTTATTAGTGTTAGGATTTAGAGTTACAATTAGAATTAGGATTGAGGATTAGAATTATTGTGAGGGTTAGGATTTACATCATGGTTAGTATTATGGTTAGAGGTAGAAATATGATTAGGGTTAGGATTATTTTTGGTGTTTGGGTTATGGTCTTATTTAGGATCAAGATAATGGTTAGAATTATAATTTACAATTTTGGTTCGGTTTCTAGGGTTTTGATTAGGTTTAGGTTTAGGATTAGTTTTAGGATTTGGTTTAGGGTTTGACATCAGGATTATAGTTACAACCCAAGAAAGCTACAAACCAAGGTTGATTTTGTAGTCCTATATAATATATTTCCTCCATGTTTGAGTGTTAAGGTTAAGGTAGTGTTAGGGTTGTTATTAGAGTTAAGGTCAGGATCATGGTTTGGGTTAGGATTACAATTAGTATAATTATTTACATTATGTTTAGGGTTTTGATTAGGGTTAAGACTTGGGGTTACAATTATGATTATAGTTTATGGTCTATCTTTAAGATTTTTATTAGGGAGAGGGTTTACATTATGGTTAAAGTATTATGGTTAGAGCTAGGATTTTGATTAGGATTAGAGTTTATTATTAGTGGTAGAATTTGGGTTTATTATTAGTGGTAGAATTTAGGTTTAGGGTTTAGGAATATGATTATGTTTAGGGTTAAGGTTTACAACATAGTTAATATTATTATTTAGGGCATAAATTATCAATACACCCAAAACTATAATATGGTAAGATTGTAATAAAACCATAGATTGAAGTAAATGTAACATTCAAGAATAAATTAAGATACAACAAACATTCAAGAATAAATTTGGATATAAATTTAATATTTTCCATAATGGTACCAAGTCAACTCATGGTAGGAATAAATGAGAAGAATTGAAAAAAAAATGAATTAAAATTTTGGAATGGTCATGACAACCCATAATTAAACCAAACCAATGAATATCTAGACATTATAATACAAGTATAAATAACTAAGAGTAACAAAAAAATTCAACCAATTTCATATGAATTTATTATTGCTTTTGATGATCAACACTATTATATGTACATTTTTCTTATTTAAATGACAATCCACCAATTCTATGGTCAATTTCTTCTAAATTGCGGGATTTTTTATTTAAAAAAATTGTAAATCAGACATGAAAAAGTGAAATAATTTTTATTTATAGATATAAAAAATTAAAAAAAATTAAATAAAAATTATAATAGTTCCAATTGATTATGAAACTTAGAGACACATTTCTATCATAAATCTTTCTTTATTATATTTCTTTCTAAATTTTAGGCTTTTTATAGTGAAGATGTCTTTCTACTATAAATTTTACAAAAAACAACCTTTGTTCTTTGTAAAAAAGTTTCCTTCTAGAAAACCTTTTTTTTAATTGTGAGGAATTTTTTTTATTTATATAAAATGATTAATTTTTTTTTAATTTTGATTTAAAAAAATTATGCATGTGCAATTGACGAACATAAACAAATTTTATAGGAAGATTGTCTTTATCTTAGTGCATTTATTAAACTAACACTCAAACTGATCAAGCATCTCATTAGGATAGAAACTAATGAAATAATTTTTTATATGAATAGATAATTTGTGTATTCAAGGGCAAGATCAAAATTGCTTCATCCATTTCCCATATCAAAGTATCTGATCCCACCTACAAAAGGAAAATGAAACCAATGGGTTAAATACACAAATCTAATAAGCATGAAATCTAAAGGGACAAACTATATCTAATGCATTATTATACCAAGATGGAACATGAGGTTTTTGGCCAACTTTGTATTGTGTACAAAAGCATAGGTCTGCATGTGTGCATATTTGTATGCTAGTGGATTCCTTGCACACTTAAAAATGAAGCTTGTGAATGCCCATTATCCAACAACATCCTTGGCAAATACTTGAAAGACATTTCAAAACAACAATAAGTGCAAGGTGAATTGAGTTGTGTTCCTTTTGAATTTAGATCTTAAAAATGAGTATGACAAACTTTTGCATGTAAAAATAGATGACTCAAAATCTATCTCTTAGGAAAGTCTAAAATCCTACAAGGTATATGTCTAGATATGAACATATTTTATTTTAATGTCATGCTTGATCTAGTTTTGAATATCAATATCGACCATTCTAATTGAAATAGGAAAAATAAAATATCTTAACAAAACAAATACCTCATTGTAAAGTTTATTTTTGATACTGGTACACTTCACATTTCAAAATTAAGTTCCATGGAGAATCTTCAAATACCTTAAAAAAGGAAATATTGGAAGCTACAAATTAAAATAAAAAATTTAAGAGTGCATGGAATGAAATGAGATTAATTCAAAATAAAAACATTCATATACCTCAAACAAATATATACCTTAGAATCATCAACCTGCAATTGTCATGACTCTTTTTTTTATACAATTTTTTTGATAAATTGCCCAAATTTGGATTCATAGTTTTGTTTATAACTCATTTATAGCCCTTGACTTTGCCCCAATCTAGAAGTTGTGGATACAAATCTAGATTCCAACTTGTGCATAAGAGAATAAATTAAAGTCATGCATCCTTGATACATAATATCCAAAATTATAAAATGTAGGGGGATTTTGACTCCCCAAGCCAATATTTTCCAAAATGAAGCTATAAAAAAAAATGCAAGATATATAGTAGTATACATCCACATTGACCTTGGGAGGATATGTTTTATTTCCTAAGTATGAAAACATTCATCATTCATTCTCCTTGTGCTCTCTTTCATCCTGACAATGGATCATAAAGTGTGATCTGAAACACCGATACAAAAAATTCACACAATCATATCTAGAAGCAATAGCTAGAAATTCATGAATTGTGGAAATCTATTAGCATTAAACATTAATCCATCCCATAAAATATTGCATACAATCAACAACCTACCTAAAGATCAAAAGAACAGTTAAAAGAACAATATTCATTCAATGCTAAAAATGACAAGGTATCAATCAAATTAAAAAATATTAAAATATGGTAAACAATGATCCTATGAAATGCTTGATTAAAGATGGAAGAGGTTCTATGGAAACAATACCTGTAAGCATGGAAGGAGAGGGAGCCAGTGCTTCCTCTACACTACCATCTTTGCACTCTGATTTGTAAATGCCTTGATTTCAACACAAGAAACCTTAGAATTGTGGGAGTAATTTAATTAGCCATCACTCTTTAAAATGGCAATCGATCGCTTCATCTAGTCAATCAGGCAGTTGCATCCACCTCAACAGACTATATAACTTTTCCTTTTAAGTGATGGATTATTTTGAGTGTTACTATATATTATCTATACAAATATACAACTATTTGATGGATCATTACTATGTATATGTTTATCTAAATTATCCATTTATTTCCACTATTTTGCCAACTTGCGTCATAAGACATGCGATTGACAGTTAAATTTACTCAAAAACTCAAATGATACATTCACATTGCCATGTGTTTGTAATAGTTGAACAAATTTTTTCATTTACATGAATTCCTTAACTGATGTAGCCTCACGTCAAGACGTCAAGAAAACATACAAATGCCTGTCAACTTTATTTAAAAAGACCAAATGTTTACAACCAATTTCTATTGTACAAAACCTCTAGGCTTAACAATATAAAATTAAAATAAACAAACTAAATAATAAAATTGATATCTTACCCACTTAAAATTTAAATGAAAATAAATTTTAAAAATATCTATAATAAATATTAAAGTAATTTTTTTAAATACCCAAAAAAAGTTTACTAAAAGTAAAAATAGAAAAATATGTAGAATCAAAATGTTCATTAATTATTATTTAAAAGTTAACACATTTTAAAATATTAAGATATAAACAAACTAAATAATAAAATTGATATCTTACCCACTTAAAATTTAAATGAAAATAAATTTTAAAAATATCTATAATAAATATTAAAGTATTTTTTTTTTAATACCCAAAAAAAGTTTACTAAAAGTAAAAATAGAAAAATATGTAGAATTAAAATGTTCATTAATTATTATTTAAAAAGTTAACACATTTTAAAATATTAAGATATTTTCACAATACTAAATTCATTTAAAAAAAATCAATCTAATATTAAAAATAATAAAAGTTGTAATATGAACAAACATATTATAAAAAGCATAATTAAAAACAAACCCATTTAAAAATATTAATTAATTTCTTATTTAAAATTAAAATTAAAATATTAATAAATAATGTATTAAACATATAAAATAAAAATAACATATAAAAAATATAAAATTAACACAAACATATTAAAAAAATAAAATTGACATACTATACATTTAATTAAAATTAAGATTTCTATAAATAAATTATTTTAAAAATAATTCAATTTAAATTTATTAAAGATAATTGTACATGATTATAGTTGGAAGAGAAATGGAGAATTATAATTTAGATAGAAGATGCTTGAACAATTAAAACTAGCAGTTGCCGCATTTGTACGTGCAAGATATGAGTTAAGTGATATGTTTTGTACAATGCCAAAAGTAGACCATTAATAGTATGTAGAAGGAATTTTGAAAATGATATATAACAATCCTTAGGTTATTAGGTTTTCTTGCAAATTATATGTGTTCAAATCTATGTCAAATTTGTGACTGGTTTATTGCATAATATTGATAGCAAATAAATGATAATATAAAATTTGAGAACAATCTACCATATAATTTTGAGAAAAGAGTTAACAAACAGACTCAATCAAACCCTATGTATTTATTACAATGTTGTCAACATAAAATAACATTCATTCTTGTAATAAATGAAACACAAAATAACATTCATTCCTATGAAGCAAAGGCAATAATCTGCCATATAAATATGAAAAAAGAGTTACCAAATAGTTGAAATCAAACTCTATGTATTTATTACAATGTTACCAAAATTGTCAGAGGTACATTTGTAAATCTGTGTGATATCCACCTTAGAATGACATAATCTACAAAAAGAATGGGTAATATATATAGATTCATCTTTGAAACAAATGTAATGAAAGAAGAAGAAGATTGATATAGCATAAACTTACCGATTCAGGTAGTGGCTAGATTTTTAGTAGACCTACATAGATCTAGCATATAAGTAAAGGTCTCAAATCATTTTTTTAAATCTTCACAATGAAACTGTTTGAATTAGAATATATTTTGAAAAGTAGAAAGAAAAAGTGAATAAAGGTAGAATTAAGACATGTTTTGTATCTAGTATAGTTTGAAAAGTAGAAAGAAAAAGTGAATAAAGGTAATATTTTGAAATGACATCAAATGAAACATGAATGTAACCATAAAAACACTACTATTTTGAAACTATCTATTGAAAGACATAATTACGAATCTACATCAAATACATTATAAGCTAAAACACAAAGAGATATTCATTGGACCAACACTTCATATATTTTTAAAAGCTTTGATATAACACAAATTTAATTTAAAAATAAGAAAACTATGTATCCATTTTAGAAAAAGCATTACTTTATA